>JAOTQY010000016.1:17732231-17749017 GCA_026413445.1 Dolichallabes microphthalmus | reverse complement strand
GTGTCCATGATTGTCCAGTCGATGTTTAAAAAAAAGATGTTATTAGTCCTCCTTTAGGGTCTTCGTACTTAAACACTTGATGAAGTTGCATGGAAAAATAAATCAACAGAAAAAAACCATAGCTATGTTTAATAATGAAATTAAGAGCGTTTCTACACACACGCACACAATATGATGAGAACTTACAGGATTGGGACTGAACAGCTGTTTGTCCATAAGGAAAACGCTTGAATGTTGTACGTAGCATAAAGACTGCACTGTGAAATAATGGAAAAAAAGCCATGTGGTCTGATGAGTTTAGAGTGACGAGTCCATCCGGGTAAGAAGGGAAACGCATGAAGTGATGCAAAATGTCCACTGTACAAGCCTCTGGATGCAGTGTTATGATCTGGGGTTACTTCAGGGGGTAGGCTCAGCAACTTCAGCTGATGATCTGAATGTACTGGATGAGCAGGTTGTCACATCTATGGAGATTTGGCCTCGGATATATTCCAGGATTAAAATCATGAAAAGGTTGTTCTGGGAGTATGAGGAACAATTTTCAATAATGAACTGGCCATCACATCATCAAAGCTAAAGGTGATTAAATTAAATCCTAGAGTGTTTTTTTTT
This sequence comes from Dolichallabes microphthalmus, assembly GCA_026413445.1. Lineage (NCBI taxonomy): Eukaryota > Metazoa > Chordata > Actinopteri > Siluriformes > Clariidae > Dolichallabes > Dolichallabes microphthalmus. The sequence goes on along the minus strand of JAOTQY010000016.1, from coordinate 17,748,405 downwards.
TTTTTTTAGGGGACAGGCAGTGTATTTGTACATTGTCTGAGGCAATCACACTATGATGACAGCTCAAACTTCAGACAATGAATATCTTTATTAGGATGGTGGTTTATTATTTTTTTAAAAACAGTTAATCAGCAGAGTAGAATCTATCAGTTGCTAGGTTACTCTTTTATCTGTGTGACATTACATCAGGTAATCTGGTAGGTAGTCAAGCATAGTGTTATTAGTTTTTTGGCTCTATAATTTGAATGTAATTACCAACTAAAATACATAGCAGACTAATGTCAGTGTTTCGCACATCACGATTCACACACATCTGGTCACATTTTACTGGCTACACAGCAATTAAGCAGCAAATTGACCACTATAATTTGGAGTAGCCAATTTGTCTACCTACATGTTTTGGCCAGTTAAAGGAAACCCAGAACTCCTTACAGACTTCCCCTAACCCAGTGTTCAACCAGTAACCCCAAAGCTCTGATGTACAAGTACATGCCAAAATCTTCCAACAACATTGATGGAGTGATCCAGGATATAGTTTTTTCCTAAATACACCCATTATGCTGCCATCCTTCCTTAATATCTTACCTCATACACATGTAGATAACTGACTCGTCTATGGTGACCCACTAAAGAAGACTGCTGGACAAGCAAGGCCTTCCTCATAAAATTGGTGGCAGAAAATTAGAAGATATGTTGACAATCAGATAGATCAATTACCAAGGAACCATGATGGTACACCTCACCTCGCAAAAAAAATGCCCCTTAGGTGAGTCCATCCATGGGTAGCTTCCCTAGTGGGACTCCACAATAGCAGAGGTACTAACAAGACAAGTTTTCACAAGATGCAACTGAACCTCTTTGGTGATGGCAAAACAAATCACTGACAACCATGGTTCTACCTAATGAGACTGAGGTTCTGATTATCACTGACACCTGTAATCATTACTGTCTTAAATGGCTTGATGCCTTAGTTAATTATAACCCTTTGGTAGTAGCTGGACTTCCTCCCACAATCATCATAATTAACCTTGCTAACCAATGACCTTTTACATAACGGTGAACTTGCAAAGGATTATTTTTTGCCCAGTAAGCACCCTACGGTACAATTTGGATCAGAAGATGATCAGTCATGAAAGAGAGCCACAGGGAGACAGGATACTCAGAACCTGTTGCAACATGTCATGTTTCTTTTTCCTGCTCCAGGAAGGTGTGCCCTGTTGCTGCTTACCTGGGCATTACTGTGCACCACCATCTCCACGTTCTGCAAGGCTGACATCCTGCAGAACACCTTTGCAGTCATTCCTAAAGCGCACTGGCTTCTCTTAACATAGTGTTGCGTTATCTAAGGGTTTCTCAGCACAGCTGGGAGTTCAGTGGTGAAATAGAATAAACATTCAGGTTAATTTTATTCAGAACTAAGGCAGATTTGGAGAGAAGCTCCAGGGAAAAATTGCATTTACAATCCTGCATTACCACCTTCAGTACTTCATAGCAAAGTCTTGGTACGCACAAATATTAAGGGTGTAAATTACGCAAAAGTCTTATGAACTCTTTTTAAGCATGCAGTGTTTGTAAGCAGTACAGGCTTATAGGAGGTGTTAGGTTAAGACGGCAGATCCCCCCCCTTATGGTTTAAACATTTAAAAAGCATTTAGGTATGTTTGAATTCAAAAGTCACACTTCTAGTATATACACAAATCACTAGAACTTTTGGAAAAATTAACAAAATTTAATTAATGTGTTAAGATTAATTGTGAACTGAATTAACTCAGGAAATCGCCCAGAACAGGTTACAGCTAGATCGTATTCACTCGGATCACAGCCTGCAACCTGAACAGAACGTTGTGTACCGAATAGGGCTGTTCAAATACATGTATTATTACACCATAGTATAGAGCATTTTTGAGGAATTATACCTTTTTTATATTTTTTCTGGCAAAATTCACATGCAATCAATAAGCAAACAAAAAATTCATTGTACAGCAAGTCAATCCAGGGACCCTCAGCCTCAGGATTTTATTTCTGGAACACCCAGATCTACATACAAAATAATAATAAAAGGTACAAAAAAATGTATTAAATATCACTTCAGTTTTTCTGTGTTGACACGGTATGTACAATAGTTCCAAATATAGTGAAGACAAAACTACAAACAGCTGCAAGTATCTAAATATAGTACACTTACATTAAGAGAGACGAATATCCCCTGGGGTCGATTTAAAAAAAAAAATAAAAAAAAAAACGAGGATGCTATACTGCTGGTTTTATTTACAGGTCAAGCTGCCCTACACGGACCTCTCTACAGATAAATCATGCTGAACCGATTTGCCACTCTGCCGCATGTCCCATTCTGTAGAATAACCGTCGCAAAGTGTTTATTGGCTACCATGTAGAGCCTCAGCTGAACGAAAGAAATCAGACTGAAGTCATAACTGCTGTCAATTAGACTTTTTCAGGTACAAGAGCCAAGTGCAATTATGCTATTATGTCATAAAAAATCTCTGTGGCACATTAGTTCAGAAATGTTTTGCAAAATAGAAATGTTTTTGAACATCAAAAATAGTGTTATTTTGCAAGTTCGGTTTCTTATAAAAAAATTGAGATTGTCATATTTATAGCTTGCTTACTGTTTAAAACAGCAAACAGCTGTTGCTTTCCAAAAAGAAAAAAAGAAAAAAAAAAAGTCTAACTTAAGACAATAACAATTACTTCGAATAGGGAGTGAGAATTCTGAACTTAACTTTGCTGAAAGAAAAAAAGAAAAAGAAATAAAAACAACAGTTGATGGAGCGTACAGTTCTTCATAGGTGGGATAAAACTCGGATAGAAAACTTGCTGCAGAGACATTCTAAGGAAAAGGCAAAAGCATGCCAGGTAGTTGTTGAATGAGTGAATAATTATGAGAAAAACACTTGGGCTTCGCAGGGTCCGTTTTTAGGTGTCCTTAATAATTCAAGCAGGCTGGGCATCAGCAAAATAGGACACCAGCTACAAAAGTGTCAATGCGCAACTTCTATGTCTGTTTCTTACTCAAGTGTCCAATCTGAGGTATCAAGTTCAATTAAAAAATAAAAAAGCCCTCTGAGATAGAGCATTGCGTCATTGCTTTCACAGGCACATCCCCGAAACACTGTCTTATCGCAAAAGTTTCCGGTTTAAGATCTCCCACACCATCCGTCTCCTGAAATACGGCATGTGTTTCTGCAAGAAACGGCATCATGTCATAACGGGTCTAAAGAATAAAATAAAAATCAAACACCCACACTTCAGAAGCATCAATTAGCAGGCCTACCTGTGTAAATGTGATTGGTTTGTCTTTGGTGATGTATTCAGCATACTTGCATGTAAACATCCCACAGTCACTACCATTCATTTGCTGGGGAATCTCCTAGAGGGTTTTTACAGAGAGAGGGTCGTCATTTTGCCACCTTTTTAATGTTGGTCTGTACAATTTTGCATCAGCGAACAAATAATACAACAGCGTGTACTTTATATTGCCAATTAAAATGTTTACACATGAAGTATATTACTGACTTTGGCTTTGAGATTTTAAAGAACCACATTACAAAGAAGCAGACCACAGAAAATAACCGCCACTACGTGTTACTTGAAATGGAAAACATGAAAAGAATGAGAAGCAAATTTTAACCAAAAGTAGATTAATAGTTTTGCTGTACCATGCACATTCAAAATTATTTTTGCATTATTCATCTTAATAATACGGCCTTCAGAATCCTGTGTGAATGTTCAACTCACATTGCGTTTTTTACTATGAAGAATCCAGTCTGAGGTAACAAACTCTTGCTTCTTTTTATCCTCACTTTCCTGCTTCAAATAATTTCTGTGGAATAGAAACATGGGCATTAATTTCCACACAAAAAGTCTAGACGGCAGTTATATGACCGGCATAAATTAAACATATAAAATGCAAAGGATTTATGTGAAATGAGCCGTCCCGGTTCATTTTCTCACTCTGGAAAAGTGCTTACAGCAAAATCCGACACGCCTCGTCGTTGTTCCCACCCATGGAGTCAAAATATGTGATGGCCCTTTTGCGGAAATCGACAACCTGACCAGGACACAAGAAAAAGAGAGAGAGAGAGGTATAACAAACATGCCTTAAAACTACAGAAACCATTTCATATTTTCATCTTTCTATTTCATACAGCTTCATTTAGTATTTATATCATGAGGAATTATCCAGGGCTTTGGAATAACATCTCAGCTAAAACAGAAAAATGCAAACCATGCTAATAAAGGAAACAATAATGAGCAGAAATCGCTTTAGTTTGCCTGAACTAAAAAGCACTGATTCTAGGAAAAGCTAGCCCCCCTCTCCCATATGCCTGGCTGTGTGACTTACGGAGAGACACCAGTGCACTCCTAGGTGGACAGGCACCAGGATGATGTCAACAGAGAAGATGTCCACCTTCTTGGTCCAGCGTCGTACAGCCGAGTATCCCGAGCTGCGCAGCTTGGGAAAGAAAAAAGTGTTGAAGGTGTAGACAGAAGGCAGGTGAGGGGACTTGCTGCGCTCCACCAGCATATTCATGTAGAAGTTTATCACCTGTACACAAAGAGGTAGATTTGATGATTTCATCGCTATACAGTTTCAACACTGTTTTCCACTATGAAATTCACAATGTCACTACAAATTATTACCAAACTTCTCTCAAATATTAGCTATAATATTTACATCTTCAGCAAAAAAAATAAGAATTAAGCATTAAGAAATAATGTATTTAAAATACATTAAGCATATGAATGGGCCATATGGCAATAATAACATTATCCCTGCATTCTTGCCAGTGCAGGTTGCCTCTAATCTGTAGTAAGGGTTTGATGAGCATGTTGATGTCACACTGACCTCATCGTTGAGCCAGTTGAGGTGGCTGAGAGTCTGCAGGTCCTTTCTGGTGATAGTGAGGCGGAATCCCTCGCTGAGCACATCGTCCTGACTTCCTCCTCTTAGTGCATGGCTTACCTCATTTTCCATGGTCTGCATGCCACATGTACAATTTTAATATTCCTTGTTAGAGCACACCATCACACTTATTACGCCTGTAAACTATAATAGGGTCATCAGGTTTAAAAAGTGTGTGAAAGCAGCAGAATCATTTTACTGTACTCTGGAACTGGAGATATCTGATCTAGGATTATCGTTGTAGTTTTGATGTACAAAAGCTATGATCTGAGATATAATGATTTTAATGAGTCAGATACATTAGCTAGGTCTTTGGCTGTTTAATTGTTGCGTAGATTAAGGCAGGCAGTTTCTTTTTTACCTCTGTCAATTCAGGGAATTCCTGTTCCTCTGCTTCAGGCTTGGGTTCTTCAACAACAGTCGTAACAGGAACCTCTTTTTCTAGAGGGACCCGCACACGCAGCTCCACACCTTTTAAATCAGCTCTACCCTCGCCGGAAAGACGCTATTTCACACAAAATTATGTGCAGAAAGTGAGAAATAAGAAATGCCGCAAACACAGCGAGAAGTTTGTACAGTATAGGGGAGGCTCCTAGCTCACCTGGCGCAGAAGCTGAAACGTGAGAGCCTCCTGCGCCTCTATTAGCTTCCGTCTCTCCCGAGCACGAGCATCATAAAGGCTGGTCCTATATGCACACGGGTAGGACGCAAATGTAAACTGATGTTACGATAACTGGATTATTAGTTAACCGAATTCAAGAAAGAAACAGGACAGAAAAAGCACTCACAGTTCTTTAATCCACAACTCTGCTTGGAAACATGGCATGCTGCAAAGATGGAGGAAGGAAACAAACTTGTTAACTTCTGAAGATTAATAAGAGAGCATGTTTCTTGCCATGTCTGGGATTGTATTGTTTCAGTGTTTTGGGGAAAGCTCAATCCACCAAAGAGGAAGGCAATACATGACAACTTGTATTTCTTGGAGAAAGAGTGTTTAGAAGACACATAATTACCAGATAAATAGTCATAAAACAATAGAATATATTTTAAACCGAGAATTCTCAGGAACAACCACCACCACTAAGTAATAAGCACCATTTACCAAGAGATTATGTAACAATGTATAAAGGAATTTGACTAGCTAAACAGGACGGGATAAAGAATCTGTGCAATTTGCCTACATTTTCATACCTATGACCAAATGAGGAAAGGATTACACAACAGTCAGGATTTGCAAAAGCCTCTGGAGTGCATGGCTGGATTTACTTTCTCAAAAATGATCACTTTTCAGTGTAGAAATTCTAAGTGTTATAAATTCACACACCTTGCTGACCAAAAAAAGATCTTTGTATTGCTCATGTAAAATTTGTTACTTTATGTGTCTCATGAAAAGCTGTATATCAACAAATCAGCTTCATAATCTTTACCTGGATCCCTCTGTTCTCTTGCCCTGTTGCTCCTTCACAAAAATCACAGAATCCCCATCATGAGCTGTTAACAGAAAAACCACACAAAACAAATTAAAACACTCAATTCTTCCTAAATACCATGTATACCAAGCTATACACAAAGCAGGCGTGTAATAATATTCATAATGCTTAGTCAACCATCATGGTTTACTACAGATAACCATAATGCTTTTGATTCGGCACTGTATATGGAGCTTTGGGAACATGACTGGATCACAGATGGCGGCCCCGCTGTGTTGCTCCTACGCACCGAATTCCTCACATATGTAACATACTTAGCAAAATAAACAGGTTGTGGATCATTTACCAGCTTTTCTTTACGGTGATTAGATTTATTACAGAGCAAGCTGTCTAACATGGCTAACTAAATAAAGGCAGTCACATGATCTGGTTGCTATGCGAGCGTGTTACGTTAGCAATCAAAACAGCTGTCGCATAAAAAGAATGCATCATGAAATTTTACTAGTCAATGGTAATACTGGGGGGAAACAAACAAAAAAAACAACAACTGTATACATCATAACTGTGAGTAAACGTTTTACTTTTATAAAAGCTATAGATGTACCAGAGTGCACACCAGATGACTGTGTGTCCTGAGAAGAAGTATCTTGGAGAGTCGGCGGTGATGGCACTGACCGCTCGGCCAACCCTGTTTTTCTTGTGATGTATTTGCCGTCTGAATCAGGATACCAGGACTGTGTTTCAGGCCCGTTGGAGAGTGCACAAGGACTGTGCATCGTGCTTGAGGTCTGGGGACTAGGCGACAAGCTGGATAAACCGAGAGAGGACTCTCCTGCTCCTGAGCCTGTTGGCGAGGCACACTGCAGCAGTCTGCGACTCGATGTCAGAAAACTGGAACTGCAAAGCCAAATTCCAGTAAATATACACAGTCCTGAATGATAATGAAGAAACAGTCCTGCATGACACTCACAAATCCCGATGTGATCGAATCCCTGGGTTAGAACTGCTGTCACTGATGAAGGATGACTGCCCACCAGACACCATGGATAGTAACTGTCTGTACACCTCCTTCTCCTCCTCACGGACAGACTGAAAAAATTTGCAACGAGAGAGAGAGAGCATTCGTAAGATAAGAACATTCGTTGTTTACGAGCAGCCACTTTGATTGTAGCATGATTAGATCAGAAAGTGTCACAGACCTCTTGTGCCGTGCAGTGAGTTCTGCCTCTCCAGTGACGGCTGGAGGAGCCGACAGAGGGATTCTGCACTACTCGAATGGGAAAGGTTTTTTCATACATGCTGGTGTAAGACGTGTTCCCTGTGCTTGACCCAGGTGTCGAAAATTGGCTGAGGAAAAAAAAAAAATTGCACATCGTTACATCTTCTTTGTAATGTATGTTTCAACACAAAGCTAATATTGATATATTTCAGTAACCATAATCTATTTAAACCATTTGTTAAACGATGCTTACTCGTTAAGTCTAGGTATGACAATCAAAGGTTGAAACACCCGGTTTGAGCATTACTTTTATGATTTACAAATACAAAGGTTGTACTGTTAGAATGTTTCATCCAGAGCAAGACTTGCACTCCTATTGCATAATGCTCACTGTTTCCTTTCACAAAATATGAAGGGAAAAAAACAAAACAAAAACATTTCAACATGTGCCACTGAATTTAAGATATGATTAGCTTTGATGTTTTGATTTTGCCAGGCCCCTTAGCTCAACATCTATTGTTTTTTCCTACCAAAATCAGGACACAGCCTCTTTCGAGGATTTTAACTAGTATACTATATAAAAGCGTACAGCAAATCTGAGGGGGACGTACTTTGGTGATCTTTGCGCTCTGACATAAAGCGGTCGGCCGAGTCGTGGAGATGGGCATGGCTTAGAAGTGCAAGTAGTAACCGAGTGACCGTTAGTTTTGTGCGTCTCATGGGATGGAACACTTGCTTGTACATGTCGTTTGCTGACCTCCGTTATAGTGACAGACTTCTCGGTTCTTAGAGTGTCTATAAGAAAAAAAAAGATCTATGAAAAAATGGTAGAGAGAGAAAAACACAGACAAGAAAGAAAGTTGAAGGAAAATATTTGTCATGCTACCTGATTTAATGATGGTCTTCCATTCAAAAGCTGTTGGGGGAGCGATGAATGTGTCCTTGTGCTTTTCATGGTGTCTTTCGACCAACTGAGAGGGAAAACATCCACAAATGAATACAAACATTAATCCCATAATGTCAGATAAATAACTTTTATAGAGAATGTAGAACAGTAAATGTAATTCTTATCTTAGGTAGTCTATAGACATTGGAAGGTTACATAACCAAAGTATTCAGACTATTAAGCGGAAATCTAAAGACAGTGGAAAGCCAAACGTAACTTGATTTCTACACTTTTAATTACATTTAACTGTGGCCATTTTCCCTCAACTGCAGAATATAAAGTTACCACACAAAAACATAACACAGCATATGATTCATATCCACTGTACGTCAGATTTCAACATAGTGTCTACAAACAGTGCAGCACCTTGCTTTCATTCCACACATTTCCTGATGAATTGGCTACATCAGATGATGGTATCCGGGTTCCAGGTGGGCCAGGGGAAGCAGGTAGGATGTTCCTCAACGTTGGACTGACGCTGTTGCGCATCCACAAAGCAACACTGGAGCCATGGGTCTTCACCCCTTCAGCAGCATTCTTCATTGTGTCCATAATATCTCCTTTAACACAAATAACCAAGGGGACCATGTGTCAAAATTTGGTAGAGTAAACGCCATGAACTGTATTGTCAAGGCTGAATGGAATAATGACTTACCCATTCTAAACTTTTTGACAGCTCTGTCATCTTCGTAATTAATAGCATCCCCATCTTCCAAACTGCCAAACACAGGTTTTACAGGTTGTGAAAAAATGACCATAAGGAGCATTCAAGCAGTTATATTTATCAAGTTATATGAAGGTGATATTTTGACAATGATGAACAATGCCATACACCCATGCCTTAAACACCCCGAAGAACTCCTTGAGCTCCAGGACACACAAGTGTACTCAGGAATTTTTTTTTACTTTTTTTTTTATGTTTTACTCACAAGAGCTGGTGCACCAGACACATATTTGTGCTAAAGTGGTTAATGAAGCTGACTTGTTTGTAAAGTTCTGCAACCAAATCAATACTCGGGATGGAAATCACCAGGGAACAGCAGATTCAATATCAGGAGATTCAATATCATATAGGTGGTGATTAAATTTGTATTGCAATTCTCTAAGAATAACAATTTTTTTTAAAAGCCCTGATTACAGTATAAATATATGGTTGCACCACCTGTAGGATTTTAGAGGAACATCAACATTTTACTACCTCAAATGCAAACATACATAAATATATAAATTAACCCACATACATATACACACACACAATAAAATCGATTTTAGTGTCAGTTTGGCGATATACGAAATGTCACATGAATAAAGCACGATATAAGACTGAATTTTGTTTTCACTTTATCAGCTAGACCTACCCTACATGAACAATCAGGGAAAAGTGATTTTGTCCTACACCAGCACTTCATCGGTATAAAGGGACACAAGCAGAATCACCACTGACCAGATGTTTGGATTGTTCTCAGCACAGCTGTGACATGGTAGTGTGTGTGGTAAGGTGTGTAGCACATCCAAACTATGGTTTCCAGCAACAGAATGGTGTATAAACCAAACTTCACACACTACCATGTAAACACTGAACAGGACATTGCACTTTACAACATAAATACCATGTAAATACAAATTACAAATACTGTACAGGGTGACCGGGAGTTAATTTCTGCCAGTCCCTTTCCTGTGATAAATTAGGAAAGGGAGAGAGGGTGGGATAACCCGTGTGAGCGTATAGGAGCAGAGGTATAGTCAGTAACTATGAACTTCCAGCATATTGCTGCTGCTGCACCTGTGTGTCTAACCACGTGTTCTGATTGCTTTCCCACTGTGCTGCACTGACTGCACGAGTTTCTTCCCGCCCACTTTTCAGTAGCTCTGCGGCTTCCTGATGCGCCTAAAAGCCGGGAAACCTGCTCCAAACTCCCCCCACACCTTACTAAAGTATAACTCAGACCTTCTCACCTCTCTAATGGTCTTTTTCTCTGAGACGGAGTGTCTCGGACACGGACGGGATCATCAGCCGGCACTCCGTTGCGCAGAGTCGCAAATCCACTTTCAATCCATTCGCAGAATTTATTGAACATCTTGAAGCTCGTGTGAGGAAACTCCTAAAGCCACACCGGTCAAAGACACTTAACGTCAACAAACTCCAGCATCCGCGGAACTCCCGCGCGCGCCCTGCGCATGCTACTGGCTAACTACCTGCTAACTTAGCTTTGTTAGCCGACTAGCCTAATCCTCATGTCCAGTAAACGCGCCTAGCTATCTCGTTAACCTCAAGCCAAGCTTAAACCTAAAGCTATCGACAACTACCTAGCTAACTAGCTAGTTAGCTTGCGATGCTAATACCAACGATAACTGACGAATTGAAATATTTCGTACAACTCAGCCACCTCAGAACGGTTTTCTGCCTACGTTACTATCGGTGGCTGTTTTTTCCCCCCTACAGAGTCCGGAGCTTAAAAAACTACTCTGAATGAAAAAGAGCACATAAACTTATTTTTACACGATAACCTCTCCCGCTTCTTCCTCATTTAAAACCACAACATGGCCGAAAGCCGCGTCTTAAGGGTCAACGCTTCTCATTGGCTCGGATGCGGGGCGCGCGTGCAGTATTCTGAGAGACGATTCGTCCAGGCAGCTGGAGAAAAAAAAAAAAAAAAGAATCCCGCTGTGTTACGTCACAACATCAATCTTTAAACTTATATTTATGAGATAATGTCTTTTCTCCATCTGGGATCATAGCACGGTATATAAATATAGAATATTAAAAAGAATTAATCATTAATGTTAATGAAAAACTTCTGATCTCAGAATGTTAACAGTGTTAACAAATACACTACTGCACTTTATGTCTGTGAATCCAAAAGGCATCTTTGACCCATTCATTACTTGTATATAACTGTGTTTCACAGTGGCTTAGTGGTTAGCATTGTCGCCTTGCACCTCCGGGGTCGGGGTTTGATTCCCGCCTTGGGGTCTGGTGGGTTCCCTTCGGGTATTCTGGTTTCCTCCCACAGGTGCAGATGAGGCTTACTGGCATTCCCAAATTGCCCGTAGTATGTGAATGAACGTGTGAGTGTAAGTGTGTGGGCAATGGATTGGCACCCTGTCCAGGGTGTAGGCCACCTCGTGCCCTACATCTCCTGGTATAGGCTCCAGGTGCCCCGTGACTCTGTACACAGGATAATAATAATAATAGTTTTATTTATATAGCGCCTTTCCAGAGCTCAAGGACGCTTTACAATGCGCGCAGCCAACGCGGTATAGACGGTGAGTGAGTGAGTAATATACTGTAATTTAACAGACATTCATGTATGTACATGTGTGTATTGTATATGTTTTATATTATTTGAGCAAGCTTTTTCTTAGTACGTCTTTTCCACTGTACAATGTTTGCACAGTTATACTGTATATTACTGTATATACCATATCTACTGCACCTTCTGTACATTAATCACTTCTTCTCTCACCTGTACATATGGACCCATACCATCATTTACTACAATCGTTATTTATTGAAAATAGGCCATTTTTGAACTTCTGGTTAAATGCTGACTGCATTTAACTGGCTCTGTACATGTATTTTGCACAATGACAGTAAAGTTGGTGGATGGTGTGCCAATGTTTTGGTGGGCACAAGCACTCACACTCAGGCACATGCTACGGTGCTAAGTATGGCACTATGGCATTAATGCCAACCAGCCTACAATGTATGACTTTAGTCTGTGGGAGGAAACAAGAGCATCCCAACCTTAGAGGTGTGAGGCCACAGTGCTAACTTCTGAACCACCATTTACAGTAGGTGGCATGGTTTTGCAATATACAAGGAGTTTAAGTCAAACCAGATTAAAAAACAATCTTTATTTCTTGATATACTGTAATGACCCAATTATGTGGATCGAGGTCAGGACTGTTTGGGGGATGTTTCTGTAATGTGCAAGTGGTGTTCATGAATGATTGTGTCTACAGTTCCCAACACTCAAGTTGTTGACAAGTTATCTATTGGTTTTCTAGGATCAAGCGTTTCTCTCGTTGATTTTTCATGGGAACAACAGCAGTGGGCTCCGAGCCTCCTTGACTAGGATCGTCATTCAATAACGTCTGGTCTTCTTTAAAACTTCCGCGGGTAATAGTCTCATCATTGTATTGTGCTTTGAAGTCTTTTGCAAATGTGAATCAATTTTACACCTTCCTTCACAAGAAATATATCTAGAATGTATAAACCATCATGTATAGCCAAGATCGCCCCCCCCCCCACAACAGTCTTATTAAAAATAATTTGCCTGTCAGCTAGTTTACATTAACAGTTGAACAATGTTGAGGAAGAATATCATAAATCAGTAATTTTCATGCAAGTCATGAGAATTATGCAAATACTGTATACTGTACAAAAAAATCTGTAGAAACCACTCATGCAGAAACATATTCACCATGGAGAGAAAATAAAAGACAGCAAATAATGTGCAAAGTTTTTCGAAAAAGCACTAAAATAAACATCCAGCATATTAGCTGTGTATGCAAGCTTTACAAAATATGTTACATAGAAATTACCTACAGTATGTGCACATTGATCTTATGTAGATCAACAAGAGAGAAACACAGCAACTGCAGAACAGCCTAAAGAAATTTATCTAGTAATGATGGTTTTACAATTGCTAAAAGTGCTATACAAATAAAATTGAATTGAATTGAATTTTATTCGTGTAGGTGTTTTTCATGTAACATAACTGCTATTTCAGACGAAAAGTCTTTAGTTTCCTGCTTTATATTACAGCACACGTGAGATACTGGCACTGTACAGGTAACATTTTTTTTTAGTTACAGACAAAATATTATCTATTTCAAAGCTGTAGTTCTTAACGTCCCATTTCAGAAATACAGAACAAAGATCTGGAGTGAACACCAGAGCAGAAGAGAAGCTTACCTCAAGGGCCAAACAGTACAATAAAACACTGAGTGAACAGGATCATTCAAACCTGAAATATGAATCGAACAAAGAAAGGAGGCTACAGGGAACATGGAGTTACAGTACTTCATGCTGCATTGTGTTGGGAAGGTATCTCCATCTTGTGAGGCTCACTGCACTTCTTGTTAATATTGTTTTGAATATGGCAGAGGTGAAGTTTTTAATTACCCTGACTCATCAACAATTTAGTATTTTTACATTTTTATGCAATACTTTAAGACATTTCTTCTAACATACTTAAATATTTCTTTTGATGGCCTTTGATTACAACACACATGCTCCCAGGACCACTCACAATTTGGGTCCTGGAATATGTCTATGCCACCAAGGAAGAAAAGATGGAATAACCTGGTCTTTCAGTACATTCAGGTCATCAGCTGACTTCATTTCATTGCCACATAATTTTGCTGAATGTAGACTGAAGCAACCCCAGATCGTAAAACTGCCTCCACAGGCGCTTTATGTGCTTCCCTTTTTACCCTGATCCACCCATCACTCTGGAATAGGGTCAAACTCCTCCAACCACATACATAACTGTTTTCCATCAGTTCCAAAGTTCAATCTTTCTGCTCTCAGCAAATTGAAGACTTTTTGTAAAGATTAGACTCACTAACAAGTGGTTTTCTTATGAGCACACAACCATTTAGTCCCAATCCTGTGAGTTCCCGTCACATTCTACATTACCATCGATTTTCTTTTTTTACCATTCATCTCCAATGTGATCTCCAATTGTAGACATTCATGATTTGTTGTTTTTGACCGCACTTCTTCTGTGAAGTTGAGGGCTAAGCACTATTTTTCCAGGTGTTAATAATGCTGCAGTTCAGAACCCAACAAGAGTCAATTCAGCAATTTCTTTCATTGTTTCATTTGCATGATGCAGGTCAATATTTAGACCCTTTTTTGTGTTACGTCTCATTTTTATTCTCTAGCAAAAGATTTGTTCTAAATTAAAGTTTGTAGTTATCTGCTTAAACACAAACCCGAAAGGGCAAACTTGAATTCATCTTGAATACACATTGATATACTACAAAAACAACAACAGCAATCTTCCTCCTGAATTGATAATAGGTCCTAGTTTTGTTAAAACCTCCTCCTATGTTCCCCTTCCTAAAACATTTAATGCTAGCGTAAATGTTAGTTGTTTTTTTTTGCGTTATACAATCATGCATTCTAAATATTTCGATACATAATTTAGTATCTGTTCCTAGTGAGTTTTGAATAAACAAGTTTCAAACTTTCTACTATTGGGAATTTCTAATGCAGTGCAAATAAAAATACTGTGTTTCTCACAAAATGGCAAATCAATTCAAAGTGCAGTGGAGTGTGATGCAACTTTATATTGCACATAGCCCAAAAATGCATGATTAGCTCAGCTCACTCTCTTTGATTTCCAAAAATCTGGAGGAAAAAGGAAAATATGTACATAATATCTACATAGATATTGAGTGTGGCAAAGATGTAATCCTCTGGGCTTATACTGTGCTGCTTTTTCCCATCAGAAACTTGAAAGAAAACAACAGTGCCATCAGCAATGTTGAATTTCACATATATACAGTATATACTAATTCTGAGTTGTATAACATTCAGCTACAGGTACTGTAGAGCCTTACCATGATAAACAGTATCGCTCCCAGCCCAGCAAGCACAGCTTGCAACCAAGGAACCTGCATAATTAATAGTGCAATACAGCTGAAACTGTTATACAAAAAATATCAATCAGGATGGTCTTTTCTATGGAAAATTGATACCTACATGACCAAAAGGAATAATAAAAGCCAGGACCAGTCCACATATGAAGAATGACGTGCATATGACTAACAGCACACCCTGGTATTAGGTCACATCAATCAAAACCAATATCTGACCAATATCTTAGTTTGATATTATGTATGTTAAGAGCCGTAAGGAAAATATAAAATAAACTCAGTGAATATTTCATGTAAATATTCTGTGCTTGAAAAGAATCAGCAGAGTTACATACAGATTTGTGCAGAGTTCGTCTGTTAGCTTTGTCACACTTTTTAAAGGAGCCTTTTTGTTTCCATCTGAAAACTGATCTGTCATGTTGCTTTTCTATAGGCATGCAAATATTCTTCTGTGATGTTCTTCATTTATTAATTTTTGCATTATGTTTGAAAATAGTTTTTTGCACATAATAATGCAAACATGATAAACATACATAAATATTTTACTAAAGATAATATGCCGCCTAAGACTGTTGCACAGCACTGTACATCAATGAGAGACAGACCAGGACTGTTATACCCAAACATACTTGCTATTGTAGTAGCTGTGGTGAAATAATAGACATGGAAGACAGTTAAACAATGTGCATTAATCAATGTATGTAGGACATTTATGACCAAATTTGCAGACCTGTCATTATATTAGTAGCCATCAAAACAAATATACATGCTATACTCAGACCACAGAGTCACAAGAACACAGGATACTGTACCCTGATAACAGTAAATGCTGACAATATCTCCAAAAAAAAAAAAAAAAAAAACTGTCTTAGACCTCATGTTAATCAGTGAATGTTTATCCAGCCTAATTTAAGTCTAAAAGAAAAATCTATACAATTAAAGATCTCATGCTGTATTTTCACACTTTGTTTTCTACAAACCGGATTCCAAAAAAGTTGGGACACTAAACAAATTGTGAATAAAAACTGAATGCAATGATGTGG
>JAOTQY010000016.1:17713473-17727622 GCA_026413445.1 Dolichallabes microphthalmus | reverse complement strand
TCTGTAACTTACATACTACTTATCCACTAGGTAAATTATACATCACTGTTACTAGTTATGCTCAATTTATTGCAAATAAACTTCATGCAGATCAGTATATTGCTTATAGTATTTATTAATGTACATCTGCACGTTAGTGTCATAAAATCCAACCATAATGCATCACGTTAAAAATAAATAAATAATAAATAATACCATTAACCTCCACTCTATCCAAAAAGCTCATTCCACAGCAGCGCCATGCATGTGTCCTGCAGTCACCTGGTCTTGGCTGCCATCTTGTGGGTGATGCCATGCACCAGAGCAGCTACGGTTCTTACCAACACCACAGAGCTCTCTTCCCTCCCTGTGGCTGAATTTGGTATTGAGCTGAGCTGGATGAAGAGGAACAGCAGCAGCAGCAGCGATGTGCCTCACAGACGGAGGAAGCGCTACATTTCCTCCAGGGATATGTTGGATTTGCTGGACTTCCACAACCGTGTGCGGTCTCAGGTCTTCCCACCTGCTGCAAACATGGAGTATATGGTAATGTGCCTGCTTGTCAGATTTGTTTTAATACTTAATCAATTGGTAATGTTTATTTAAAAAACTGGCATCTGTTTGAAAAGGTGTGGGATGAGAGGCTTGCGAGATCAGCCGAGTCCTGGGCCTCACAGTGCATATGGGATCACGGGCCAGCACATGTCATGAGATACATGGGCCAGAATCTGTCCGTTTCAACTGGAAGGTATTAAAAAATGTCGGGTAAAAGTTATTAGATTCTTATCTTCATCATATATACCTCATTATATCATAACATCACATAATACTTTTCTTCCCTTATCCATTGCTTTTGTGAAATGTTTTTAATTTTACTTTTTGGAATAGTCCAAAACACTGAACCTATAACAAATTTTAAATTAGGACAATTGTTTACATGATATGGACTTACAAGGGCCGTTCAAGTCGAACCAGGACTTGTGATCAAATTTCTCATAAATGAAAGCGTAACACCATTGACATTTACAGAAGACTTTAAGCACAGTACAGTGATAAGATTCTTAGCCACAGTTACACATTTAAATGGTGCAAATGTTAAAGAAGGCCATACATCTGTGAATGACAATTCTAGCACTGCAGTTGGTTCTATGAACATTCAGCAGGTGAAGCGCCTGATCCTTGAAAATCAACAGGATCACCAACTTGAGAAATCGCCAACTTGAGAAAGAGACATGTCTGTCAGTGGGAAGTGTACTGTATACACAGTCATTCACCAACACCGCTTGCACATTACGGAATCTTGGCTGGGAGTTATTGCAACACATCCCCATGCAGTCCTTACTTCACGCCAAGCTACTGTATTTCCACATGTTTGGGCCATTTAAGGAGTTCCTGGGAGGCCAGCATTTTAGACATAATGCAGGCAGTCCGATCATGGCTCCAACGTACTAAGAAATCTTTCTACATTTATGGTATACAAGCACTAGTTGCATTAGTGTAGCAGGGCATTATATAGAGAAATTAAGGGAGTTTTTACTCTTGTAACTATGTTTTGTTATTCTGTCCTGGTTTGACTTGAACACCACTCACAAACAATTTTCTGTGCCAATATTTATAAGGAATGATTAAAAAAAAAGTGAGTATATATAATTGTTTTTAGCTTTTCACATGAAATTTGATTTAAAATGAGATTTGTTTGCTAACAGAATGATACTGGTTGTTAGTGGTCTTATAACTGTAAACCCCAGTTTACATCATCTTAAGGCTCCCAAAGGGTCCAAATTCAAATCCTCTTGCAATATAAAAGCATGTTTTATATTGTTCTACATGTACAAATGACCTTAAATGACAAACCAATAACCCAAAAAGTGTACCTGCTAAAAAAGGTGAGACCTAACGTATTGTTTTATTTCCCTGTAGGTATAGATCAGTCATTGAGCTGGTGAAATCATGGCATGATGAGAAGTATTCCTTCTCCTACCCCAACAGATGCACCGGCTCTGTCTGCACCCACTATACACAGGTATGGTTTATAAACCAACAACCCAAAAGCAAAAAAAACTAACAGCTGAAACTTTTGAAGAACTTGTGTACAGTTTTCTCCTGAGGCCCCACAACACATTATAGGTTTATTATATTTACATGTGGTTTATTCATTCATCTTCAGTGACTGCATGCAAGTCTGGGTTTGGGTCAGAGTCAATCCAGTGCACATACAACACACACATTCACACTTTTGGGGCAAAAACATCAAATTAGAGCCAATCCACCTACTGGCACGTTATTGGGAAGTGCAAATAAACCAGAGAACCTGAAGGAAACGCACTTACCTGTAGATATTGAGAGAATGTGCAACATCTGGAACCATGTACTCCTGAAGCCAAGAGCTCAATCAGTTAATCACCATATGTGCAAGTTCAGCTATTGGACCTTTTGACGTAAATGTGACGAACATTTTGGGGAACTGACCGAAATAAACATTAATAAAGGAAGCTCATGCAAAGGGGAAAGTGTTTAAAAAAAACAACAGAAGTGAAGGGGAAACTTTTATTCTGATGCAATTGGTTTGTACAGTAATAGCAGTGATATTACAGACTATTATGTACACAGATCTGTTACATGGGGCATAAGGGCGGGTTAAGGCACTGGGTTACTCATGAGAAGACCAGTGGTTCAAGCCACTGTTGGGCCCTTAAGCAAGGCCCTTAACACTGTCTGCTCCAGATGTGATGTACTGTATCATGGCCTGTCCTGAGCTCTAACCCCAACTGCGTGAGCTTGGATATGCAAAGAGAAGAATTTCTCTGTGCATTTTTGTACCATATATGTAACAGATAAAAGAATAACTAAATGATGTTTTTGATTTACAGTGGGATTATTTTGAATTTCTGTACAATGCACTTTAAGACTTGTCTTGGTACAAATGTGAATTAAATATTAGTTTAAAAAAAGTGTTTACATCTGCAATTATTTATTTAGTATTTGGGTAAAGTTGCCAAGTTGATACAAAAAATCCATCCATGAATCTACATAGAGGTAATTGGACATGATGTGCTCGATGTACAGTAAGAAAAATGCAATCTTATGCACGCGTGAGTCTGGGTCTCGGTGAGAGAGGTAGGAACCCATGCACATTTTCGACTAAAATTGATTTTAAAAAATCCATTCTGTTGTGTCGTTTGATTATGAATGCCACACCTCTACTATAAAAAAATAAATAAAAAATCTGCAACATGTAGGAATACAGGAAACAAATGCATTTCAGTTTCATGCAAGGATTACAAATACAGCTAAAAACATCTTTGTAATTGAAAATCACAACTAAGGAGAAATATAATTGATGCAGGGAGTCATTAACCCATGCATCCTGTTCGTTTTCAATTGCAGATGGTGTGGGCCAGCACCAATAAGATTGGGTGTGCCATCAACAGGTGTTCAAATATGTATGTGTTTGGTGCGACATGGAAACAGGCCACCTTACTGGTCTGCAACTATTCCATCAAGTAATCCTTAATACAAATGCGCTTCTGATTATTGACTAACCATCATCTTAAGTACTTAAGTAACTGTGTTTCTGCTTGTTTTTACAGAGGTAACTGGGTGGGAGAAGCTCCATACAAAGCTGGAAGGCCATGCTCAGCTTGTCCTTCTATTTACGGTGGATCGTGTCTCAGGAACCAGTGCTCCAGATCAAAATCCAGAAGTCTCAAGATGTTTTAGTCACACTGATTGAATTGAATGACTGACCAAATAGCTTGGAAACACATTTTTTTTTGTGTTGCACCACTAATAAATCAGTTGATTTCTTTTGTAAAATATACATTTTTTTAACATAAAAAAATGAAAATCCCAAAATTGAAATAACAAATCATCTCACACAGACTGGCTGATGTAATTGTTGCAGGGATCCTGAGAGTCAGTCTTGTGACTCTTTTGTTGTTTGTCTCTTGTCTTGTCCATGGACTGTTTGCACTGTTTCGTATGTTTGCATTACTGCAAGAGTAGCATTGCCGTTAGGTTCATGTTGAGAGTTAAGCACTTTTATGGTTTATGTACACCCAATAAATTTTCTAACCTTATGATGACTTATTTGGAGTTGAATTGTGTTTCACCATATTTTATCCAAATGTGTACGAGACTCATTGAAAGGAAATGTTTGTGTTCGGAGAAAGAAAGAAAGAAAAAAAGTCCAAAACACTTTCACAAAAAGGCATGTCTACTTACAGTATGAGGTTTAAGAAAAGTTCTTAAAAATATATAATTTATTTATTTATTTTTTTAATGCAAAACAAGATAATACCCCTACGTCATTCGGTTAGGTCTGCTGCTGAGATTCTGAATAAACCCTCGAGCTTGCTATGAAAAAAATGGTCAAACAAATTACTTAGACAACATGGTGTAACTAAGCTATTCATTTGGCATTTAAATCTACTTTTATAACCCACTTTATCTCAAGTTATGTTGTATATCTCACTTAATGACCTGAACTAATTGACTATATATAGTTACTTTAATATTTATCATTGTCAATGCATTAGTGCACAAACCAGGATGTTCGAGAAGAAAGAACTCAAATTGCGCTAACATTTCACTTGTAAAGTTCATCCTGGCTTGAGTACAACAGAATACAATTTCTTCATCTTTTTATTCTTGATTACATTATAACAATTTTCATTATATCGGTTAACAACGTTGGATATTGTGCAACGGAAACCATAGTTCGGTCAGTCAGTCAATGTAAATCTGATCCTGGACCTGCTGTTAGGGAGAGCGTGAAAACAGGCTTTTATCACCTCCATAATGCTTTCTATTCATCCAGCCGGACCACTTGTGCTATAAAACAGGAGCAAAATGGCTTTTAAAACCATAAATTGCGAGAACATGACCACTTCCTGTTCATACAGTGAATTAGCTATGGTATTTTTTTTTATAACAGCATTACACTGAGCAGTGAGTATAAACACAGTGAGTATAAACATACTCCTTTTCAATTCATTAGAAAGATATATTTGTGCCTTTTGATTTTTCTTTTTATTGGTTCCTATTGTGACTTAGGATATATTTTGGCGTTGAGTATTGAACAGAAGTCTGTGTCCATTTGTAAACAAATGTTGCCTAATGAATAAAGATGATTAATATGGCACTTAATCATTCATCACATTCATCGTGACAGTGTGTGAGAACTTGTGTGTGTGAAGTAGTAGTGAGTTTCATGAGGACACTGGAAAGTGAAAACCCCAGTGCTGTTGTGTAATTTAATGCTTTCAGGTGAGTCCATAATTTTATAGCCATGGGAAACTAAACACTGATTCATTTTCCACATGTTTCATGTGATATCACTGAGAGAGGATATTGTACAAGTGTAATTTTCTTCCTTATATCTAAACGGCAGGTCCAGACTGAACCCATGTCCACTTTGGAGAACCAAACACCAGAACCTAATAGAAAATCCCTGTACGGAAGGACATAATGTTGCTTTTTTATACAAGATATATTATTGAAACGTTGTGTAAATCTTAACCCATTACACTAAATTTGTTATATGGATTATTGAGTTCTTGTAGTTATTAGAATCACTTAAACTCCAAACGTCAATGCATCACAAACAAGTATGTCTATGAAAAACTTCAGCCTGGACTTTATTCCTTTTTCAGATGTATTACACCGTGTACCTTTTTGTTTTACTAATTCACCAAATCATTCTATCTATGGATAATCTTTGAAAAAACGATGCAAACTTGAAGAAGAAAAAAAATTATGCTTAAATTAACACGAATTGTCTATTTGAGTTTCTATCATCCTGTTGCTATGGCTACAGCTGTCATATAGATTGCTCCTCTATATGAGCTTGGTTACTGTTTAACCTCCCCACCCACATTTGCCCAGATTAGGAGAATCAATAAGATAACAGGAGTACCGGCCTTCCAGAGCTCCAACAGCACCTTCCTCTAAAAAAAAAAAGGCAGTACGCTGCACCAAAACTCTTCCATCCACTTTACATCTTAGACTTTAGTTGTACTTACTTAGAAAAGGACAGCGGAAGCAAAAAATCGGCAGCTGTAGAACACGGGGAACGGCATGGTCAATGTTAACACTCAGGCCGGCACTAATATGGAGCTTCCGTATGGTGAGTAGATACACTTTCTCTCACTCTCTCTCTCACGCCGTCCTCTCTGTCGTCCTTTCGCTAACGGCTTGGTGTAATAATGAACGAGGCCAGATGTTTCCCTGCTGACTTCAGGTAGAGAAATGTGGCCATGTGGGACTTGTCACAGACGGAGTGAAAGCCGCCATTAGTGTCGTGAGAGCTTTTGTTGTGTTTGGGAGGTGTGGCAGAGCCATGATGGCTGTAAACAGGGCCTCCACGTAGTTACAGGTGAATGATGCAGAGAGAACTTCCTCTTTTGTGTTACGCTCATGGAAAATGTTTGCACAAAGTAAATACGGCAGATCATTGAAAAATACGTTTTGTGCGAAATGACATTTTTTTTTATACTTACACAAACACGGCAGACATATTTTACTGTGAGAAAAATTCATGTTCTCGCTGAGTCCAGACACCTGACCTAATGCAAGTCAGACTTCATTTAGCTAGTTGAAACTTTTACTCTTATTTAACAGAAATTATTTACCTGGTGTACTATGAAAATAAGCAATGCTGCAGCTCAAATACTCAGTTTTTGTTTGAAAAGCAAACTAGTGATTGGGTGGTCTATAGTAGAGTCAAGTACAAAAGTTTGCGTACCCATACTCACCCTTCCAGTGAGGTCCTCCATACTCATGTGTTGCAAACACGACAGATAGCTTCTGCCATTTCTTGTAATATCTATTTTAACTCTTCTTGATAGCATATGCTCTCATGAATGGGTCTTGACAAAAATTTTTCGTCTTGATTTTGTTTTTCTGTTCCAAGCTCCGCCTACATTTTCACCTTTTTGGAATTAGTTTTATTTGAATTAGATGGAATAAATTTAGATACAGTGTTGGCCAAAAGTATTGAGACAAAAGTGGAATTCATCCTTTTAATGACATTCTCAATTTTTTTTTGTAAATAATGACAATTAAAATAAGAATAATTTGTTATTTTATGCAATGGAGTTGGCGAACAATAATCAGTATGAATAATCTGTCTGGGTATAAAGTCAAAAAGACGTACTGTACTCTCTGCAGTACTCTGGGGTCACTCGCTCAATCCATGCCTGTTGTATTTCGTTCTGAAGATCATATAAAGGAGACGGTTCCTCGACTGCTGCAACCTTCTTCACCATCATCCAACAGTTTTCCTTTCAGTTTAAGCCTGGAGATGACACATGCCATGCCTTCAGAAGCTGAATACCAATATCACATTGACAGTTTTTTCACTAGTTTTTCAGTTGTTCAGGCTGATAGGCATAAATTAATTAAATTAGTAAAATCACCTGTTTATGGTTTGAATAATGTTGACAAGTCCACACATTAGAAAAGGGAAAAATCATGTGACCTCAGCGCCTCTAGAAATGGTTGATCCTTCTAGAATTTTTAATTTACTTGTTCGTTTTCACAAAATGGTGCAAAAAGCAACAGTTCATCAGAATAAAAGAATACAGTTCTCAGGGTGAAAACTACTTTCATGTCCGTAATATATATAATCCCCTGCTACACTAATGCACTTATCCCAGCGTTTCACTTATGCTTGGATACCATCAAGGTAGAACGTTTTATTAGTACGCTGAAGCCATGATCAGACTGCCAGGTTCACGGCTGAAATGCTGGCCTCTCAGGAACTCCTTTAATTGTCCAAAAATATGGAAATGGCTTGTGTACAGTTTCCACAGACAGATGTGTTTCTTTTGCAAGTTCACAAGACATTATCAGGCAATTTTCAATCATCTGAAATTTACTCACTGTATGTTCATGGCAACGATTGCAGTGTGCATCAAGCCACCTCGTCCAGCATTGTTATTCATGGGCGTACGGCCTTCTTTAAAACATTTGCACCATTCAAATGTTTTACTGTGGCTAAGAGTCTCATCAACGTACTCTTCTTAACGTCTTCTGTAAATTTCAGTTGGTTTTACAAGTTTACAAGAAATTTCATACGACTAATTTTTATTGCTTTAGTGTTTATAGTCCAGGAGCTGCATTTGGGCCCAGAGTGAAGCCTTTAATTCCACCTGTTCAGCTGTATGACTGGTTTCTCCTTCAGTTCTAAACCCCTTTGGACAAAAGAGTCTGTCAAATAAATAATTGTAACATTTACATTTTGGCTGAATGCCCTTTAAGCCTCTTTCTGGCGCTGAGAGACTCAGAACAAATGCATTGTACTGTACAGTCGTTTCACAATCAAAGAATGCTTCAGATTAGTGTTGTTCTGCTAATACCTGCTGTGTAATTTTCAGAATAGCAAATAAAAAAACTTCCATATTTATGATGGATATAATTGAACACATTGCTTCTATTCAGTAGTAATTGCAGTAAATAATTATCATATTTAATCATGTGATTACAATGAAACAAAAAGTAGCACGAATAATGCCAAGAAATTGTACACAGAATCATGTAAAAACTATAGAAGGAAAAGTAAAATAACATACATTAGAAAGTTAAACAATTACCAATAAACAATGCAAGAATAATAATAAAAAATATTTTCAATGAAAGTAGAATAAATAAAACCAATATGGCATACAACTAACAAATTATCCTATTAAAATAAAGAATCATGTGAAGGAAGTAATAGGTGGGAAAAGAAAATTACCATTACTACATGTGAAAAATTAACAAAAAGGAAACAAAATATTGTAAATTAATTCATTTTTAAAAAACGTAAAAAAAAAAAAGTATTAAAAATCATGTGAAAAAAATATGCAAATGAAAATAATCATGTAAAAATATGTGTAAAAACTTTATTGTGATCAAAATAACTGCAAAAATGAATCACACAAAACAATCATACTTGACCATTCATTTAGAAAATCACATGTAAAAATCACATGACAAAATATATTTATCATGTAAAAAAAAATCACTTATGAAAATAATGTGACAATCGCAGGTGAAAGTGAATTGTTTAAAAATGACTTTAAAAAGAATCATGTAAAATCATAATGTGTAATAACACAAGAATATATTATGAATGTAAAAATCACATGTTTGAATGAAAATAAATAAAATAAAATAAATCATTAAAAAATCACATCAAAGTAAAAACATTTACATTTTAAAATCAAAGAATTAACATTGTTTTGTTATATTTTTGCTATTCTGTTATATTTTTGCTATTTTGTTATATTTTTATCATGGCACTCAAAGCAGTATGATTAACCTTAACCTCAGAACACACTTGCCCTTTTTAGCAAGATGCTGGCTGGATGAATTGCCTAGCCGTTACAACCTGGGCAAATAACTCCCCTGCAAACTTAGCAGGATCCCTGGCTAAAAGTAAATAAAAGACATGCAATCGAACAGGTCTAAAGCGAGGAGGTATGTTTACCCTGAAAAAGTCAAATTACTCTGAGGAGGCGGTCCAGCACTCCACACTTTCAGGGCCTTTTAGGCATTAGGACACCAAAGAACACAAGGCAACCGAAATGCAAGACTTTAAGAGTGAGCAATGCTGCTAAAAGTGGATCTTACACACAGTGACTTGATTCTAGGATTGGGAAATATGTTCATGATCAATAAGGTCATATAAAATGAAATGATAAAACACAAAAGCAAACTTTGCTGAGAGCAGGTTTAACAGAAACGATTTCTGTGCCACATGCTCACATTCATATAAATAAAAGATCAGTACATCTGTAAGTACATTTGTCAGAACTCACTCACACATACAAAATGTTCTGTCTGTATGTATGTCTGTCTGGATTTATGTCTGTCTGTCTGTCTGTCTGTATGTCAGCTCAGCCAGCATCATTTTGTAACTGGCTGGACGGAATGTAGTGAAACCTTAGCAGTTGATAGATATTTGAAGTTAAGCCTGTGCCATAAATAAAATCTAAATGTTGTGTCACAGCATCTAGCGCTTTTATGTATGATTATAGCAGTTTACCCTTGAGGTCGACCCATATATATAACTCAACAGAACGAAATAACGCGAACTATGAAAAAAGACACAAAAATGATGATAATGCACCTCATGAAGAAAAATCCTCAAGAAACAGAGATAAAAGCATGACACAGAAAGGCTTACTCAAAAAAAAAAAAAAAAAAGGCAAGTACACTATGAAAACTGAACCTTCATGCACAATGTAAACAAACACCTGCACCAAAAAAAAAAAGGAAAGCCAAACTGAATATTCCTACTGGGATTAGTTCATATTTTCACTGTGGAAATAACAGCGCTGAAGTGGTATACAGTATGTGAATTTTAACTTTAAATGTAATCTTCATCCTATCTACTTTTTCAATTTCTCATCTGTGATTCAATCTTCGATTACCGAACAGGGAGTGTATTTGGCTGACGACAAAAGAAGTACAACTTAGTGTAAACAAGGCATAAGATACTTTACCTTACATA
Organism: Dolichallabes microphthalmus; assembly: GCA_026413445.1. Classification (NCBI taxonomy): domain Eukaryota; kingdom Metazoa; phylum Chordata; class Actinopteri; order Siluriformes; family Clariidae; genus Dolichallabes; species Dolichallabes microphthalmus. The sequence goes on along the minus strand of JAOTQY010000016.1, from coordinate 17,717,145 downwards.
CTATTATTTCTTTGTATTAATAAGTTAGACAGAGAGTTCTGCTGTACTGAAAGACAGGCAGACATGTACATACATGGGCTTCAACCTCAAATAGTAATATCACTGATCACATTAAAACTGATGAGCTTATTTTTTAGCTTTAACCTTTTAATTCTTTCTACAAACCCGTTTCCTGTCAACAGGAACTAGTGGGTATTTCAGCTAGTTTATAATAATAATTTTTATTTTATTTTATTTTATTTTATTTTATTTTTTATTTTATTTTATTTTTTTAAAGCTGTGTGTATTTAGAAGCTAATTAAAAGCTAATTCTACTTCATATTTTTATATATAGCAAAAACTTTTATATTTAAATGTGCACTATGTCCACATTTCCAGGTTACAAATAAACAGACAATGGAAGGTGCATAAAGCATAAAGCTTTATGCGCCTTCCATAAAGCTTGATGCAGAAGTATATATGCATTAGGAAAGGTGTCTCCCATTTTTTATTTTAAAGTAAACTTGTGAAAGGTGAAAGCACTAACCTAGCTGTACTAATTCTATTTTTTGTTGAAGACTACACAACACTTTTAGATTACATGATAGATTTAGCATTTTTCTGAGTTAGCATTTCAGCAAGGATATGATATCCTGAAATGAAAATAATTTGGTGGAGATAATATCCATTACAGTCATATGACTAAGCTACTGTATGAACTGTTGTGCAAAAATTAAATGTGAAAGAAACTAGCTATTTGCTAGATAAAGACACAAATTGTTGCTACACTGCTAATTATTTTAACTAGCAAGCTGATTGTGAGAGGAAACTTTCCCTTGTTTTTTTGTGATATCTCATGTAACTGTCTGTCTGTGAGTAAGTTGTGACTAGTTAGCAGTGCCTTTTTTTTTTTAATGAATTATTTATTGCTGCTTGCAAAGTTGAAAGATTAATTTACTTTGTCCCTTGTGATAAATTAACGGATCTGATGTGTGTAAGAAGGCGCCGCCTAGACTTTTCCGCCTACATGGATTCCTTGAAACTCTTGTTTATCCCATTAATTTTCCAGGAACCATTGTCCTTTAATATTCTATTGATAATCTGAAGAATTACATCTGAAGCATAATTCCATGGCACCAGGTTATATGGACTACATTTTGAAGTAATCAGCAATAGACATGTTTCATCACTTTATCTCTAATAATTACACAGACCAAAAATGTAGTAAGGAATAAAATACACTCGGAGGGTAAATCATAAGCAGGTAAAAGGTAAGATTCATAGACTGTGTTGGCCAGTGGTGACTTACAGTAGGTGGTTAAGGCTCGGGGTTGCTGATTGTCACTGCACGCATGATCTTCTTGTAGTTCAAATGATCTGAAGGGGAGACCCATAGCATAAAAGGGACAAAACCCAGGGAAAAAAGGACATTTTAGAGTAAGGACTAATGTGTGAGGAGTGCTGTTATAGGAAATAAATCAATGCCAGGGGTGTGTGATGGACCAGAATGAGAAGCAGTTACCATACTGTTGATCATTTTTCTATAATTACTCCTTCAATATCATAGCAACTTGCCAAATATTATCTTTCATTTACTAATAAAGTTAATTTATTTTCTCAAATATAATTAAAATTTAAATGTGTTTTTATGTACATTTTATAGCTGACATGGTGGTCAGCACTGTGGCCTTGCACCTTCAGGGTCTGGGTTCCATTCCCATCTAAGGGTTTGTGTCATACAGTATGTCGTCTCCATGCTTGGTGGATTTCCTCCCACAGTCCAAAGGCTAATTGGCAAGATAAAGCGGTATAGATGATGAGTAAGTTATAGGTTTTATAAGATTAAATTAAGACAAAATCATAATTTCTTTCTCACTTTTCATTAGAAGTTCACAATAGAAAGAAACTGTAAACAGTCCTTTGTCTTGAAAACTTTCCCATGGCAGAAAACTTTCTGATTATTACAACAGCACTGACATTGGACACTCCTTCCATAAATGCTAAATAAACATCAAGGAATAGGAAGCATTCCCAGATTGACAATTATCTTTCTGTTTATTACCCAATTTTAAAATCAGTCTTTTAAAAGAGGTCATTTAAACAAAAATGCCATCCAACAGTGTACACTGGTACCTGAAGTGGAAGTGGAGGTGTGTAAGGGAGTATTAACTCCACACAATTGACACTATTTGCTGTAAACCCAAGGCTTCTATGAAATCTCAATGTGACAGGCATTAAGGGATTAGGATCACTAGCAGGCAGCGTGCAAGTGCTGCAAGGAGGCAGCGTCTCTCACACACATTCAGAGTGCAGGGCACACACACACACATAACAGTGAGGCCTGAATGGGCAAGCTGCTCCATGAGCGATGCTGAGGAGCCTGAAGTCGCTGGACCTGCATCTGCTGATTAAAGAGCCCGGGATGTATGGAGAACATGGCATTTCGATGAATCCAGGTACTGCCCTGCTAGAATGCTCTCTCCTTTACATACCTCAAGCAGTGGAATGGTAGAGATGATTAGTTTACAGACTGTCGTGGTGTTGGATTTGTTTACAAGACATTTAACTTTCTTGTAGTTTAAGGAAAGATGTTTGGTGCTACAGTACATTAATATGCGAAGGTGATTAGTTGTGTGAAATGTGCTCCAAAATGGGAAAATTTTGTATCTATAGGATTTTAAAATAAAAATGTGTAGGAAAGCCTTGAAAAGCATCCTACAGAATCAAATTTGTGTACTTATTAAACAGAAAGAAATTTTCCCCTACTTTCCAGTGTTCTCCATGCCTATTTTTTTGTCATCCGTATGAAGAGTGGTACAGTTTACTGTCTGAGAAAGGGTTTCTTGAGAGTTCCTGAGATAGTACGTATGCAGTGGTAGCTCAAAGGTTAAAACGCTGGATTACGGGTCAGAAGGTTAGGGGGTTCAATCCCCAACACTGCCAAAACGTCCCTGTTGTGCTCATTAGCAAGCTCCGTAACCCTCACTACTCTAGTGGTGGTCCATCACATCTCACCCAGCCCTCTGACTCCAGCTCCCAAACAAGATAAAGACTTCTACTGTACATAGAAACATTTTGTTTTACAGCGGTATTATAATACCAAGGGGTGTGGCTAATGCATTTAATTTGCATATGGGTGTAAAAGGAATTTTACATTCATTAATTGTTGATAATTATTGTACAGGCAATGCTTTCAATGCAAACAGTATGACTTCGTGTTAGAATTAAGGCTTAAGGTAATTGTGCTATTGAGTATTTTCAAATATCATGTTTTTGTAGTTAACCTTTATGTTTGTGTGTGTTTTTTTTTTAAGGAATATTGTTGGATGTGGACAGTTTAGTAGTCTTTCTATATAATGGCATTAGTGCAAATTCTCAATGTTTAACAAGAGTTCCTTAAAACCTTAAGAGAAAAAAAAATTAAGGGTTCTAGATAAACAATTTTTAAACAAACAAACACTGATTAACCTATAAGCACATGACATTTTCCACCATAAATATCATCATTTTTATAGTTTTACTTCTTACAAATATTCAATTCAATTCAATTTTATTTATATAGCGCTTTTAACAATGGTCATTGTCTCAAAGCGGCTTCACAAAAATGAAAGGAAAATTGAAAAAAGAAAATTTATGGAAGTGTGTATGTGTGAGAAAAATGTGTCTAGATAATAATGAGATGAATGAATGAAT
>JAOTQY010000016.1:17671927-17682238 GCA_026413445.1 Dolichallabes microphthalmus | reverse complement strand
TCTTTCGCTAGAAAGTTAGAAACGGCCCTGGTTATATCCTTGTTCCTTTTGGAACACCTTTCATAAGGTGTAATGGCGACGAAAGATGACACGATCGATATCTGCTTTGGTACAGCCCCACTGCTAGCCCTGCTAGTTAACGAAGTAGCATCGGTCTGCATTTTCATGCTTTCAGTGTGGTCGTTTGGGTGATGCGTTCATATAACAGAATTCGTGCTACCTTTTTTGTCGACAATTTCAGCATCTTTGGATAATAACTCGAGGTTAGATTCACTTTTCGTCGCTGCTTCCACTCTTTTTTTTTTTTTGTCGTCCTGGTGTCAAGTTTCCTTCGCCAAGTGCGGTAGGAAATTAACTTTGACTTGCACGGCACGCGCAAGCCTCATGCTGATTGGCTGTTGTCGTATTGTTCTGCTGTGTGATTGGCTCTTAGATGAATCCATATCGTGCAAAAAATGTCTAGAGCTTATCATCATTATTAAAATCAAATAAATCGCAGTTCGATATGATATTGTTTATCGGCCCAGCCCTAATACTGCTTATCCTATACAGGGTTGCAGGAAGCCCAGGAAGCTTCTGGCACAAGGTTGGGGGGTTTTTAACCTGTGTCGTTTGGCAGAGGGAGGAAATCTGAGTACCTGGAGGAAACCCACAAAGCACTGGGAGAGCATGCAAACTTAAACCCCTATGGTGCAAGGCAACGCCACCATGCCGGCTGCGCTTTGAAACGTCACTTTAAAATCTTTTACCCGTTTTTAACTGCCCAGTCCTGGTGAACCCATTTGTTTCTGATGTAGCTTCCTAAGATCATTTTCTGCTATTGTAGCTAAATTTCTTCAAGGTTAAATGTGTCATTTGTTCTGAGATGCTTCCCCTCTCACCATGGATGTACAGTCTAATGCAAAAGTTTGGGCACCCCTAGATAAAAAACAGATTTTGGTGATTTTTTTTTTTTTTTTTTTAATTGAAAAGATGTTAACACAGTCTCTCTTGGGAATGGAGAAAATGCACAATATTTTCAGCAAACATTGATGCATAGTTACTTCGTTATGTCATAAATTGAACAAAGATAAAAACAATATTGTGGCACTGTGCAAAAGTTTGGGCACCCCACATAATCAGTACTGTAGTAACACCTCCTCTGGCAGACATCACAGCTTGCAAACACTTTTATAGCCAGCTAAAAGTCTTTCAATTCTTGTACTTGGGATTTTCACCCATTCTTCCTTGCAAAAGGCTTCTAGTTCTGTAATATTCTTTGGTCGTCTTGCATGCACAGCTCTTTTAAGATCTACCCACAAATTTTCAATGATGTTTAAATCAGGGGAATGTGGTGTCCATTCCAAAACCTTCTGCTTGCGTCTCGAGGTATTCCATAGTGGATTTCGAGGTATGTTTAGGATCATTGTTCTGTTGTAGAAGCCATCCTCTTTTCAGCTTCAGCTTTTTTACAGATGGTGTGATGTTTGCTTCCAGAATTTGCTGGAATTTTGTGGAATCCATTCTTCTCTCCACCAATGTTTCCTGTGCACCTGGCTGCAACACAACCGCAAACCATGATAGATCCATCCCCATGCTTAATAGTTCTTAAAGGTGTTCTTTTCATGAAATGCTGCTCCTTTTTTCCCCTAAACATGCCTTTGCTGATTGTGGCCAAAGAGTTCTATTTTAACTTCATCAGTCCACAGCACCAAAACGCATAAGGCTTCTGTAGATGTTGTGTTGCATACTTCTGATGTTGGATTTTATGATGGTGATGCAGGTACGGTTTTCTTCCGCTGAAGGTCTTGTGGAACGGTGCACCATCACTCCTGAGTCTGCTAAATCTTCCTGCAGGTTTTTTGCAGTCAACTGGGCGTTTTGATTTGTCTTATCTTTTTTTTTTTTTTTTTTTCCCCCGATTTTCTCCCTAATTTAGTCATGTCCAATTCCTCCCCGTCACTAGGAGGCTCCACATTAAGGCTACTACTACCACTCGGTCGGGAGGGTCGAAGACTATCGTGTGTTTCCTCCGAACCACGTGACGCCAGACGACCTCATCTTTTCAAACTGCTTGCTTACACACCGTTTGGGGTGACGTAACACTCTGGGGACAGCACTATCCGCTCGCCCGAGCTCACAGACGCCCCTGATTGGCTGTAGTGCCGTGATTAATGTGGGAGCACGAAGTACCCCTCATTCCTCCGTTCTGAGAGAGCTCGGCCAATCAGCTCTCTAGACCTCCGGCTGCGAGAGGTTACAGCATCACCCGGGAATCGAACTGGCGATCTCCAGATTATAGGGCGAGCACTTTAACACTGCGCCACTCGGAGGCTTGATTTGTCTTTCTGACCAGCATACGAGCAGTTCTCTCGGAGAGTTTTCTTGGTCTTCCAGATCTCATCTTGACCTCCACAGTTCCCCACAGTTTTTATTTTTGTTCAGTTTATGGCACAAGAAGTAACTATGCGTCAATGTTTGTTGAAAATGTTGTGCATTTTATTTTCCATTTCCAAGAGAGACTTGGAAATGGACCAAAATCTGTGATTTATCAAGGGGTGCCCAAACGAGTGGTGATGTGGCTTACAGTAGTCTATCTGTCAATTCCGACGAATCCCACTAGCTTCCTTTTACCAACAAGGCATTTCCACCAGCAGAAACAATGCTCACTGGATTCAACCCCACTCTCCAGGTTAGAGACCATGACATGGTCAAAGTAACAATCACATTCTGAGGATTGATCTAAACTTGGTTACCCCTGGGGCAGGGGTAGTTCAGTGGTTAAGGCATTGGACCACAGATCAGAAGGTCTCATGTTCAATCCCCAACTCCAGATTGTCCCAGTGTTTCTGAAGGCAGTCTGATCAGAGCTCCGATGTTATGAGAACTTTCTACCCACCAGTGATATAGTGGGATTAGTACATTTGTAGAGAAATAAAGGTAGGTTTTACTTTCATAACCATGTTCTGTTACTCTGTGCGGTTTGACTTGAACGGCCCTTGTATGTCAGTCACTTTCCTGAAAGCAAGTGGCAAGTGTTTGATGCTGGTCAGAGAGCCTAAGAACAAAAGGATCTTTTTTTTTTCTTTCCTGTCAGTATATGTAAAGTAGAAATGTGTTCCATAGTGACCCGTGACACCTCAACAGATTGCAATCGGATTGCAAAATGACCCCGTCTTTAATGCGAGACTTGGAATGCCGCATGGGATCCAACAGCTGACATGTAAAGGGTGCATGAGCAATAAGAAATGCTCGCGAGCCTAAACAATAATCTAAAGTATGTTCTTCATGACAAAAAGCCCTGATAGCTCTGAATGCAACAAAATATTGTCAAGTATCCAGCCCACATTCCGCCCACCATGTCACATGGAAAGCTGTTTTCAGAAGCTACACAGTTAGAAACCCCCATATTTCAGAGACAGCTGGGTTTTTATCTCCGCAGGAGGTGTTGCTCCACGCTCTCTCTCGCTCTCTCTCGATCTCTCCCTCTCTCTCTCACACACACACACACACACAGCTCTATAGTTCCCAGGAAATTACCAAATCAGAAAGCAATTTACTTAATCAAATATAAGCAAAATCGGTTATGAATCACAGCACCAGCTAATGCCGCGAGGATCTTTGGTCATGCCCATTTCCCAGGGTCAGAGCTAAACCCTGAGCTTAGTCACGGTGCAAACCCTGAACACTTGCTATGTAAACCGCTTCTCTTCTTTCGGCAAAAATTTGAGCTGTTCACGAGCGCTCGTTTGCTGACGAGCCCCTTCGCAATGGCTGTCCTACTTCATGGACTATCTTTAGCCGTACACGCTGTCCGTAATTCACCCCGATTCTTTTAAAATGGTCCTAACGCTTCTGGAATTGGATTTACCAGGTGCAATCAATCCTAACCAGAAGGGCTGGAGAGAATATGCATGTGGTGTAAAGTGAGTGCCACCACCCCGGAGTTACTTGTGCGTGCGTGTGGATTGTCCTCATTGATTTCCCTGGAACTCCCCTTTCTTTCGTGTCTCTTTTATCCACGTCCTGTTCCCGCGGTCTCCTCTCCTCAGTTTGGCACAGTGCTGTAGTGGACTCCAGGATCCCTGACCCACTTTAAATCCAGCCTGGGAAAAAGAGACACAAATGAGAATGAATAGCTACAGTGTGTGTGTGTGTGTGGGAATATGCCAGGAATACCCCCCACCCTCCACCCCACTCCCAGCTCTCTCAACCACACACACACTCTCCACTCACTTGAAAAGCAGCTTGACTCTTTCACCAACATGAATACCACTAATGCCATTTCTGCCTCTTGCCTCAGGTTCTATCTCGCTCATTTGCCCGGCGCGTGAAGCGGCCGGTGTAACTGAGATGCTCCTAATTGTTTCGTGACTCTAGACGGTCTCAGATGTACGCTTTTCCTGTTGTAATTAGGCCAAGAAATGAGTTCAGGAGCCACTCTATTAAGTTTAGAAATAGCGCCTCCGGAGCAATAATTGTACCAATTCACAAGTTAGTGCTCTTCGTCATGATTATTAAAGTACCAACATGTCCAAAGCCATTTAGCACTAATGGATGGATAAATCTCCTTTTTTTTGGCTCCTTTTCATAATTAGATACTTGCTGGTATTTGTAGCTTCTGGGATAAATTTCACACCACCTCCATGAGAGTTTTTTTTTTAAATATATATATATATATATGTATAGAAATGGGAACTTTTTCACTTAGACTATGTTTAATTTAGTAAATGACATCATCTTTACATACTAATCAGCAATAACCGTTCCCATCGACTGACGTGGATTCTACACTGCCTGTCCGAAAATGAAATCTCACACTAACCCTAACCCTAACCTTCAAAAATAATGTTGTTCCGGTTCCGCACTACAGTATCCTTCCTGCTTTTTAATAATGTGCTGGACAGGTCTTAACCAAAGACAGCAGTGTCCATGTGCTTTGCAGGCCTCAGCAGAACATTTGTGGAATATTTTAGATACGTGTTTTAATATGATGCTGAATGGGTCTGTCTTGTTTTCTTGTATCCATCATTTGTAAATGCTTATGTAATAAAATAACTTATTTTTTCACATTCGAAGTCATGTTGCCAGGGGCTTTAGAGCATGTACTGTACTGAATTTTTGTTAGAATGACATTTTGGTCCCTTTAAAATGCAGTCGATTCAGTTTATAATAAACCCTTTAAACCTGCCTGAATTAAACACTCTGCTCATGACAGAATTTCTCTTTACTTTTGGATAAAGGAGTGTGCTAATTAATTTTTTTTTTTTAGGTGAAGTGTCAAGGTCAATACAAGTCCTGGTGGAAAAGAAAAAGAAAAACACCTTGCTTAGTCTTTTAACAAGCTAGAAAAGCAGTACTCGCTCTGCTTCATTAAGCTGAGGACGGTTACATAACGGCACGTTGTACTCTCTTCTAGATGAGGGCAGAGCTCGTGCTGCCTTCGTGACTGACATTTGCTGAAGTGCTTGGATTCTTCAAGGCCATTAAGGCTCGCTCGCAAGAAGTCTACAGTACGTTATTAACTTTACATGGAAAGAACGTTAACAAGGTAGACGAATCCGAACGGTGTCAGGAACGTAACGGAACAGCAGTGACGTCCAGTAGAAGACTCGTGATTGGATGGTTATTATAAAGGCTCAAGACGAGAACAATGAGAAAAGCAAACAAGATGAGAAACGCAAACAATTCCATATTCCCGGCTCCTGAGCGGCAGAAGAACGGATGCGTTATTGTTAAGGGATTGGATTGTGTTAAGGGATTGCCTCGGGGGGGTCGGAGAGATCATAATTAGCCATTCTGGGTGGGATGAAATAACAGAGCGACAGAGGTGTATTGAAGCTTATTGTGTTCGGGTATATTCATTATGTGTCTGGAATGCACGGTGAATTTAAATAGATTTTATATTTATATTAGTGCAATTTTATAAAACACAACACCACAGTAATAACGGAGCATGACACCATTTGACTTTCCAACAGCCTCAAGTCTTTATGACATGGAATGTACGTGGTGTTTGTACACTCCTGAAAGATTCCGGTCTATTTTGTTACGGTTGCATGACATAAAAATTCCATTCTACAGCACCAAGATCAGGTCTTTGGCAAAATCATTATCATGTTTTCATTCATCTTCTATACCGCTTATCCTGAATCCTGAGACTTTGGGCAAGAGGCGGGGTATACCCTGGACAGACACACACACACTAACACGCTCACTCACACACTACAGGCAATTCGGGAACGCGAATTTGGCGAATCTGCACATCTTTGGACTGTGGAAGGGAACCGGAATACCCGGAGGAAACCCACTAAACATGGGCAGAACATGCAAACTCCGTGTACACAGACCCGAGGCGGGAATCAAACCCTGACCCTGGAGAAACCAATGTAAAATAAAGTGCTGCACGATAACGCATTACCTGTAAAATGGTTCAACTCAAGTGACACTGCTTGGCCCAGCTGGCACCAACATGCATCTCCGGCAAATATGTGCTACGTGCGTTCTCGTGTACATGGCATGTGGTGATCAGGCTCATTCCACAAGGTGGAGATACAAGCTACTGCATGCTCAGACTGTTCCTAAAGTGGGGTCACCTGTCTCGTGTTGTTTCAGGCTATAGCGCCCCCTAGTAGCACTGCATCTCAGGTTACGAACTCATGAACGCGTAACCGGCTTTAAGCACCCGTGTTCGTGTTACTTGCGTGAACCATGTCTTAAGACTAATTAAGGGACCCAAGAACACTTTCCTTGCTCGCCTCACAGTTTGCCGTGTTGTGTATTCCCAGATGCTTTTCGTCTCATCACGGTTGTAAAGCGTAGTTATTTGAGTTACCAAAGCTATCCTGTGATCTCTGGCTATTCTGATCTTTTTCACCACAAGGTGTTTCCGTCCACTCCTCATGGTTGTTCATATTCGCATTTTTTCCCTCATTATGATATCTGGTGTGAACGTTCACTTGAAGCACTTTTTTTATGCCTAACACTGGGGCAACAGAATTGGCTGATTTGAGCTGTTTGCGCAAATAAACAGTGCTCATTGTTCTTCTTTTCTTATCTTTGTTTTGCAGGTGGAATGAGAAGACAGGTCATGGGCAGATGATGGACGTTGAGTCATCATACTCGGAGTTCATTAATTGCGATCGCACGGGCCGCAGGAACGCAGTGCCGGACATTAAGGGAGAAGGAACAGCTGTGAGCACCAGCGAACTGACCAAAGACATGGCTGAGATGGACCTGAAGGCAGGAGGTTGGTGTGTGTTGTGTGTGTTGTGTGCTGTATTTATATGGGCAGCACAAGTAGACAGCATCAAGTTCATCTCATTACCTCATAGTTGTCTGTTAAGCATTGCAAGCCCTCAGGTGAGCGTTTCGTGCCTCTTAAGGTGCACCGAGTTGACGAAATCAAATTACTTACTAAAGCAGCCTACTTAGAAGAAAGCCAAACAGTTTAAGCTCCTTCTCTTAAGAGTCCACTTCCCTCTTACATTATGATAAGCGTCCCCTTAAGGTCAGATGTGCTTGACAGTAGGTCTGGAACACAAAAGGAGCTGAAGGAGAGGTTGAATAGATGCTGTCACCGCAACCACGCATAGCTCGGTCATCAGCGCTTGGAACAATTCCCACTTCCTTTACCCGCTTCCTCTCTGTGTGGGAACGTTTCCACTCTGGTGGATAATGAGGTGTGGACCAACAGCCCATATATACGATGAACTCAGTGTTCAGTCATGTCATTGAATATTTTATTAAGGCGCATAGCCAAGCTGGCTGACGGAAGTGAACCGCTCAGGAAATATTATGACAATCGAGAGCGGTTATTGTTATTACCGGTATTATGATGCACACGGATATTGAATAACTTCCGCAGCAGGCAGCTGTCAATGAATTGATCAGTGACTGGAGCTGTTCATGAGCTAACTTTTTACCATTTATTGATATGGAGTAACTTCTTTATTCTGGTCATGAACCCGGTCGATTCGGAGACTAATCCAGGCACACTTGGGCACATAGTGCCAAAAATACACTCTGGAACATGGTACCCAGAGCATTATAGGTGACCTTATACACACTTTCACACCTAGATTAGTTTAGGACAGATGGTGGACACGAGCATGTTTTTGAGAGGTGAGCACATGGCAGATGGCGCTGTCAGAAACGGGAGCTCTGGGTCAAGCTGGAGACCCTGGTGCTGTCGGAGAGCACCGTTACACACAACGCTGTGTCAGCTGGCCTTGTCCCCAAATAACCATAAATGACTAGAAATCGAACTGAAATGCAACAGATAAATGTAATCCATAATACATTTTATTGTGGGTTTTGAAATCCCTCGCGATAGTCAGTGAGTAAAGAGCTCTGGACGGGCTTTACTTAATTTATGCACACGAGAACTATACGGAATGACTCTAACAATATAATCTATTTCAGATCTCCTTGTTGTTGTATATTTCCACACCCCTGTCGGTATGCGTTTCAGAAGCCGCGGCCGCCGGGGCTCCTGCCGCCGAAGCGGAAGCCTCGAGTAGTCAGGAGCAAGGTAAAGAAGGAGCGTCTTAAAGATGAAGGCACTAAAAGAGGAGAACCACTACCTCCTCTCTGGTTCCACACCCTGTGTGTGGTGAGGCGCTGCTCTGACACGGGCGCGCACCGCGTACCTGAACGCTCTGGCGTCACTGAGAGACTCCAGGAGAGACCACTACACAGAACATCAACGACACACTCTGATTCGCATAATTCCTGCCATTCCTTAAGGGGAGCACTGACTTGTTGATGCCTTTTCCATTTCGAAACTGTGGAAAATATGAGACCCTGGGGTCAGAACTTCATGATCTCGAACCGAGAAATACCAAATAGCACACTAGTGCTGAGGAATCCGAGTTTTTTTTTCTTTCTTTTTTTCTTTTTTAATTAAACAATAACAAGCATAATTGTAACAAACTATGGAACTATTTATTTCCTAATATTCCCTGAGGTCACTAGTTTTGTGTTTCTGTATTACATTATATACTTTACAGTGTATGTAACATTATTAACGATATTTATATAGTACATGAGTCCAAGCTTTCTGCTCAGTTAAAAAAAAAAACTGCATTTGTTTTCTCTTTATATTGTACGTACCTCAATAAATGGGAATGACATCACACACAGCGTTCAAGTGTTTCATGGGATCTGACGGAAACGGTACAGTAAATCCTCCACGCATAACTTACACACTGCTTAAAATATGTGCCTTCACACCTCTATAGTGTCTAGATAAATGTTCCTTTCTCCTTGCACTTCTTTAATTTATATATTTTTTTAATGGTGTCGAATAATGTAACTGTCACTATGTTTAAATAGACAGACTTGGAGACATCTCAAGGTTTTCTCAGTTATTTTTGAAAACTTCTAATGTGAAATGTTGTTATAAAAAAAATCTTAAAATGTAGCAAATGTTTAAATAAGATAAAATTAATTATTCAACTATCCTAAAAAATAAAATAAAAATCTAATTCATAACCGTAGCTTTGAGCACGACTAAGGCTAAGATATCAAATTATTAGGTTTGACTTGTAGACCCTGAGAATCTTAGACCCTGTGCAACAGCACCACCCCTGATCATAAGACAAATACAACGTCTGGCTCAAAATTGGTCACACACGCAACTGTTTTTTTTTTTTTTTTTTTTGTGCAATCACAAAAAGGGAAGAAAACCTCCACAGATTTGATAACCTGGTCATTCAGTTAATTCAGGTTGTCGGCTGACTTCATTTTATTGCCACATGACATGGCTGAGCCTCGACCTGAGCAACTGAAGCAACTCCAGATCATAAGACTGCTTTCAGAAGCTTGTGCACTGACCAGTATGCATTAGGGATGGAATCGTCGCCGAGCAGCTGAGATTATATTATGACTATTTCTAGGTGCCGATTCAATGTGTATTGCGATTCGTTAGTGTCATGATTTTATAAATATTCAGATTCTATGAAAATGAGTCAAAAATTATCTGCACTCACTTGTGTGCACAAATTTATACCATTTCCATTTGGGATTGATTAATAAAGTACTCTAATATATCTATCTATCTATTCTAACTATCTATCTAATCTAATCTATGGCTGTAGAATGTATTTTAATTAACTCTTGGAAAAGACAACTACATAATGTCCCGACAATCTTCTTGCTTTTCAATACACTCTGTCCATCTGTTAACAAGCTTACTGTACGCATTCGCTCATTAAGAAAAAATTAGTTTAAAAAATGTTAAGTTGATCTGCGAGCAATGCAACCATGGGGGGGCGCAATCCAGTGTCTTCTTGTGCCAGTCCCAAGTCTGGATAAATGCAGAGGGTTGTG
>JAOTQY010000016.1:17657131-17667929 GCA_026413445.1 Dolichallabes microphthalmus | reverse complement strand
GCCAGCATTCAACCGCCACCACAAAAGTGGTCTACTTCATACAACAAACAATAAATACATAGGACCTTTAACACAGTATGTGTATATGTGGTCAGGATTGTTCAATATAAAGTGACTTATCCATATTTTTTCAGGACAACAGAGACAATATGATAATTAGAATTTTATTTAACTTTAACCAATTATACACACGTGACTGAGCAAAAAATAAACAGCACAGATTCATTTTTAGGTTGTTTCAGTGTCCTAATAATAATAATAACATGCGTATTTTGTGAATACAAGATTTTTGTGACGTCATTCACGTATTCCAGCAGCAGTACAATTTACACGTTTTAAAAGTAATAACTTGGCAAATAACTTTGGTTCTACATGACATATCAGAAAAGCCAACTGCACAGTGTGATGTCCGAAGCCTCCTCTCTCGACACACACTGGCAGGACTGTTCGCTGAATGTGGCAATAACTCTCTGCCGAGTTCCTGTAATGTGCAAATGGTGTTGGTGAATATCGTGTGTGCAGTTCCCACAGATAGATACGACTCTTCCGCAAGCTGATTCCAAGTACATGTCGATTTTCAAGAATAAAACCAGGATCATCATTGTGAATGTGTAATGGGACGGCCTTCTTTAAAATGTTTGCAGCGTTCACACATTTTACAGTGGCTAAGAGTCTCATCGTACTGTACTTGAAGTCTTCTGTAACTGTCAATCAGTTTCACATCTTCATTCACAAGAAATTTTAAGTCCTGGTTTGTCGTAGTTGTGGGTGGCCAAGGCTCACTGATGCACATGTGTAGTGAAGGCTGGCCTGCGTAGTCCGATCTAATAGAAGTGCTAATGTAGATAAAATTGAAGAAAAGGTGAAAGCTGGTTCCAATAGAAAGATGCTTCGGTGGCGAAGGCAGAGACTGACTCAATATCAGGCAAGTGGTCATAATGTTATTGGTGATGACTGTACATGTGCCTCATTCTTTTATTTATTTATCTATTGCCTAAGAAACCTATAAAGAGTGAAAAGTGTGACGTATGCCACACTCACCCAAACCAGTTATCCCTCTCACAATATCTTTGAGCTTTTTAAAACATTTTCATATTTCTTAAACATATGATAGTTAATGGATATCTGGGAGTTGCCATAACTGCCGTAAATACACACATCTGTAAGAAAGAAGCCCATTGTGAGACCATGTTTTATTTATTTATTTATTTATTTATTTAGTTTGTTGTTTCTAGAAAGTTTTAGAATTTCAACATTTTTCAACAAAGAATGCAAATGTTCAAACTTTTAATATGCATTATTTTAGTACAGATGACACTCTTGTGGGAAAATTATTAATTTGGGAGAAAAATCCATCAATTTCCTCCAAAAAAGGGCTGTACCAATGACTAAGAAACTCTGAAAGTAAACATGTAATGGTTTCTAAGATTATACTTTTCATTCAAGTTAAATACTTTCTATAAAATAATTTCTAATAATACCTTTATGTGCATTCTTTCTTCATTTTTATACAAAGAGATGATGTCTTGGTTGTTGCTTGTGATTACATAATACAAACCCTAATATTGTTAATATTTAATTAGCTATAGTTGATGTAGTCTGCCCCCTTGTGTTAAGATAAGGAAATACAACAAAACAGAGATACTCAGTATTAAGCAGTGTTTCCCAAAGTACCATTTTGGTTTTTTTAATTTTGTGACTGTACTGAAAATCATAAACCACCATCAAAGTTAAATATTTATTTCTGAGTTCTTTCAGTTATTATCCTGCTTAACAAGTCACTCAAACTGAATGATTTTAATCCAAAGTACAACCTCAATCCTAAAAACAATTCAGTTTATATCTATTGTGCTTTAGTCATTTTAAAGGTTAGAGAGAGCTCTAGTTCTTTCTAATGGAAATTACTGTACAAAATATTACCATGAAGATTTTAACTGCACAGGAAGAAGACAAAAGATTTCATTTAAAAATAAAGTAAAAAAAAAAATGCAGGATTATATTATGTATAGATATAAGAAATACATAAATCTGTAACACATGTTAATGGCAAAAAGAGTAAATCAAGTGAAATGAATGAAACATTGTTAATCACCCCACACATTGCAAAACTGTGTATTGCTCTGACTCTAAGTGTCTCCTGACAAAATGGCTTCATGTCACATTCACTTGCTGAAACCTTTTTTTTTTTAATGAAAAGTCAGTTTATAAAGTAATTCCTGGTAAGATAGGCTCTTGCAGGAAAAATGGGCATATTGTAAAAAATGCATGTCCTGTATTAATCCTTGTTATCAATCATTCACAAATGCTAATCACAGCGATTCTTCAAGTCACACCGGGATTTTTGATTGTGCGGAATAAGAAGACACAGCTATAAGAGAGTAAAAGCTCCCTTTATTTATATATAAAATACCCTGCTATACTAATATACTAATGATCCCCGCGTTTCACTAGTGCTTGGATACCACAAATGTAGAAAGATTTCTCAGTATGACGGAGCCATGTTCAGACTGCCTGCATCTCATCTGAAACACTGGCCTCACAGGAACTCCTTTAATGTCCCAAAGATGTGGAACTGGGTTGGAGTGAGGTCAGGACTGTGCGGTGGACGTGGCAATAACTCCCAGCTGATTTCTTGTAATGTGAAAGTGGTGTTGGTGTATGATTGAGTGCACAGTTCCCACAGACAGATGCGTCTCTTTTGTTGGTGACGAGTTATTGGTGGATTTTCAAGGATCAGCACTTAACTCAGTTAATGTTCACGGGAACGACTCCAGTGTGCTCTGAGCCACCTCGGTTGGGATCGTTAATTATGTTAGTACATCCTTCTGTAAAATGTTCATGGGTTTTACTGCAGCTACTGTAAGCCTCATCACTGTATTGTACTTGAAGTCTTCTGTAAGGAGAAATGCTATCACTATCCTACAGTAGGTTTCAATTGAACGCGTCTTATATATCTAAATCAAGATCAAGAGAGAAACTGAGGGCCGAATCCTATTTAGTGCAGTAATGCAGCTTTTTATGCAACACACACCAACACTGTTATGAACAAGGACCGGCCCACACACTGTCTGATTTATTAATGTACCCAAAATTTTATAAACACATATTTTAAAACACATATCTTCAGTCATGTTGGTGAAATGTGTGTGTTGTGTTAAAACAGATTTACAAACATGAACAATATTAAAAAATACATCTAATTTCTTTTTAAAAGAACATTGAGAAATGTTATCATTCAAAATTTCTAACATGTATTAGTATTATTACATACAACAGATTAATCAGATATGATGGAGTGCACTAACCTAAAAATTTTGGCACCCTTTATACATTTTTTTTTTTAAACATACAAAAAGAATGCAGTATATTTTAAACGGTACATTCTTTTTTAAAATACTGCAATTTTATCTCTGGTTTCACCAAACGCCCCTCAAACATCACCAACAAGCTTTATGAAGGGTGCCAATAATTCCTAACGTAAAAGCTTTAACATTCTTTTTACATAAAAAAAAATCTCTAGATTCTAATTCCAGCTATTGATTTTATATTTATTTTGCCATATGAGAGATGTATGGACCTGTTCTGACCTGCTGTAATGTGCTGTAAAAGTGTCTGCACTGCAGCCACAACGCCACAAGGAATCGTGTTTCATTGCTTTATCTAGTTAATATTCACTGTGTTTTATGTGTGTTTAGGTTCGTTACCTGAGGTGTTTCCTTCACATGTCAGTATACAAAATTTATTAAAATATGCTACTTACTAAAATATATGCTATTTAATTACTGTATGGTAAACAAAGAAGAAGGGAATGCTCTCTGTTAGTCAGAGGGCTTATTTATGGGATTGAGTTCCTGTGGGTTTGTCCCGGAAAGGCTCGGTCCGCTTTGGGGTTAGCTGATCTGTGACTAGAAGCTGGTGTCGTTGATCATGCCGTACGCCTCGTAGAGCTGATTCAGTAAGTCCTTCTTCTCCTTTTCAGGCAAGAAGCATGACTTGGCTGCATTTATGTTCTGCAAAACAGAAAAAAGAGCAAAGTAGGATTATTTGCCAGACTAAGTTTGTTTTATAATTGTTTAATTCTTATTGAATGTATTAGATATCCCTGTATCAGCATGAAACCGATGGCTTCCGTGGAATTATATAAACTAAGTTACTTTATACTGGTGTGCAGTTGTTAAATTCTTAAATCTCATTGGTCGGTTTTATCAGTATTGATTATGATTTTTATTTTTTTTATAAGGAGTGTTCAAGACTTACAGTACGATGAAAAAACTGCTCTGAAAATAGAGTAAGCTGTAATTCAAATCACAGGTTTATATTAATAATATTTTAGATAAATAATATTCAACACCTTATCCACAGTGACTATGGTATGGCAGTATCAGAACTTCTCCAAAATAATTTAAGATTTTAAACAAAGAAAAACAGTATGGCAAAGATTTCTGTTCAGACATATGGATTTAAAAAATAATAATTCCCAACTTTTATCCAGTGTCAGTGATTTGTAATGGTTATACTTTCCCACCAAATCAGCATCTTTAGAGTAGTAGGTCAGCTTCTGCGTTTTAGTTTCATAGAAAAATGACAGGTCTTGTTAACTTTAAGAAACAGAAAGTAACTGCAGAAACTAACTTGATTTGTGCATATTTT
Source organism: Dolichallabes microphthalmus (assembly GCA_026413445.1). NCBI lineage: Eukaryota > Metazoa > Chordata > Actinopteri > Siluriformes > Clariidae > Dolichallabes > Dolichallabes microphthalmus. Next base: position 17,663,279 of record JAOTQY010000016.1, on the reverse strand, counting down.
ATAACATGAACCTTAAATATAAGTCAATAAAAATACAGTATTGTATGGTGCCGAAACAACTCATGGAATAGCATAAACAAAAGTTTTTGGATATCTGCAAACAGAATTTGCACCGATACTCTCAAGAAGGTGAACGTTTCTTTACTGATGAGACTGGTGGATTCATCACTACGAGTCTGTGAGTAAACGGCAGAGTGTGGAACAGGAACATCCTCAAACGGCAACCAGGAAAAAGGCAAAAAGTCAACCATCAGCAGGAAAATTGATGCTTACAGTTTTCCGGGATTCTCAATGACCAGTATTGGAACATTATCAGGAAAAAGGTTCAACAATCAGCACTCGTTACAATGAGACGCTTATTGAAGAGCTGAAGCCTAAACTTTGGATTAAACACAGAGGACTGATATCCGAGGACTTTGCGATCTTGCATGACAATTCTGCTCACACTGTCAAAACTTCGTTTTGAGTTGTTAAAACATCCTCCCTATAGTTCTGATCTTGCTCTGTCAGACTTGCACCTATTTGGTCCCATGAAAGCAGCCCTACAAGGACGAAGATTCACTTCTGTTTAACAAGTGTAGACAGTGGTGCATTTGGCCTCTTGTCTGTTTCAACCACTTAAGTATACTGGTGGTGATGAATTTTATCACTGGCCTGATCCCCTGTCATCATCTGCACCTGATTCTCACTGGTTCATGCCTTACGTTAATGGCTTTTATGCTAGAATGATTCATATATCACTATGTGGCTTAACAAACAAAACACAAGAAGGTCTGGAGAACTATTCCTCAAGACAATATAAAAAATATAAAGCCTGGTTCTTTGGAGGCAAAATATGATGAAATAGGGGATGGCTTAAGACTTTGGCATAAGTCTGTGCATTAGCGACTAATATAAATTCGATTATCTTTTTACATTGACCTAGGTTGTTAGATGATCTAAATCTACATTTTCCCAAAAACTAACCAAAATCCAAGTTGTTTAGGGAGTTAATACTAAATAAGACGAGGGGAAAAAAGGTATCTCACCAGCCGCATAAACTCTTCCTCAGTAAAGCCCATGGACTGCTTCGCAACCCGGTAGTCATCATCCAGTGCGTTGTTCAAAATTATAGGATCATCTGTGTTCAAAGAGTAGTTTGCATTGTCTTCCTTAAACCTGCAGAGATTTGTGAGTGAGTATTGGAAGAGCTGTTAGCTTGGGGGGGGGGGGGGGGGCGGGGGGGGGGGGGGCAGGTAAGCCACGACACTCTCACTGGGACTCATGGGCACACGTAAGCATGGTGCGAAATACAGCAAATTCTTTACAAATTTTTCAAAAGTGGTGCTACAGTGTCTCCAGAATTATTGGCATCCGTTATCAAAAAGAGCAAATCCTTCTTTGTATAAAATAAGCATTACACACATTATAATTTCACCCAGACAATAAGAGAAACTTTATTCATTTTGGGTAATCATATTCATACAGTATCATATTGACTGATTTGGAGCCAGTTTGTTAGTCAGTTCACTGCTTTTCAAAAAAGTACTATAACATTTGAGTTCACACTAATCAGATTTACCTGATGATTGGATGCTTAGTGAAGTCTGGATCGCAAGCTCCTGTCACTATACTGGAGATTGGACATGTCTGAAACACGAGAGACGCACACGATTAAACAATAAATATTAGCAGTGTATAAACGTCCTGCACTCATTCTCTCTCTGTGTTATTTAACTGAGATTTCCTGCACAGTCCGTAGTACACAACCATGGCCCCTAAGCTGAGCCATTCCTGAGTTGAAATGGTTGCGCAGGAATGTTCGTAAACACCATACACTTTAAATTCTAAGACAGTCTGATGACAGACTGATGGTTGCAGTTTCCACCAGGGGGAGATGTGATGCCAGCTCACTTTTTTTAAATTTTGCTTTTATTCAATCAGCACCCCTCTCTCAACATCTCATAATAATTATTAACATAAGCTCCATATGTATATAAGGTAAAGTAAAAACATGGTTACATTCATTTGCAATTACAGTTTGTACCCAGCTTAAACAGTAATATTTTCCTCATATATTTTACAGAATAATTTCTTACTGTACATATACATTATCTTTATCTTCTACTAATTAAAAATATATATTAGCAATGGCTTTAACACTATACTATAAATGAGGCGGTGATTATAAAGTATTGTACTTGTATCATACCCCACGCACAATTTTAAGAATGGATTATGTTAAAACTGTGTCCACAGTCACATTAACGCATACATATACTCTCTAAATAATATTTTTCTTATGCAACAGGAGACAAAGTACTCGGGCTTGAACATTAAAACATTTTCCTTATTCATCAAGTTTCCTCATGTAACTGAAGCAATCACGCCAACATTAAGCAAAGCTTCATCAGGAAAATGTAACATATAAAAGACTTTAACAGCCTTGATTTGTAGAACACTTTCTGCATACTTTATGGTATAGTGTTAATATTATTATTAATTTTAATATTATTATTATTATTAGTAGTAGTAGTAGTAGTAGTAGAATATAAAAAGATAAGATGTACACTAATCATTCATATCATTAAAAATATCATTAACATTAAATCCATCTAGGATTTGGGTTGCTCTTGTGCAACCACATCGAGGGGTTTGCTGTGGTGTCTGGCACCGGGTTAGCGGCAGATCTTTTAATTGGACTTTTGTCTAGCGTATCACATTGGTGCTGAATTGGGTTGAAACTGGGATGTTTGGAACTAGGTGTTCTGGGGCTGGTTCTATCATGGCCAGCATTGACTTTTTTGTGAATTGTGCTCCATTTTGTGTCTTTTCTGTGGGATCACTACAGACAGACTGGCATTTGGTCCTCACAGGCATGGGTGACCCATGCGTGTCAATGATCCTGTCACCAATTTACCCCATTTCCACCAAAGCAAACCATGTGCCCGTTCATGTGTGGTGCTAGCGCCGGTTCAGAGCTAGTTAAATAGCTAACCTCCGGGCTAGAGAGTCACATCAATATGTTACTGTATACGTTCATATACATCTCTACTTTCCCAGCAATGCAAATTAAAAATTCTAGCGGCCAAAAATAAATAAATACAAAATGCTAGCGGCAAGCACCATAACAACAATGGCGAACTTCAACATGTCTTTGCGAGCAGTTCTCCTCATCATCTCCTCATCATTATCATTAGAAACAAGCATCTGGCCGGCCCATTGCATATTGGGTATTGTTTTTAAAGCCACAAATCTTTAGCTGGTAATGATACCACCCCTAGCCCCTTGATATTAAGTGGTTCTTTGTTCTAGCCCAGTAAAGTGTTGGTGCCGCCATCGAACCATTGTTTTCAATCTGAGAGCCGGTGGGTTGGCTCCAAAACTCATCGGGAAACGCCTTGGTGTTTAAAGGGTACATGATGTTCAGTTCACCTGCGGGTGAATTATTTTGGCTGATGTACAATATAAAATGATACTCCAAATATAGTAGGAAAATGCCACTGTGTATGCATGATTACAAACTGTAACTGCAAATGAATGCAATCGTGTTTTTACTTTACTGTGTATACATATGGAACTTACTGTATGTAAAAAAAAAAAGAAGAAGAAGAAGAATATTTGGACAAAGAAAATATTTCTGTGTATATACAAAATTCATATGCATGATACTGCTAATATGTCCTTAATTACTGGAAATTAGGAAATATTTAAACATCATGTAATAATCTTATCAATCAGGTGTTTAAGCAGTTTAACATAAAAATATACATTTTTTAATAGAAAATACATAAATAAATAAATAATACAAGGCAACCTCTGACCAAGACAAGAACCGCTCTTGGCACTGTGTTTATACAGTACCTCAAAGTGCATGTTCTGTTCAAGCAGCTGTTTGTACAGAACTTCGTCGTCGACTGTGTGATAACCATGTCCGATCCGCTCGGCTTTCAGCACCTCGACCGCCTGTATAAAGTATAAAGACACATGTTAGGAACATTTGAAGAAAAAAGCCTAACTGGGAATATCAACTCAATTTACAACAGTTTACTCTAAGCCTTTGTGTATGTTTCCTAAATCCATCCGGATTATATCCTTAATGTATTTTGTAAATAGAAACAATGAGAAATGTAAGAGTTGGTGCGCTGCTTTCTCAAGTGTTTGCCTTGGTGTGTCATGATGATAAATGAGGGGAGAACAGAATGGACGCAAAATGATTCATTCGCCATGGGGCCATGGTTTGTTGGACCATATTACGTCATATACAGCAGAGAACTCTGGGAGCTCTGGCAATACTGCACATTTAGGATCATTCTATTTCACTGGCTTTAATCATTAACAAAGCAGAAGCAAACCTATTAAGGGTATACTGTATGTGTATAGCTGAGCTTTCACTCTGTTTCACTTCATTTAATTCTTTTTAAAAAATCATATAATGTACTTCAGGATCAAGTACAATAAATAAATGTGTAATTTAACTAGCAAATGTTCTGTTTTTATCAATTTTATATATAAAAAAAAATATAATAATAATCTGATGATTAAGGCCAACTAGTACAGATAATAATTTTAGGAATTTTCCAGTAATAAGAAAAAAAATCTCTATGATTATTAACTCCTTTATATGACTATTATTATTATACAGTATTGCTTTTTTTTTTTTATTCATGCTGCATAAAGTTCTAAGCCTCCTACAGACACAAGAAAATGTGTAATAAGGGCTTAGTCAAGACTGAAGCAATACTATAAGAAAAAACTTTGTGTAGCATGCAAGAAGGGTTATGACAAATGTGACATCAGTATACAATAATGTGCAAAAGTCTTAAGCAACATCTTATTTCTTCATATTTTTACATGAACATGTCATGTGTTTATTTTTTATAGTTCTCCAGGCTTCCTGAAGTTCCTGAATTTTTGCCTCTAAAAAGATTAAATGTTTTAATGACACGCAAATTTTTAGAATAACAACAATCAATATAATAAGAATCATTTATTTTACGCAACGCAATTGCTATACAACAATGGATTTATCGATTAATCATGAATTAATTGATTTAGTATGACGTTAGTACTCTTCAAAACCTTCTTGATTGCTTTATAAAGATCATTTACAGGAATCTGTAATTGAGAACTCCCTAGTTTTCAATATTTTTGTACAGAGGTGGAAGTCCTGGCATCAGAAAGTAAAAGTCCTATGACATATAGTGTTTGTTCCACTACTTAACTAAATCAGCCTATTCTACTGTATATTAAGTCATATGTTGTCTTAATACTTATGTCCACTGCTGTAGGTTTGAGGATAAATTTCCAGCAGCACTGCACTTGTGAAAAATGCTGATTGTTACCTGGGATGGCAAATAAAATTTTACATCAAACCAGCTGCTGCAACTGTAATTATAAAAAGATCTCACTAAATCAATGTTACATGTTTATCTTTACTCTGAAAGAATCTTCATTCAAAATGTCACCGCTGTGCTGTGTATTTGATCTGCTGAAGTAATCAAGCTTTTCTGAAGAAGTCTTTAACCTGTTGACTTTGTGTTCCTGCCTTTACAGCATGTACAACCTCCACATCTTGATAACCATTTATTATTAATTCATAATTGTTTTATCATATACAGAGTAGCCAAGGGTCAGTCTGATTGTGTCCGTGTATGAGCACAGGAAGTGGTGCATACTGTTCCATAAGGAAAAAAAACAAAGAAGCCTCACCTCTCTCACAACAGATGGAGGGCCAGCCTCTCCTGCATGCACTGTTCTGTGGATGCCACATTTCTCTGCTTCCTGTCAAAGACAGATGCTGTTATACAGGTTCAAACTGCTGAGTTGATGAACTCTCGATTCTGATTAGTCAGTTTTCTCTGACAGTAGTGCAGCTGCAAATTACAGTCCTATTATGCTATCGCTTCTATATTTACATTTTTTTGTCCCCTAAGGGCTTGTATAGTGGAGGCTCCACCTAATCTAAGCCTAATAACAAACTGATAAAAAAATTTTTTGGTATTTATAACAAAGTAATCATTAATATGATTAATACGATTACATGCATATTTAAACATTTCCAATGTCACCAATGTATTTTTATTTTTTAAGGTTTCCACAACAGTAAAGTCTAAGGAAGAAAAGACTATGGTGTATTGGAATTAGCAATTTCTCTGCAACAAGCTGC
>JAOTQY010000016.1:17619990-17640764 GCA_026413445.1 Dolichallabes microphthalmus | reverse complement strand
AAGATTAGGCTAATTGGTGTTCCCAAATTGCCTGTAGTGTCTTTGGACTGTGGGAGGAAACTGAAGTACCCGGGGAGAGCACGGGGAGAACATGCAAACTCCATGCACAGACAGGAATCGAACCTGGCCGGGAATCGAACCAAGACCCTGAAGGTGCAAGGCGACAGGGCTCACCATTAAGCCACCATGCCGCTAGATTCCATAGATGTCACTAGACAAAATATAGTGCCGATTTTAGGGGATCTGAGCTTGTATTTAAGTGACCGGAAATCCCACCACAGTTATAAAAATGGGAATAAATACAATGGTCACCATTGGCCTTCACAGTCCCTAGTCGGACTCCAGAGGTTGCTAGGTGGATGGATGCATTGCATGTAAGTGCCTTTCCTCTATGAATCAGATCATGTTGCTGGATAGCTCCATACAGCGTTATGGGGTCATATAAAAACATCGAAAATTTGGTCCTGAACAGGAAAATAAAGAGGGATATTTCAAGTCTGGGGAGAACACCAGAGATAGATGATGAAAATTGAGTGACATTGCACAGAAAATCAGGAAAGTTGGCCAAGAGTACCCTACCACCACCTTTAAGTCAATCGTTTGCCAAAGAAAGCACAAAGAAGCACAGTGTGCACATTATGAACGCAAAAACTCTGAAAGTGATCCTCGCACACCGCTTTCAGGGTTGCATCCAAGACCCAATAATCACTTTAATAATCCACAATAAGGAGGTATGTTTGGACATTAAATAACCTTACTTACTTTACTGCTTAACAACATTAACCTCAACACATTTTCACTATACTGTCATGTTAAATTTCACCTTTATGTACATAAGTGATAAGGATGTGTTATAGACCAAAAAAAAAAAAGACTGGACAGGCATCTGTTTTTAATTCACGCTCCTTATTGACTTTGGTACAGAAGTGTTGCAAATATGAGGATAATGACATTCTTCTGTTCTTACACGCAATTCGAGAGTCTTGTTTATAATACTTTAGGAGTGAATGAGCTAGTGTCTAGAAAGGACTGACTTGTATTTTGTCTGGTCTTACATACCAATTAGTCAAAGTGCTCCTCTTAATCAGAAGATGTGGGAACCGAGTGTCTGTTTGAATATAAAATTGATGAAAGAGACAGAGAAAACTATTTTGTATGAGGTACTGAGCATGTATGCATACATCCTAACAATAACAGCTGTTTTATGGCTGAAAGTTATAGCAAATAACTGTATGGACAAGATCATGATTGTATCATGCCATATGATTTTATGACGGTCTCATAAGAACAGAACTATCCACTGTTCATTGCTTGAGATAGTCTGGAGCTGTTCATCCATCACTTCGAGTAATCCTCACAAGATTTGCAATGTGATGCCAAAATTGCGCTCTGTGGGAGTTAAATTATGTCAACTGGACTTCTTGTTGGATTCAAACGTTTCACTACTCTTCCAAGTAGTTTCTTTAGTCTGAGAAAGGATGGTTAGGGACCTAAATATATCATCCAAGTCTGTTTCTAACCTGACCTGAATAGGTGCATTGATGAACAATACAGGAGGTGAGATCGGTTTATTTTAAACCCACCAACACACTGAGGCAGAGACTAACCACCCTAAGTGACTGGTCCACCCAAAAGCCACCCTGAACCCCAAAATGCAAGAAGAGAAATATAGTGTATGTAGTGCTGTGATGGTGGTGTAGTGATTAGCACTCTCCCCTTGCACCTCCAGGGTCTGGGTTCGATTCCCGTCTCTGTGTGCATGGAAACAAAGATAAAATATAGTTATGGGAAATTGTATGGAGTTTACATGTTCTCCCTGGGCTTGGTGGGTTTCCTCCGGGTACTCCAGGTTTCCTCCCACAGTTCAAAGACCTACAGATTAGGCTAAGTGTGTTGGTGAATCCCAAATTGCCCTTAGTGTGTGTGTGAGTGTGCTCTGTCCAGGGTGTACCCAGGGTGTACCCTGCCTCATGCCCTATGTCTCCTGGGATAGGCTCCAGGCCCCCATGACCCTGAATACTGGATAAAGCAATACAGACGATGAGTGAGTGAATGAAAAGTGCAGTGAAAAGTATTCAGAGCTGAATATTGCATAAACTAAACAGCCTCAGCACAAGAGGAACAACACATCTTGACTAGAATCAGCACGCTAAATGCAGGTACACTGCTTTTAAAAGTCAAAAGACACACATTTGACGATAACAATGTGCACACTGAGAGATTTTGAGATACATGGTTAAAAAGTGATGGGTAAGAGAAGCCATCTACAGTATATGAAAGTTGAAACCGCTTCCCTCTACAGAGTTGGATGCCTCAGACACACCCTTTACACATCCACCAGGGAAGTTCAACCTACAAGCCCTTTCTGGGTCACAAGGAAGTATACAGTGTGAGACCATCAAATTCTAATGACTCCCCCCATTCTCACCTCAGACAGCTGGAGGATACATTTGGGGTTCCTAATACTAATTAACCTTTTCCAGCCAGAAGAAGCTACAGTACTTGGATGAGTAGATACTGGATAGAAAAATGTAGTCAGGTTGACAAGACTCAACTTCGAGACAACTTCACTTGGACAACTGAGAATCTTCATTGAGATATTTCTTAAAGAATCCCTAAAGTTGGAGTGGGAATATGAATGGATGGCAAGAAAAGCAGACCACCTGCATTTTAACCAATGTGGACAACAGAGTATTATCCCCACAAGCCTGCAATCTATGGTCAACACTCACAGAGTGCACATGATACTACTGAAGGCACAACATCTGCTCACTATCCAGTGCTCAACCTCCAACAGCCAACTTCACCAACTAGGCATGAAGTGTCCTGAGAGCCCTCAGCAGGGATAAAACCATTACTATCCTGCCAGCAGACAAAGGGAGATGCACAGTTATCTTAAACACTGAAGACCACCATAGGAATGTCATCATGCTCTTGGACATCCATCATACATACAAAACTGAAGAGAGACCCCACCAGTAATTACAAGAAAAAGGTTATAGACTGCCTAAAATAACTGGAAAAGGATGGCACCATTGACAAGGTGACACTGCCTGTATTCTGTACCCTGGAGAGGCCATTACTTACATCTATGGTCTACCCAAGATAAATAAAGTAGGAACTCTCCTTAGATCCATTGTCAGCAGCATTAGTTCAGTAGGGTATCATTTTGCTAAATCCTCCATCCTAGTTTGTTGGAAATACTCACCACCACCATCAGAACTCAAAGTGAGTTGAAAATAGGAATGAAACCATGATGAAACCATGGTATTGTTTAATGTCCAAGATCTTTTGTTAAAAAAAAAGATGACAGCCCCCTTGACACCGGAAGCAACCTCAACCTGAAGCAGATGTACTCTCTCCTCAATCTGTGTCTGAACACCATCTACAGTACTTTACTTACAAAGGTGACTACAGACAGAAACATAGTCATTCCATCGTTTCCATTTGTCACATACAGTATTGTTGCCAACCTGTACATGGAAATGAATCCATTGGGTCAGATATTTCAATGACACCTGGGTGAGGTACAGGCTTCCACAGACCACATAATGACATTGGACACGAAGTAACTAAGTTTACCATTTTTTTGTACTGAAAGTGCTCTGCTGTTTGACCAAGAAGTGGGTGGAGGGGATGTAAGATGATCTTCATTAGTTTGTGCAGCATCCTCATCTAAACAATCAAGTCCAAACCGTCCAGGGGAATCCCCAGTACTGAATGTGATTAACTTGTTTAGTCTCCCTGTTCCACTGGCCCTGATGCTGCTGCCTCATCAGATAGCAGCAAAGAATATTGCACTGGCAACAGCAGACTGGTAAATTATTTGCAACATTTTGCTGCAAACATTAAAGGATCTTAGCTTCCTCAAGAGTTAGAGTCTGCTTTGTCCCTTCCTATGGACAGCATCCAAGTTACATTTTCCAGTCTGTTTTCAAGGTGAATATTTGTAACTCTACACCTCCACCTGGTCCTGATCCCAGAATAGAACCAGGAGCAAGAATTTGCTCACACACCAATTCACAAAACAATCCACCAGACCTCTGTACTCCACCTCCTGTCCACTGCTGACACACCCTACAAATGCGCCAAAGAACTTCTGAAGATGACAGGACAGGAGTTGTACAGGGAGACTGAGGTGTATAGTGTGAAAAAGTGTCCCCTGCGGTACTCCTATGCTTGTTCAGATACACATCCCTGCAGATTCATAAACTGTGGTGTGTCTGTCAGGTAGACAGTAATGAGATGGTGTAGAAGTGTCAACCTGCATCTTCTGGAGCTCCTCTTTTAGCAGTAAATGCTGAATTGTGTTAAAAGCACCGGAGAAATCAACTGAGACTCTGGACCTTCAATATATGAGATGTAAGGACAATCAGTCTGTAGACATTTAGAGTGGGAGGCACTGGAACGAAGCAAGATGTCTTCCACAGCACAGGAACCTTCTCCTGACTTAAGCAAGGGTAAAAAGGTGCTGTAAAATCCCACACAGCTGGTTAGCACAGAATTTTTTTTAAACATTTATTCCATTTTATAATGTTTGGAAACAGAGATAGGACGAGGAACGCAGAGAACACTTTCATGCTGTTGGACAAAGTGGAGTATATGTAAAATGGGTGGGGGGTGTTTTTGGATCTGGGGGTGTAGAAATCCCTGGTGGGCTTAGAGCATGGAACTATGAACTGTGACCACTGGTGTCAGTCACTGGTGATGGTTTTTAGTCTTGACTTGGTCTTACATTCATTTGAACTACTGTGGATCTTGACTTAGTTTTCAGGCAACTTGGTGGTATTTGGGGATGAACCTGGGACCTTACATAGCATGGCAATCAGGCTAAACCACACCCTTTCTATTTGAGGCCATCAGGGCCATCAGGGAAGAAAAACTGATTACCTGATTACTGATAACCCCATCATTCAGTACATTCAGGTCATCAGCTGACTTTATTTTACTGCCATGTAGCATTGCTGACCTAGACCTGACCAACTGAAGCAATCCCAGATCATAACAATGCCTCCAGAGGCTTGTATGTGGGCACTATGTATGATGGGGGCATCATTTCAAAAAAGGTTCCATTCTTACCCTGATGCATTGATCGCGCAGGAAAAGAGTCAATCTGAACTCACCAGCAAGTCTTTATGCCCCCTAGCATATTGACGTCTTTTTTGAATTAGTCTCACTAGAATTTTTTTCTTTCTTTTTTAAAATGGAAACACAACTGTTTAGTCCCGATCCTGTGCGTTCTCATCCCACTGTGTGCATATGGAAATGCTCTCACTTTCACTATTAAACATAGCTATGGTTTTTAGCATACAACTTCATCAAGTGTTTTTTTAGCATACAACTTCATCAAGTGTTTTTTTAGCATACAACTTCATCAAGTGTTTAAGTGATCTCCATTCATGATTTTTTCCAACCAGATTAGCTCCACAGTTGACGATTCACCACTATCCTTCGAGATGTTGAGTGAGTGTTTTCTTTGCCTGATGCAGCCTATTAATTTGACCCTTCTGATACTGCAACCTTTTTTTTTTTTTTTTTTTTTTGGCCAAGCAGTGTATAATATGCATGATCAATATATGAACCCTGCATGCTTAATGCATCCAACCCAGTAACAAGGTAAAAAGTTTAAATGACAAAACATAACATAACATTCTTAAAACAAAGTTCATTTAATTTTTTTTTATTGCCAAAAATTTGCCAAAAACTTAGTTCAAAGCATGTTACAGTTCATTTCATTCAACATTTATTTAAAATGTGTCCAGGGGGTTGAACTGTATAGGACAAATAATATTTGAACTTCTTAGTCCAACTATGGATGGGTTTTTGAGTAAATAGTGAGTTGAAATTTCCCTAACATAAGAGGACAAAATTCTTCCGACTGGATGGTCTGCTTTTTGAATTAAGTTGTCTTAATGCCAAGACTGCCCTTCACAGTAACACTCCACTATTCCGGAACATTCCAAGCTTGTGAGTTTTGGAAAGTGCAGCAAAATAAACCTGAGAGCTGAGAGAACCAAAGTTTTGAGACCAGACCACATTCTTGACATTTGCTGTATCTGGCAGACCACATGGGTCCCATCTGGATTAATGTACGGTGAATTTCCGCTGTCTATGTCTATATTTAAACCTGTGTTTCTAGTCACCGTGAATTTTTATATGGTTATTTGCCTGGACACTTAATTTAAACGAAATGTTTAAAGCCTTCTGGATAGGGAAGATATCACAGGTGGTTTTGTATTTTAAAATACAGTTCCTTACTAAAATAGTAACTATTCAAGAATGCGTCCTACTGAGTCATTTCTACTACAGCTCAACGATTACCGTAACTGTTTTGTACGTCCTGTAAATCTCCAGTATCATATTATGGCAATCCATATGCACTCAATTATATTTATTCACTTTCCACATCTGTTGTTATTTGCTTTCCCTTTGAGTTTTGATTTTTTTAAAAAAATCTCTTTTGATTTAATATGTTAGTCATTACCATAACACTGACTCAAACTCAAAACCCAGACGCCTCATTATCATAAACCATAAACTACGAGTGCTGATTATTGGATGAAACCTTTGAAGCCTCATCATCTTATCAGACTCATTTAACAGGAACGTGTTGTGGCAGCCAAGAACGTATCCCATTGCTGCGCCTGCTTTTGCTTCGCAGCTTGTTTTTTGGTGTTCAAGTGTAGCTGTGAGGAGGAGAGAAAGTGCAGAGCGGACCTGGCCAACAGGGATGTGGAATTTGAAACATTTTCTGATTACTGGCCAGCCACTGTTTACACCACAGACAGGCTGTGACATCAGAGAGGGGGTGACTTTATAAAAGTGAGTGTGCACAGAGCCAGCCAGTGAGCAAACAGCAGCACCGGTAGCTCAGCATTCTGCGTTGGGACAGTGGGATGGACAAAAAAGTGCAAAACACATACACGCTGCTGGCACAGGCACTACTGTTGTACCTGTGCTCCCAGGTGAGAAGCTCTCTCTCCACCTGATACACTAACTGGGAGATCTGAGGTGTTGAGGTAATTCATTATTGCTGCTTATTTAGTTTTTGTCAGTTCAGTTGGGATTAAACAGTGGAAGTTGAGTATAGTTGAAATTTATTTATTTATTTATTATTATTCATTCATTCATTCATTTTCTGTACCGCTTTATCCTTATATACAGGGTCGCGGGGGCTATTCTTTTTTTTTTTTTTTAATCTGAGTGCTTGCTTTATCTATAAATGTCAGTTGGATTACAAAAAACTTGTGTGCTTTGTGTATATATGCTGAACTTTTTTCCCCTGTTGCTCTTTTACACCAGATCTGCTCTGATCTGGTTTCAAATTCATTTATAATTGAGAACATATTTTGATTTCCTCTAAAAACTAAAGCCTGGTTTCCAGGGGATGTTTTTCTCATTTTCTCTTTATTTTCCATTAAGCTTCAGTGTAATAAGGTCTTTGCTTTGGTGGATTTGCTTTTCAGTGAATTGAACCCAGATGGTTGGACAATTTAGCAATAAACATCTGAACTAGGCTGCTCTGAAGTTTGTTACAAAAGAAAAATATCCTCTTTCCTAATGCCATTACCTTAGCTGGGGCTGCATGCATTTGAGAAACTGAATGTGGTTTCATAGTAGACCGCATCCTGTCTACTGCTTTAGGTATGCTGTCAACGGTGTGCCAAGCCGTGCCAGTGTCCCAGCTCCGTTCCAGTCTGTCCTGATGGCGTCGCTCTCGTCCGGGACGGATGTGGATGCTGCCAAGTGTGTGCCCGGCAGAAGGGTGAAGCCTGCACTGACATACTCGTCTGTGACAAGCAGCAGGGCCTGGAATGTGACTACAGCGCCAGCTACCCCGGAGACCCAGGAGAGTGTGTCAGTGAGTAGTGAGATTTACTGCCCTGTGCTGAACAGCATGTCTCAGTTTGTATCCAGGACAGGATTTGTAAACAGAATTATCAATCCTAGCTCCAAGCAGGAGGACAAATACGGCTACTATGTGAGAGGATTTACCTACAACAGCCCCTCCTCAAAAAATGTCTTGACAACTTTCTTGCTTCCACTTCTTTTACCCTGTTGACACTAGGGGTGAAACTGTAAGACCTGAATGACCACGCAAAAAAGAATGATGGAAAAATGTATGTAGTTTATAGTCAAATAGATGTCGTATATCACTGCAGCAACATAAACTTATTATATTGTTTAGATCAAATACCTGATGTATTCATGGTTAAAAACATAATTTGAATAACTTTAAATAATACAAAAATGTTCATAGTTTTAACAATTGTTACCTAGTGTATCTTATCAAAACAATACAAAGATTACTCTAATTTATGCCAAAAAGTGATGTAGGTTAAATAAATATCGGGCTTTTTTGGTAGATATGTGATATTATGCGAAAATAACCATCAACCCCTTAAGCTGATTATTTTCCCATTTCAGCTTGTCCTGTGTTTTATTCTTCTTATCCCAAATTAATTAATTAATCAAAACGAACAATTTATTTATTAAAGAATGACAAACCATACTTAAAAAAAAAAAACAGTTTACACTTAAATGGAAAGCTGAATAAAAGCTGGTAATACTGTCAGAGCTGCTGTTACAGAAAATTAATCAATGTATCATCAATGTACCCTGTTATTTATATTCACATGTGCTATTGAACAAAGATTCAATTCAATTCAATTTTTAATTGTATAGCGCTTTTAACAGTTGTTATTGTCGCAAATCAGTTTAACACAATCAAAAGAAATTATGAAAGTTTGTATGAAATGTTTGTGTGTATGAATCAAAATGATTAGATAGTCCCTGTTTATTGTTTACTATTGTTTATTGTTTAATATAAAGCAATATTTACATTTACATATAAAATAAAATTGCACTTACAACATCCATCTTTGTAACATATTTGACATTATGCTATGGAATTCACCTTTTTATCCATTAACTCTGTTTGTCTGTGAACCTTTGCACTATATTTTGCACCCTAAGGTCAGGAAGATCTGCGTTGTGAGCTGAATGGCGTCTCTTATCAAGACGGTGAGGTGTTCCAGCCATCCTGCACCACACAGTGCAAATGTACAGGTGGAGGACTGACCTGCGTGCCCCTGTGCCCTGAAGATATCCGCCTGGCCAGCTCAGATTGCCCGTATCCTCATAGGGTCCAGCTGCCAGGAAAGTGCTGTAAGGAGTGGGTGTGTGAGAGCTTGGACAACAAAGTGTTACAGAATGATCAAACAGGTAAGGTCAAAAATAAAAAAAAAAGGCAATTTTTATGTTGCTTACATTCAGTACTGTGCAAAAGGTCTCGATTCATTCTTTCATACTTTGCTTCAAAGAGCCAGATGTTCTTGTATTTTTAATGTAGCCTAGAGGAATAGTTCTCCAAGCTTCCTGAAGGATTTTTTGGCTCTCATTTTTGTCAAATTGTTGGCTCTCATTTTCGGTTCACTCCATGTACCTGAGCAGTTTCAAAGGAATGTTTTTGGTCTGTTCAGCCATGAAGTGACCTATGAATCATTAAAAAAAAAAAAACTTAAGGCATGAACTATTGAATAGAAACACGTGCAAATGATGACAGACGATCAGGCCGGTCATTAGTATACTGGTGATGCTAAATGTTGAGTAGTTGCAACAGACAAGAGGGGAAATGAGGTTACTTCTGAGGTTTTTATGTAATCAGTAGATCTCACTGTTCCCTCATCAGCCTCTCTTCATTTCTTGCTTGAGATTAATACGAGAATTTATACATCTTTTCATGTTACCAAGAAACCTCAAAGTTTTTCCACCCTGAAATTGTTTTTGTGTTGTTAAAAACTTCAAAGACCATTAAAATACTGTTAAAAGTCACTGACAGTGGAAATTTCTTTGGGAAAGAAAAATAGCTCCTTACAGAGGAGAACTGCACTGATCACTGATTACACATTTTTCAAAATCCCTTTATGTCTGTGCGAACTGCTCATTAACAAATGATGGACAAGCTTGCTATAAAAATATGGAAATTATGCAAAACCTTCTGACCAGTGAGAATTGACAAATCTGGTATGACAATTAATAAATAATATATCATTGATAATTATCGTTAATATTTAAGCCACTCCCATTTAAGTAAGACTAGGTTTCTTTTCTTTCTTTCTTTTTTTTTTTTTTTACTCTTTTTCACTTAAGGATTGTGCGACACAAGGCAAGCTTACCAGACTGTAATTTTCACAAGCATCTAAAGACAAAGCTAGCATTCCCACTTTTTGTAGGATTTTTTTCATGATTCATAAAATGCTGGTCTTTTATCCCAGTCATTGCACAAACCATAACTGCATGGTTATCTAAAAGAGATTAGTCACATTCCACACTGAGCAGTTTTTAAGATCTTAAGCAATTAGTTGAAAATGTCTTGCCAAGATGGAACCACTCAAACAGGAACTGCTTCCAGAAACTTTCCATGATTCATAACTAGGCTTGTGTTTGTTCAAGCCAGTAATTAATGCTGAAAACTGGCCCGCTGTTGAGTGGACATGATGAGATGCTGGCAAAACTCTGGTCACTATGGGGACATCTGGAAATTTCAATAATGTCACCAAAGTCAGGCCAAGAGCAACAGCACCTTTAAAGGCTCTATGGCATGCAAGTGCAGGGACGATTAAAGTTACTCATATAAGCTTGGCAAATGAGCAGCTGATCATTAAAACTTTGGGTTAAAGAATTTACATTTGCATCCTTTTTATCAGATGAAAATTTAACCCTGAAATCTCAAGCGGCACAAATATGTGCCGGCCGCACAGCTCAATGATGTTTTTTAAAAAACAAAACAAAATGGAAACCTTCCTGGTGTGTGTTAATGGAGAGACTTCAAACTATAGGTTTTCAGATACGTCAGGTACAACTAAATTTATCATTACTTTTATATCATTACTTTTTGGTCATAGAAAAAAAAACAACAACCAACAAACAAAAAAAGAAACAAAAAAACACGTGATCATGTGTATCTGTGCTATGTCTTTGACTATGTGACCATTTTATTTTATTTTTTTTTGGAATTGGTTAAGATGAGCTAAAATTCAGACCATCATATTGTGCTGAAAAAAAGGATGTCACTCTATACTACAAAATCCTCAGCCCTATACATGTTTATTAAGAAAACAACAGCAAAAATGGCTAAAATGCTCTGATCCGCCCTACACGTTTTTCGTTCCGAAGTGCCAATCAAGGTCTCAAATGAGCAACATTCACCTTCATTAACTACTAGATTAGTATTCAATCTTTTACAAACTACAATGCATTGTATGCACTGTACCAGAAAAGCTGTATGTTTATCAAAGGTGGAAAATATTTAAATTGCACAAAAAACATGATCATCAGGATAGAAACATTCTTGCAATCAGATCAGTTTGTGCCAGTTACTTTAATAGCATTAGCCATTGAATTAGTCATTCAATGTATAATCAAATTGTACCTGGTTTATTGTAACAGCTTACAGACATGCCAATGCTTTAACTGCACTTCCTGGTTACCGGACCAGCCCCAGCATGAACTGTATATATCAGAGCACGGAGTGGAGTGCCTGCTCTAGTACTTGTGGCCAGGGGATTTCTACTCGCGTGAGCAACGAGAATGCAGCCTGCAGACCTGAACAGCAGATCAGGATGTGTAATATCAGATCATGCCAGGCATTGTCATATCCAAGACCTGTGGTGAGCCAATGTTTGTTTACCATCAATGCTAACACTTCAAATAATTATTAATACACAAAGGATACATGATAATGGATTGTAAGTTTACTGTGCTTTGTTGTACAAAGAACATCATTTATTCTGTTGTTATGATTGCATTCCTATTGGAGAAGGAAGCATACACTAATTAAGTTTGGTGTTTTTTGTGTTTTTCCCTGCATTAGTGGCCAAGGAAATGCCAGTCTAGCTACAGGTCAAATGTTCCCACACACCTGCTCTATCAAGGCTGCTACAGCATACACGTTTACCGTCCCCGTTATTGTGGCCTCTGCACTGACGGCCGATGTTGCACACCTTATCGGACCCATACCGTCACAGTGACCTTCCGCTGTCCAGGCGGCCTCCTGATCCGCCAAGGCGTCATGATGATCAAGTCCTGTGCTTGTCATTACAACTGCCCCCATTCATTTACTGAGAATTACAAGAGTCTTGGTCTGTGGGGATAGAGACTCTCTAATGCACTGATTCACACAAACCAAAGGTTGAAGCACTTTGCACATGACACAGTATTTTCTTTTACCAGGGATGGATTAGTAAATCCATTATAGAGAACACAGCTTTATTTTAGGCAACTGGCTTCTTTCTTGCGTTTCTCCTGACAAACTCTTTGACCAAATCCACTAAAATCCAGATCATAAGCAAGCTTTAACAATCCACAAGGCAGAAAGAAATTAATTGGCTTTCTTTCATATTTTGTAACTGTACATTCAACAGTTTGGGTTTTGTTAAGGCACTGCTGTGTGATTAAATGGGTTTGGTTTCCACAGCTAGAATTATTGTTCAGGGCAACCAAATGGAGGTAAATTTTTAACTCATTAAATTGTATCAAGCCATAACATTAATATAATTAGAGGCGCGGTCGCAGTAAATGTAGGTGTCAAACTGCTAGCTGTCTGCTAGGCATCAGTTAAGCTAATTAGCTAGCTGTAATTGTTGTAGTTTAACTTAGCACGCGCCATATAGAAGTTGACATGGGTAAGTTCAATCAAATTCAAAGTAACAATAGCATGTAAATTAATCTTAACCACCTTAGAATTTTAGCTAAGCTAAAGCCAAGCTAGCTAACTCGTGGTACCTGAGGTAGGCATGTCCCAGCCAAGCTAAGTTCTGTTTGCTCCGCCTATGGATTAACAAGGTTTTAGGCTGAGTTTAAGTGCCAAGATTAATATTAAGATTCAATTATTTGTTACATATACCTTATAGTACAGTGAAAAGATTTTTTCAAGTATCTCGGAAGCTGTGGACAGAGCCCAGGGATACAGCACCCCTTGCTCAAGGGCTCAACAGTGGAAGCCTGGCAGTGTTGGGGCTCAAATCTCTGACCTTCCAATCAGTAGTTCTGTAACCCATAGCCTTAACCGATTGAGTCACCACGTCCCCAAGATAACTGCTCTTTTGAAAACCTATGGGTGTGTCATGGAGAGTTTATCCAGTTCTTTTTACACAATTTTGGTTAAAATTTATACTTCCTGGAGACCGCTTACCGGGCAGCCGCACGGCCTAATAGCTCTGGTCATTGAACCATTCCCGTCGTTATGTATAAGAGCTTGTGATCACACATATATTTCTATTGACCTTGCTTGATATGGTAGCTGACTGACCCGATTCTTCACTTATGTCCTATGTATATAGAACTGCTCTTTTTTAATGTGGTAAGAATTAAATTTTTTATATCTTGTACAGATCTTTAACCCATCCCTCTTAGTTAGGATCATATAATGGCAGCTATCAGTCTCGAACGCTTACAGCTTCTTATGTAAATTAATTAGCATTTGGACACTTACGGTCCTGCAGTGTTGAATACTTTTGAATGTTTAAAACTGGAAAGTCAGTGTGGACCAACATTTCCAAAGTTTCTTCCAAGCTTCGACCTTGAACTCTATTATCAATATTCAGCCTTATACAAATGCCAGGAAGCTTTCGAAAGTATTGTAATATTGTTCATTCCTATCTAGAAGGCTATTGTAATATGATTTTCTTTCCTTCCATTCTTACTCTAGAAGTTTCTTACATCCAGGCAGTCACTTGGATAAGGGTGAAATATTGTATGGTCTAACCTTTTTGTTATTATTATTATTATTATTATTATTATTTTAAAGAGACACCAACTGTTGTGTTGTGAGACACATTATTTTGTCCATGTAATTTCCTGTACATATTTGTAAATGCACTTATAATATTTTTTATATGTTTATATATATATAGGTTTGTAAATTATGTGTGCTCATAACAATACAGATTACATGTCTGATTTAAACAAATTTCTTTTATTTTCTCTTTTCTTGAGGTTATGCTCTGAGAATCATAATCTACATCATAAGATTTTACTTTTGTAAATGCTGACTGTAACAGAAGTGTTGAAAAAGTGAGATATATAGCATCTAAATAGAATATTGGGTATTTATGGATGGTATGATACTTGCCAGTGGTGCTTGAAAGTTTGTGAACCCTTTGTGAACCCAGTTAAGCAGATGATAGTATATAAAAATATTTTTTTAATTTTTAGATTGTTTAGAACCTTTTTAGAAATTACCGGTTAATTCATAACACTTTCACATTAGGCACGATTGATTTATACTTTGCCCAGGAACGATTGCTCTCCCCTCCCCACTCCCTCACTGGTCAGCATTTACATTATTATTTTCCTTTGTACTCTGGTACACTTGTGTATTTTCACCCTCCAATACAGCAGGTGGCAGTATGCACCTTAATGGTTTGTGAGCTACCATTAAACACACACAAAAAAATGAACAAGGACATCAATCTTAATCACTTCAAATCACTATGCCTAATATTAATGATGTTTCGGGAATGTCAAGAACAACACTTTCCAACTTTTTAACTTTATCAGCTATGGCTGTGTAAGTCATGCTACATGCACACAGAGTATGTGTGTGTGGGGGGGGACAAGCGGCATTAATGGCATCGCATCCATTTCCATTTTTCAGGTATAATTGGCTTCCAAATCTGATTTGACCTTTTCCAGCGGACTTGGGCACAGTTCCCGAGTGCAATATGATTGTGATCTCACTGATCAAAATGGTCCAGACTTTTGGTGTACTTGGAAATGATCCCACTGAAAACAACCCCTACAGGTGAAATCAGAGACAGGTGTTTTTAATTAGTGGGATGACAATCAGGTATGAGTGGGGCTCCTGATATATTTAAGGTACAAGTATCTATGAACGTCTGATCCTGTTTGTGGTTGTGTATCATGACTGAAACAGCGGATGTTTCGGAAACTAAAAAAAAATTGTTAATGCTCATCAGGCTGGAAAGCACTATACAAACATCTTTAAAGAATTTGGATTTTACCAATCCATCATCAGACAGTTTGTACACAAATTATGGAAATTCATGACCATTGTTCATAGGTCACAAAGGAATCCGGGGAAACTTCTAAGCATCTAGAGGTTTATTTTACTTTGGACAAACTTGGGCAATAAGTTGGGTGAAATGGTTTGGGCACGGGAAGCTAAATCACAATCAAAATCATCTTAGTCATCTCCTATCTGAAACCTGTTAAAACACAGTGTTCTCAATTAAGGAAGGAAATGCACATGCATAAAAAGTTTTGATAAGTGAGTTAAAAAAAGCAGTGCATGAAGTGTCACTGACATTCCAGGAAGTGACTCAATTCTGTTAATTTGCCTTCTTGTTGCAGAAACAAATGTATTATTCAAGGCTTCCAGTGTTGTCCAAGAGTATTTAAAAAAGTGCTTGCCCCGTTTAAAAGTGTTCACCCCATGCACCATATGGGTGATGTTACTAATTATACACCAGTTCCGACCGAGCAATCCGACCGGATAGGACGAGAGGCATTTCCCGAATAGTGATATAGAGGGTAACGCCACTGGGACTTTTACCTACTGTACATGTATCACTCGGTAACACAAGTGTTCTAATGACTTTTAATTAAACTATCTGTCAGTCGCAGCACGAGTGAAAGTAGATCTGGATGGTCCGCCATACTGAAGAGAGAGCAACTACTTGGCAAAAAAAAAACATGCAAAAACAGTTACAGAAGCACTTTCAGCAAGAAAACACATCTGATAAGAGTATGTCATCCTTAAAAAAATTTGACTGCTTAATAATTGCTTCATTCCAAATCACATCTGCAGCATCTGTTTTCTTTAATTTATGGATATTATGCTAAATTGCTCCTAACACAAGGCAGAATTCCAAATCGCTCTCCAACCGCTGATCAAGGGCCCTACTTGGTATGTTTGTTACAGTGGATTATAGATTTCCATTTAACGCTATTTGTGGTTCATTCTCTTCCTGTAGTGCCGGTAAATATTTCACCAGGTTAATGACACCGTGGGTCACCAGCTTCGCTAGTCATGGTTAGTTAGATGCGCCAGACTCGGAAGAGTATGCAGTAGTTCCTTCAGCCCACAGGCTGCCCCCTTGTGCCCACAACCACATCACAGCCGTGCTATATTCAGCAGTATAGTACTCCCTCTTGTGTGATATTAACAATTAGCACAACTTTTCAGGCTACCTGTCTGAGGAGTTGTACTTATTAAAATTAGCTAGTTTAGTCCATGGATCGTAAAACACTGTACAGTACAGTATGTGGCAGGATGTTATCCTGCAGTACAGTATGTTAACTTTTTGAAGCCAGGGTTTCCAGTTCTGCACAATACTGTCTAAAACCAGGGAATTCTCAAGTGATTTGCAAATTTCTGTACATGATCTTCAAAAAGCAATCAAGCAGTCATGGATTAAGCGAGTGACCCCAGAGTAATTCAGACTTCTTTTTGATTTCATTTAAAAAACAAATTATACTTATAAGCTTGATTGCCATTATTTAAAACAAAAATCAAGAACGTCATTAAACAATTAATCAATTAATGTTTTTGTTCGACAACAAGATGTATTGATCTTTGATAGGTCATGATATCTGAAATCAAGGCATATTACTCACTCACTCATCTTCTATACCGCTTAATCCTGTATTCAGGGTCACGGGGACCTGGAGCCTAACCCAGGAGGGTTAGGGCACGAGGCGGGGTACACCCTGGACAGGGTGCCAATCCATCACAGGGCACACACATACACACACTCATTCACACACTACGGGCAATTTGGGAACGGTGGGAGGAAACCGGAGTACCTGGCGGAAACCCACCAATCATGGGGAGAACATGCAAACTGAAAAAATGGACAGTGATTTTTACAGAGATGGATTTTTCTATTTATTTGGAGGATTTAATTATAACCTATAACCCGTTACTTTCCAGAGTTTTTAAGCTGGAAGGAAACCAAAATTTGGTCAGAGTAGCATCTCCAAAACTAGTGATAAAACCACTAGCAGCTTCTGCAACAATCAGCTACTGTACAGCTATAACATATGAGGGGTTTGCAAGTCAAACCGAAACCTAAAATTTCTTGAGAAAAAAGGTGTAAAAACCGACACACGACTTAACGCACAGTAGATGGATGATACTCTTTTTGCAAACATTTTAAAGAAGGCTGTACCTCCTTGAATGATGATTCCATCCGAGGTGGTTCGGAGCGCACAGATGTGAAGCAGGCAGTCCTGCATCATGGCTCTGGCCTACTGAGAAATCTTTCTACCTAGATGGTGTCTAAGCACTAGTGAAACACTGGGATAAGTGCATTAGTGTAGCTGGGGATTATACAGAGAAATAAATCATAGAGAGTTTTTGTTCTGTTATTCATGTCCAGGTTTGACTTGAACATCCCTCAAAGTTACCCTCATATTTGTAATGAAATTATAATGGATTTTTAAAAGCAATTATAATTACTAATCATTTAGACACTGATATAAAATATCAGTAAATAGATATACAATTAAAGTATAAAAATGGCTGGGTAGCTGCTTTTACATGATCAACTGTCTGCTGCAGCATATTTTAATGGAAGTATTGTTGCTGTTTTTTTTACTCAAGACACCTGCTTCTGAGAACCCAACTTCCTGTTTGGGTGGTTGTATTAAAGCGCCTTTCAGAAAAAGAAGCCACAGTTCCAGCACGTGTGCTAGTTGGATGCATTTGCTGAAGATTTCGATCGCAGTTCAAGCAACGGATGCTACTCGACAGACGAAAAAATGATGGCCAACTTTACTTCTAATGCCTGCTTTATGGTTAACTATAACTTTCCAAAGACCTTCTTAACGGTTGTATATGTTATCACTTTTATTTTTGGACTTCTTGGCAACTGCTTGGGCTTGAAATCTATTTTTACAAACTGGAGGAAGATGGGAAACATTAAAATATTGGCTTTAAACCTGTGCATTACGGATATCCTGTATGTGCTTACTTTGCCGTTTTTGTTGACCTATCAAGTGCAGAGACAAAGTTGGTACTTTGGAGACCCTTTCTGCAAGGTAACAAGATTCATATTCAATGTGAATCTCTATGGGAGTATCGGATTTCTCACCTGCATCAGCGTGTACAGGTATCTGGGCATTGTGCACACTATGAAGGTGAAAGGCAGGATAAACGTGAGGCATTCTATAGGAATATCTGCACTGGTCTGGATTGTGGTTTTGATTCAATGCCTGCCTGATGTGTTTTATGAGAAAACATTCCAAAATAGACCTAAATGCTATGACTCAACTAATGACGATAACCTTCCTTCTTATCTACAATACAGCATCATACAGACTGCTGCTGGACTTGTTATCCCTTTCGTCGTAATAGTCTGTTCCTATGGCCATGTGGCTGTGATTCTAGCCATCAAGAAAGACATCGGAGACAGAATGCTGAAGATGAAGTGCCTCAGGCTGGTGGTGATTCTCACCGTGCTCTTTTTCATATGTTTCATCCCTGTCGTCATCTTCAGAAATCTCAACCTGATGACTCGCATTTCAAAACGGAAGGGCATCTGTAAGCCATGGTATCCCGGCATATACATCGCCAAACAGATAAGCGACGGACTAGCGTGTCTGAACAGCGCCATTAACCCGCTGGTGTATCTGTTGAACAGTAATAAACTGCTGAAGAGGTATTTCGGTTTCAAGGGAAAACAACAAGAAGATCCACGTTCAATTGAACTCTCGCAACTGCGATCAACAGAGGACTGAAATCAACTTGCACATCTAAAGTGAGTGATCAGTATAATCAGGTCATTTCAGTGTGGTTTCTCAATGAACATGTAGTGCGAAAAAGTCTTATGGTGTGTGTGGTTTTTTTTTTGTTTTTTTTATTATAACTGACTAAAATTACGATGGCACTTCAGGTAAAGCATTGTTTACTATATACAAGGGGTGTTCAAGTCAAACCGGGACTTTTGACTGTGCTGACTAATAGAACACTTTTATAAGAGAAAACAAACTTCCTTTATTTCTCTAATCCCCTGCTACACTAATACACTTACCCGGCGTTTCATTAGTGCTTGAATACCTTCGGGTTTGATCAGCAGACCGCAGCGAAGATCGGACTGCCTGCTTCACATCTGAATCTCTGACCTCACAGGACTTCCTATAATGGCAGAAACATGTGGAAATGGCTTGGAGTGAAATGAGAACTGTGCAGGGGATGATGCAATACCTCCTATCCTATTGGAGAATGATTTTGTGGACAGTTCTCACAGACAAATGCGCCTCATCCGCATGTTGGAGACATGGATAAGGTGTTCCAGTCACTGAATGAGCTCCGAGACACCAGGATCGTCATTCCAGGATGTACAACCTTCTTAAAAACGTTTGCATCATTCAAATTTTAACTGCGGTGAAGTCTCATCATTATACTTTGCTTGAAGTCTTCATACATGTGAAATTTTATCAGAAGTCCGGCTTTGATTTGAACACCCCTCATAAAATAAGTGTGGCCTCTGCTAATAAAGCAGTGTGCTCTATGCTGTTTCTGCGACTACGGGCATTTTTTGCTGTATGATTTAATTTAATTTAATCTTTTCAAAATGGATCTTAACCAAAATGATATGGATATACTTTTAACATGCTATTTTCTTTTAGCATTAAATGTTTGTCCCTCTAAAATGTGCTTACTGTAACCTAACGATAAATTCATTTAAAGTGTTAAAACGAAGAGTCTGTTAAATTATAAATACACTGTCACCCTCGGTTTTAATTCATGAAGGACATTCTGATAACTAGGGTTTATACATATTTCCTTACACTATTCAAACTCATTTCCATAATTCTTTTAGAAAGTCTCTAGAGCTGCTTTGTGACACTGACAGTTGTTAAAATTGTTATAAATAAAACTGAAAAAGCTGATTTTTCTTGACATCCATTAAGGATAAAATTGTAGACTTTTGTATCATATGTATTGGAAATCAAATTATTTATATATAAATGTAATAATAATTATTTTAAATTGTTAAATTGTTAAATTGTTGCTAAATATTATTTTATTATTTTCATTGCTATAATAAGTGTCGGTGAAATGTTTTGAAAGATTTTGTAATTAGTAAATATATAATATATATAAAAAATAGGCAATATCTAAATTCACAAAAGACACTGGCAGGTTTCAAAATCTGCAACTAATACCCGATCTCATACCACACTTATTATATTAGTTATACATTTAGTTTTTCTTTTTTTTCCATCTTTTTTTGTGTATACTGTATAAAATCTTTATTCATTGCCCAATAAAACCTGAACTCTGTGTATTGTTTTAAACCAAGCAGTGCTTTCTGACGTAACCATTATTACCATTTCTGCATGATTTCTTCAATATGATAACATATAAATACATAACATGAGCTGCTATATTAACACATATTCTGCAACTGTGGTCTTTTTTCATCCATGTTCTCCCCAGTTTGGTTATTTACCAGTTCAATCCCACCCGCCAGTTCATCCATATCATGCAGAGTAGATGAAGTCTTATGCATGCACATAAAGCCGGCCAAGTGCATCTTTTCAAAATACTGTACTTGCTGGATCACAGGTTAGTGTTTCATACCAGAGGAAAGTCCTGTCTACCCTCTTCCACATTGGGGGAGTTTCAGGCACTTTCATATTTTTATTGAAATAAAATGTATTCCGCATATGGTTAAATATTAAAAATAATAATAGTGTGGCGTAGGCGGGGCGGCGGCTGACGACCATCATGCCTTGAGATC
>JAOTQY010000016.1:17522795-17539451 GCA_026413445.1 Dolichallabes microphthalmus | reverse complement strand
AAAATGTTTTATTTTATTTTTTTTACCTTGTGCATTTGGTTGAACCAGTAAAAGTGCTATTTTCTTTGACTATAGAAAACCCTCCTTCTCCTGCTGCTCCACCTTTGCCAGAAAGAACTCCAGAATCTTATGAAATGGCTAATGATGAAGGTAGAAAAGCAGCTTATGTCATGTACTGCAAGTTCTTCAAAGATCCATTTTTTCCCTCTTATATAAGATCGAATGCATTAACTTATGACAGCTAGTGACGTTGCCTCATACAGTACTTGCCTTATCTGGATAACTGTATGTCTTTTCAGGTGTTCTTAATAAATTGTCTTGTGAATGTACAAGGGCTGTTCAAGTCAAACCAGGACTTTCAATTTAAAAACTAATAGCAATAGAACACGGTTCTAAGAGTAAAAACTCTACATAATCCCCTGCTACACGAATGCACTTATCTGAGCGTTTAACCTAGAGCTCAGATACCATCAAGGTAGAACGTTTTCTCAGTATGCCAGTGCCATGATCTGACTGTCTGTTTTTCATCTAAAACTCTGGCCCTTTACTGGCCCAAGCATGTGGAAATATCTTGGAGCGAGGTCGGGACTATATGGGGGGTGTGGCAATAACTCCCGACTGAGTTCCATTAACGTGGTGCTGGTTGAGGTTCCACTCTTTAAAATGTTAGAATCATTCGGATGATTTACTGCAGCTAAGAGTCTCATCACCGTACTGTGCTTTAAAAGCTTTAATCGCTTTTACGCCTTCAATTATGAAACATTTCATCACAACACACTGTTCTATGCGTGCACTAACAGGGTTGTTCACCATTTCGCATAACACACGGTCTGACACGTTAGCGCCTTCATGCAGTAAAAGGAGACATCAGTCACTTACCAGCACGATGACAGAACAGGATGTGCTCAGATCTCTTTTTCTGCTCATGAGAAGTCAAGTCCTGGGTTGATTAGAATACCCCTTGTCCATCAGATGCACATGTCCATAAATATATTTGCGGAATCTACCTCATGGACTGTTTGCGTTCTAACAGATTTATTACAGAATGCAGTACAGGAAAAGCCCCAGGAGACTGTGCTCAGGGTCGGAAAATCATCTGAATGGTCTGGGAATTCTAACTTGGATACACCAGACTTTATGAGGTCCTGGTCCAGGAGCAAGGTCAGTATGTATAATGTAGACTAATAACAAACTATTGGAAATTAGGATATAGGGAATTATAGGAATACCCACCATCTTATGCCCTGGACTTGGTTTGGGTTCATTCGTCCCTTAGCAGCTAGCATCCCTGCAGATCAGTACAGTTCTTCTGATTCTGGACTTGCCTATTAAATAGCACCCTTATCACCTCCATCATCAAACAACATCTTTTAGAAGAACATGTTATCACTCTAATACAGTTCTAGAAACTTGTAGAAGCTTGTAGAAGCTGTATTGGTGGTTACTCGACAGCTTGTTAATTGGTCGCACATCTGTACATCCAAGTGGGTGCCAACTCTTATTTAAGGAAATGTTGCTTTGCTCACAAATATGTGTAGGTGTAATTCTACATAAATTAGTCTTTCTTAACGCATAAAATTATTAAGATTACATTAATCCAACGGACAATCCAGTTGTTACTTTCTGTGGATCTGCAGAAGTATTGTGATCTTTGCGTCAGACTCAGTTCCTGATAAATACTAAGAAATGAATGGAAATATAATTGTCTCATACAGTCTATATATGTTCTCCTGTACAGAGTTTAAGAGCTAGGCTGTCACTTAACGGTGAGTTCATTATGCACATTTCTTATTACAAAACACATACAAGAAAAATGAATTTAGGTGTGCATTATTTTTGCAACAAGAACCTGAAGATTCCTAACCAAAACTCTGTTCTCCTTTCCCTCCAGTTCCAACATCCAGTTGGAACATCCAGTCGTTTTCTCCAATTCCCATACCTTCACAAGGTAAAATAACTGCCCCAGATGTGTATTTCTGCGCCAGATGTTTATGATCAAAACGTATGAATAATGACCTTAAGTAGACGGGTTTACTTTAAAGAGGAAGTTACAGTATAGGAGGGTCTGGGAAGGTGGCAGGTTTTCTTTCTTCCCTTTTCATTTGGTAGCTTTTGGCCAAGTAAATTGGGAAGGTTGAACACCGCAGAATTGCAAGAAAAGCACAAGAAACATTCTTCACCTGTGGCTTTCGTCAACCTAGTATTATAGGGTAGTCAGTAAAAGTGTCTTTTTTATCATAATTTATACTGGCTTACTAATACAGTACTGTGTATTGTCTTAGACTGTTCATTGTTCTTTATGTCCACTGGCTTGTTCTCTATGGATCTAAACATACACCAACAATACAACACAAAATATTATACCTGGTATTGTGTAGGTTCCCTTTGTAACACTATGACTCCACAAGACACCTTGAGCTGTGCTGTGGTGTGCAGGTTAACTGTAGTGTTGCAGGGTGGGGTTGTACTTGTTTGTCCAGCTCATCCCATGGACGGTCAATAGGATTGGGATATACAGTAGGGAGTTTGGAGGCGGGGTCAGCAGTCTTGCTTGTTTTATACAGTATGGCAAATTGTGCTGCTTTGTCTTTACTGTGGAATCCGACTGGACAGGCTGGCCTGTGGTCCCATCGGGGATGGGTGAGCTATGTTATGGCTGATCGGTGTAAATCCAGAAATGTATTTGTGACAGTCTTTATTGACAAAAGCACTACACAGAAATCTAAAATGGAACATATTCTTAATAACTAATTTATCATTCTTTTTTGACAGCAGAACCTCAAGAACCTTTTTTGACTCCAGAACCTCTCACTCCGCCTCTCCCTGAACGCACACCTGAATCTTTTCTGATGGATGGTACGTTGTATTATTATTGGATTGAATTTTATTGATTTATTTCATTTTTATTTCACACATTCAGCACTTGTACTTTCTCACACTGCTTTTTTCAGCTTCAGAAAGACCAGAACTTCTAACTCCTGCACTTCCTACCAGAACCCTAGAATCTTTCATTATAGAGACAGAAGAAGGTATGATAAGGAAATATGAGGGATTTCTGGGGTGACATTTAGTTCATTTTTCAACATTGAACAGACAATAATATTAATTTTTTTTAATGTATTTATTTTATTTTTACAAAGTTTCTTTGCTGACAGTCTGTGTGTTTTTTGTCCTCTTAAATGAGAATCGCGTTTAGTCTTTAGCATACGATTATCATATACATACAAAATATTAACAGTGTAACGATTTAATTATATTTTGTATTGTTCATTTCAAAATGACTATATTAACTGGGCCGTACTTTCAAAGTCATTAATTTAACTCGTTAATGTGATTGAAAATAAGGAAAATAAAAAAGTACAAATAGAAGATTCATTTTCTTCTTTTAAGATTTTCAGGAAATTCAGCCACTTCCTCTTAAGAATGTGAACAAATATTTCTCACAGTTGAATTTGTTCAGGGTTAATTAAATGTTGTGATATCAGTCTGCGTTATTCATAACCTTTTTTTGATGGCTCATGAAAAATGTAGGTTTTTGCTATATGGATTTTATTCATTTGTTTTATTAAACTTATTTAAAAACATTATTTGAAAAATACTGTATTATGGCCACGCTGACAGAACAGTTCGACATAGCTAAGCAGAAACTATGCAGAAATGTGTCCGGGGTGTAATTCTGATCTGATCGGAATGCTGATCTGTGGAAGGTATCTTACAGGTGAACTGAATCTTCCTTTTATTACAGAACAGAGCGACAGCGCCCCCTGTCAGTCCGAACCAGTCGAGCAAAGGGACAGACTGGGTATTTCGTCTGAGTGGGCCGGAAACTCTCAGCCCAGGACATTCCTAGACGTGAGGACCAGAAGCAGGGTGATTATTATGACTTTGATGCTT
Source organism: Dolichallabes microphthalmus (assembly GCA_026413445.1). Taxonomy (NCBI): domain Eukaryota; kingdom Metazoa; phylum Chordata; class Actinopteri; order Siluriformes; family Clariidae; genus Dolichallabes; species Dolichallabes microphthalmus. The sequence continues at coordinate 17,535,557 of JAOTQY010000016.1, read as the reverse complement.
TTTTTTTGTTCTGTTTACATTTAATTGTACATATAAAATAGCAGACATAGAAATGCTGTAGCTAAAGAACTGCAGCTCTAACACTAGATACTTTCTAATAACGGTCATCCGAATGAAAATACCATATTTGTGTTTGTACTGTTTCTTCTGAAAAAAGTAATTTAGCATAATCTAATAAGGACTTTGACCTTAACTATAAAAAGATAATGCATTATTATATACCACCAGCCGTTGCCAGTCCATGGAATGTCCTGTGCAGTCTTGATTAGCAGTAAATGATTCACATGTGTCTGTTGCTTCATGTTTTCTGAGTATATGTATGTATGTATATATATATATGACTGTGTGCTTCTGTTTTCCAACAGAGTGTTAAAGTGAAAAGTTCAAAACAAGGTAGGCATTTCCACTGAGTCATAATTTCCCCTAATGTGACATCAGTCAAACAGCACCAGACAGCCCGTGCCCTATGACTGAAGCAGCTTGATTCATGTATTTAAATACCTCGGTCTATCATCTGTACACGTCAATCACCACTCATCACCCTTTTATTCTTAATAAGTTACAAAGAAAATATTATCTATAAATACCAACTGTAATTATTATTTTAAAAATCCTGTTCTATTGGCAGAAAATTTGAGCAACATTTGACTGGAAATAAGGTTGTTGTAAACTTATTTTAAGAGAATTATAGATTTTGTTTGTCTAGATTCAATAATATTTCACTTGCTAAGATGCCATTTTTGCCAAAGTCATTACTGATCCTTTTTACAATAACATACAAGAAGGAATATATTAATATAAACATTGTATCTGAAATTATGATGAGAAATTGAATCACAACCTGATTTAATTTAGCAACATTTTAATCAACATGACGTGGAGCTGAGACAGAGTCCAGTCTGAGAGAGTCTCAGTCAGGGTTCGGGTGCTTGAGGTGTCATGAGATTTAACCTTGTCCGAACATTTTTATTTATTTTTTTTAAATCATCAAAATCTTTTTGAATCTTCAAAGTCTGTGTAATGTTCCTTCTGCAGAGGTTTTATCTGTGGCTCAGCCTCAGCCTGATCCCACTGGCAGGGCTACAGCAGAGCCTGGTAACTCATACAAGCCTCAATTCTAAAATAATTCCTTTTTTCACTCTGGGTCCTTAAAAAGATCTATATATTTTTTATTGTTGTCCTGTTTTTTTCCTGAAGAATCACCTAGAGCAGAGGACCAGGTATCAATGGACAGTAGACTTCCTGCAATGGTGCAGCCTGAGAAGACAGCACTCTCCAAAAAGTCCAGGACAAAGGTTCGCCCGTTACCGCCGCTCACCAGATATGGTTATTATGATACAGAATGATTATAAGGCATTATGACATCCTTTCTTGGTTTTTGTTTTTTTAAACAGAGTTTGAAATTGTGGAAAGGAAAACCGAAAAGTGAGTAATGTTCTAATAAAACCTTTCTGTTTTTAAAATGATGTTTATTCCTAAGAATATTCACTAGTAACTACTAGTATTATAAGTGTTTACAAATATCTAATACTTTCATATTCTATGATGTTTTGCATATTAACTAATAATATATATATATATATATACACTACTGTTTGCAGCTAAAGAAGCTCCAGCGCCTGGTTCTGTTCCTCAAAACCATGGCGCTACTTCAGGCTTCATATTCAGTAAGAAATTCTCCGTCTTTAGTAAGAAATTCTAATTTCTTATTAATGTAACGTCGTACTGTATTGTTTGTGATGTAGCTAATGATGTTTAGTATGAATAACTCTGTACCATATTGAAGAACTTACATTATAGCTAGATTTGGCTTCACAGTAAATTGATCCCATCCAGGCATGTAGTCGAGTACAGAGTTGAGGACTAGTCCAAATGTCCAGCCCAAATATAGATTAGTTGAGGGCCAGTCTTGGGAATGAAAGGGATTTGAGAGTCACAAGTTGTCCAGTTATACAGTAAGCAGCCACAGTTTCGGACTCCCTTGTTGAACCGCCTTTATTAGCGTAATAACAGCACAAAACAACGAAAAACTGCATAGATGGTGTAACTGTCATTCAGTACATTCAGGTCGTCAGCTGACTTCATTTTGTTGACACTGAACGTTGCTGAGTCTAGACCCGAGCAACTGAAGCAACCCCAGATCAAAATCCCGCCTCCAGAGGCGTGTACAGTGGACACTATGAATGATGGGAGCATCGCTTCATGCTCTTCCCTCCTTACCCTACTCCAGAGTGAAGGACCTCAAGACCTTTTTCCATTGCTCCGAAGTCCAATCTTTATGCTCCACAAAGCAATTTATTTTTTTGGATTAGTCTCACTACCAAGTTGGTTTTCTTACGGACACACAGATGTCTAGGCCTAGTCCTTCACAACGTGCATGTAGAAACGTTCACTATTGAACATGGCTGTGTTTTACATAGAAACTCTTCAAAAACATACCCACTGTGGATGGTCCCTTATGGACAACCTAAAGATTGCACCTCCGAAATAGCTTATGCTCATGTCTCACGCCAGCTTCAGTGTTGCATTTCTAGATCCTGTACATTTGTATCTAAAACTAATTTGAAATGAGTTGTGGAACAGTAATGATTTATAATCCTACTTTCAGGTGTTTTTGAAAAGCAACAAATAAAATTGCATTGAAAAGCCAATTTTATTTATAAGAGCCGTGATGACCCTCTGTTTGTGTGTTCTTCACATCTCTTGTTTTGAAATGAACAGATGTAAGTTTAAGACGACTAACACGCTTCCCTCCGTTTCTGCAGGTTTTGGAACACGTTTTGGGAAACCCAAAGGACCAAGGAATCAGCCAGAGACCTGGGTGTAAACCGGCCCGAAGCAGGAGCGGCTCACAGCAGTCGGTGGGCGTGGTCATGAAGGGACTGCCTGCCTGCATCAGGTTCCTATTTGATGTGGAAAAAAAAGAAAAGAGACTGACGTACTGTAGACGAAGACAAAGGAATGAATGATATTCCTTCCAGAAGCGTCCTGAAAGAAAAAACAAGATTCGAAGTGACTATGTTTCCTATATAGTGTTTCAACTGCTTCCCCAAACTCGAGTACAATCTCAAGCAGAGGCACAAAAAGCCAGGGGATGTATTAGCTCACAGGAGGAGTTTAAACTGTAATAAAAACTCTTCTTCTCTCTCCCTCTTTCTCTCTGCTTCTGATTTTAAACACCTGCTACATTAGGTGTGTCGTAACGGAAAGGAAAGTCACGTAATCTATATATTTATAAAACAGACATTCTGTTTGGCCTGTAGTCGGTGTTTATTTGGCCTGCTGCTGGTGTTTGTAGTCAGTGTGATTGTCATGCGTGTCACAGACGGTACAGAACATATGTAACAGTGGGCGGTGTCATCATTTTCAACAACTTTCATGTCACACTGTGAGATAATAATCATAATCTTCATTTGATTAGCAAATCATCATTAGGTTGATGTATGTGGGCGGAGCTGCGGGTAACCTCTAGTTAGCAGGTGGCGAGATTCACGCTCCAGTCTGCAATGCATTGCAGAAATCTAGTGAAGTACAGATACATGAAATATGTACTTATGTACAGTAACGAAGTGCATGTACTCCATTACCTCCCTCCTCTGCCTGCCAGCTCCCAAAAAGTCACACCATCTACTCCATTTAGTTGGACCGCTGTTGATTACGGAGCACGTCAACCATGGCATTGTTTCAACAACCTTAGGCAACGGGCCTCCGAGTGACGCAGTGGTAAAGTGCTCACCCTATCATCCGGAGATCGCTGGTTCGGTTCCCGGGTGATGCTGTAACCTCTCACAATCGGAGATGTAGAGGGAGCTGATTGGCCGAGGTCTCTCACAGGGGAGGGATGAGAGGTACTTCGTGCTCCCACATTAATCACGGCTCTACAGCCAATCAGGGGCGTCTGTGAGCTCACGCACGTAGAAGGAAGCGGATAGCGCTGTCCACCGAGTGTGTTACGCCGCCCCCCAATGGTGCGTGAGGGAGCAGTTCGGAAAGATGCGGTCGGTTGGCGTCATGCGGTTCGTAGGAAACACGTTATAGTCTTCGGCTGAGTGGCAGTAGTAGCCCGACTAAATTAGGGAGAAAAATCGGGGGGGAAAATAACCTTAGGCAACATCGCAGCATTCATTTCCATCCAATGCTGCTTTCGGTTTTGGCTAAGATCCCAGGAACAGGGACACTGCGTTGGTCAGGTCCTGTGTGAAAATGATTTCTCATTCTCCAATAAAACACTCGTTCACATTTCTGAATGGTTGATTAAGAAATGCGAGAAGACTCACTGCATCAGTTAGGGTTTAAAAGAGATGTTGCCAGCAATCACCCATTTACTGGCTTCTCAAGTATCTGCTTTTATAAATGAATAAAGTGGCCAGTTGCGGCACTTTCGATTAGGTTTAAAGTGAGAAGGAGGACGCTTTAGATAGAAAGATGAGAATTTTATCTCGTAGCCTCAATGTATGGATTCATGGTCTGTATGGAATATTTTCTTCCCTTTATGTTACTCCATATTGTTTTACATTTTTATTCAAGTTATGTCAAATAGCTTTTTATTTTATTTTTATAGATGTTGCTGTTATGGAAAAGAAAAAAAAGTTTGATTTTTTTTTTACTACTGATGGATCCTCTTTTGTTAGACGATCAGGATCAACCAAACTCCATCGCTTTGTAACATGTATGTTTCTGTTATGTCGGTCATTTGCACTATAACTTTATAGATGTTCAGTATATTTATACACAAGACGGTTGCAGTAGTGTGTACTCTCTCAGTCGCTACAAGGTGAAATGAGCTGCAAAGACAAACCATCAGCTGATGTCTGTATGAGCATCCACTCAATATCTATTGTATTTTATTCACGTAGTCTTTTTTGCACATGTATATGAAAATTACAGGTGAAAGGGGATGAATTATTTAAAGTAATAATTTAATGCAACAGGAGTGACAAAGTGTTCTACTATTATGTTAATTAGAATTATTAATTACAGTGTACAAATAAATGTCGTCTAAAGGTTTCATACTTTCACATGCGTCAAGATGAAATATGCCAGATTGTTTTGGATCTATATGAATGTATGTATATTATCAGTAATGTCAAGGTCGCACAGCATCATGGTACGTTTGCTTTTATACAGGCATATCTTCACATCCTCACCGGAAAGTATTTACTTACTCTGGAGAATGCAATAAAAATGTCATCATTGGTCAGCAATTACATTACAATTGTTGGTTGGGACTGATGGGGGAAAAAATAAATAAATAAAAAAACGTTTTGCTTCAGTGGCCGTAGCTCCCCCGGTTTTGGAAACAAAATGTCAATCCAAAAAATCCCCCTTTAATAACTGGCCCTATTAAAGAACAAGGGCACTTGGAGTGTAGAGACGATGAGTCAGCAAAAAAACTTTTCTTGCTGATTTTGCCTCAACTTTGCCTTCCTCTACTCTCCCCCACAAAGCTGATATCAGACTGGAGAGCCGGGTCTCCTGAGTGCCGAAATAATGGAGAAGACTGGTCAGACCATTTCGGAGTTATAACCGAAATCCTCACAGGAGAGCTTGGAAAGGGTCGTCTGATGCCTGATGCACTCACTGTAACCATTTTTCAAAGATCCTCTTTTTTTTTTTTTTTTTTAAATCGCTCCTGTGACACTTATCACTAACGGTTCCTGAAATATCCAGCTCAGAACCGGAACAGTCCCCGTCCCATTTAAGTAGAATGAAGACATCATGCACCGTTCTGTCGGGCTAAACCACTCCCTCTCCACTCAGACACACCCACTGGACTTCGTGTACATGTGGTTATATCTCCGGAACCGCGTGGACTAGGAAAAGACGATTTGACCAAATGTTTTTTGGACCCCACATGGAATTGCTTCTTAGCTTTTAGACTCCTTGTTTTTCATACTCTTGTAAAACCAAATCAATACAAGTATTATACTTAGCATTAAGCATTTTAACGTTTATTACATGTGCGCTGCTAGTAAGGATTGTTTTATGTTGAAAATGGTACTTTTAATAGTGTGAGGGTTAAAGAGGGTGCTCTGATGGTCTAATAGTTTGTTAGCGTTCGTCTCCGTCAACAGTTTGCAGCACTCATTTTATTGACCTCACACTCTGCCTTCACACCCGCTGGTGCATATCCTGTGTAAATGGCGTAAGAGTTTTAATCAGGGCGTTCATTTGTTCGGTAGAGAGACGCTGTAGTAGTTCCTCTTTATATTATACAAAGTGGCACAAAAGTCTACAGCGGAACAAGCGAACGCTGTGAAGTTGTGTTGCCTTTATTGCCATGATGTGAAACACATCCGGATTGCTTTTTTATTTTAAATCAACGTCAAGACATATAGTATTCTATCAGATGTTGCATAAAGGCGAGTTCATGAGCTTCGTATCCACATTCCTTTCTTCGTGTACTATCGGTACCGATGTACACCTGTACATCAAATTATACTGAAATGAACAATAAAGGATGCAAAAGGAGCACATTGTTAGATTGATGTAATAACAGTGTACTTGGCAAACTGAACTATGATAAATGTTGTATCACAAGGGGATATGATGTTCGACAATGAAATAATTCTGTACGTACTTGCATCAACAAAACTGTTTTGTTGTAAATATCTTTTTTTTTTTTAATCTTTTGGGGATGAACAGTTGGTGGGAGTGCTTAAGCTTATGTTTATACTGTGTATAATGTAAAAAAATATATACATATATGAAAATGGTGTTGCACTCATAAAATGATTTATTTAAAAAAATACAGAAAAAGGTCTATGCATTACATTGTATGTCTTTATACACATGACTAAGAATGTACACAGAACAATTCTCATTAAAACGCCGCTGATTGTTTACATCATGTCATTTAAACAAATAAAAACAGAGCTTTGGGGGAAAAAGAAAAAAACAACAACAGCAATTAGTGATGCAAAATGTAATTCGCACCAAGCAGGCATTGATTTCATAGCGGATTTTCCTATAGTGCAAAGAATTGAGAAAAACAAAAAACTAAACAAAAAAGGGATTCATCTTGTTTAACGGTGACAAAAAAGCTGCCAGTAGTCATAAGTAACATTGTGTGTGTGTGTATGTAAATAATTAAAAGGGAAGTGTTTATTGAAAAAGCCAGGCTGCTAAAAAAAGGCCAGGTTTGAACTTCTTGAAAAAACGCACCATAAAAAGTGATTATTCACAAGAACAAACGTCCTGGAGAAAGAAAGAAAGAAAAATTAAACAAACCCACAGTTACTTCCCACCTTGCAACCTTTTTTTGTGAAAATGTACAAAAATGTACAAAAACTGCAACCTTCATTGCTTTTTTTAATTATTTTTTTTACATTAAATAACTTGGTGCTGATAACCGTAAGGTCTAGCTAAACTACGAGTAGCTGTATTATTGCCAGACTCGACTCTGTGCAGCTCGACCTTCTTCGACACCTCGACTGAGTGTTAAACTTTTTTTTCTTTTTCTTATTCTTGAGTTTTTTTTTTTCAAGGCACTCATTTGAATCTAGAAGGCGTTTACTGCATCAGAGAAGGACAAAGTTATCAAATGTCACCAGAAAGACAAGGTCACAAATGCTCAAGAAGCATGTTGTTGTGGAAAAATTTTAAAAACGCTTATTACTTTTGTGTCCTTTAAATTAAGGACTGAGAAATATGTTTCTTAGCATATTGCATATAGAACTTGCTAGATCGCAGGATTTTTTATTATTTTTTTAATGCTGACCTTGAGCCATGTGTAGATACATTACATTTTTACTACAAGAAAAATGTTGCAAAGTTAAAGCCAGATATAAAATGTATGAATTTATAAGTGACCAATGCGGTAAGCTTTAACCGTGGGTTGTTGCTGGTGAAAAAAAATAAATTACATTCCAATTTCTGTTGGACGACACACAGTTAGATTTAATAAAACAATAATAATTAAAAAAATAAAAAATAATAATAATAATAATACATAAAAAGGCTTACTATACAGTCATAAAAATCTTTTCAGTGGAAACAAATCAAACCTCACGGCTTTTATGTAAATGATGACTTTAGTGTAAAAACAGCACCGACTATCTGATCTCGGAATCTAGACTCCCTAAAATAGTTCAGTTCACAGAAGAATAATCATCATCATCATCATTAAAATCATCCATCCTGTATCTCCTATTAATATACATAAATAAGATAAGACATTTTACATAATAAGGGAAGGGAAAGATTTAGAAGAGAAGCACAGAAACACAGCGAAACAGTTTGTCTTTAAAAGACTCGTCATCGTTTCCTTCATAAATGTCACCTGCTCGTACAACGTTTTTGGAGAAACTCAGTGCCAAGTTTCCAAAGAGGTAAACGAGTGCCATGTCAAATTAATGATTTGATGCACGTTTGTTTGTGTGTGTGTGTGTGTGTTGGGAGGGGGTGTGGTTACAAATAGAAATCTGACCAGTGAGGTGAGGAAAAGGCAAATATCCCAGTCAGATTGGAAGCTCGTATTTACAAAGGTTGTTTTTTTAAAAAATCATAGTGATTCAGATATTGATCCAGGATCTCACAGGGGTGGAACAATCATCCACGTATTAGCTAACCTGGTGTGGCACTCAGTCCTATCTTCTGGCTGTGGAAATAATCTAGTTCAATGTAGTAAATATATACTAGTTAAGTGCCAAGTGATACGCATGTATGCATGAACGAGCTAACAATTAGTCTATTAAAAAAGTCGGAAACTTGAAAAAACAAACAAAAAAAACTATTTCTACATTTATAACAGAGATGAAGCGTTCGATCGTCCAATGACCCAAATTGGCAGGTCTGCAGTTCGATTGAACATGAGCGGTGATCAGCTGATCAGCCTCAGATATAAACTATCCTGCACCGAAGCTTCGTTGTCGTTTCTCTATAATCCCACAGGTGGTGCACTCTAAACTACATGAACATTTTCATCCTGTGTGATAAGACTAAATTATTTGCTCCGTTTATTAATGAAATAATAATTATGGAGGAGGACAGAGATACGTGCTGTTTAGTACAAAATCTTTGCTTTTTGTTCAAGTAAAATTTTAAACTCTTGTATTTGAAGTTAATTTGTATTGTTTAGATGCTGCGCTTGTTTTTTAAGTGAGAAAACTATTATTTTAAGGACTCTTCTACATTTAATTAATTATTCAACTTTTTTAAAGGTTTAAAATTGTAACAAAATGGGGGAAAAAGGTAATATCTAATTGAAATATTTATAAAATCGGGAATACTTATAGAATCGCAATTTTAAACAAATCAGCACATGCGTATCGTGATGATGTTGTTTCGAGTGGCGATTCCCTACTAATTCGCATACTGGTGCACCACTGCGAAGAACAATAACTTTAATGCCAAAGAAAGTTTACTTATCGGTTTTTGAAACCCATTCAACTCATCACGTATAATAAATAAATCTGCTTGTCCCAGGTGTCTGAGCGTGTACTGATGTGTCCACCCCTGGTTACCCACAATCACCACACCAGAGACTTTTAATTAATACACCCCAAGTTAGGAAATCAATTAAATTAAAATCTTGAATTAGCTCTGCCATGAAAAAGAAAAAAACCCTCACAGAATTCATCTTGTTTTTTTTCTTCTCTTTTTCTTTGTGATCGCCATCTGAAAGGAAATTCCAAAGAAGCTTTAAAAGTAAAAGACTTGTGCAGTTCACATGTATTCCTGACATAGAAATGATCCAGTTGTGGCACTGCAACAAATTCACCCATAATGTCGAATTCAAGATAATAATAAAACAATAAAATAACAACAACAATGAAAAGGGACCCTGAGAAATTTACGTCAAAGAAAGGTTCAGAGACAGAAGCCATCGCTGGGTCACGAGTCAGTTAAACATCTCATGATGCAGCTTTGAACAGCCTCTCTCTCTCTTTGGGAAGAGTTAATACGGTTTATTACTCGCTCGGACACAACTTTGCTTTCCACGGCAGACAGCATAAAAGAAAATTTAAATAATAATCTGAATTAATCCTGCTTTGTGATGAAAAATCTTATCTTAATTCTCTCACCGTCGTTGTTTTTAAATTACACTTAAATTTGAAACGAATGACCACAGAAATCAACAGGACAATTTCTTCTTCTTCAGAGACATGATCGCTGTTAGGCACTTTTTTTCCCTCTATTTGCGAAAACTAATTAATCCACATGTTGCACAGTTTGGTAGACAATAATGAAGATTTCCTCTTTAGAGAAGCTCTGTTTCAGATATAAACAAATATAAAACAATACAGAAGAATCAGTGGAAAAAAATATTATTAAAATTAAATACTTTGGCTGAGTGAAAAAAAAAATAATTAAGAAGTACTTACAGGGGTTGTTTCTTGAACAAAAGGTTTTTCTTTTAAAAAGAAAAAAATATATATTTATTTATATTTATATCTGTATGTTTGTCGGACTTTTAGAGTCTTGTATTCGTCACAATCCAAATCCTTTCCTGGAATGTCAGTCTTTAAGTTTGTTAAATGGATGAACAGGTGGAGACAGTGATTAGAGTCACCTGCAGGTCACTGGGAGACGTCAGTGAAGGCTGCTGCTGCTGCTGCTGCTGCTGAGAGAGTCACCTGGAGCTGGGTGGAGGGAAGCCTGAGGAGTGGGGTTAAGTGAAGGCGCACTTTCTGGGCGCAAAGTGTCCGACTTCTTGTCGACAGGTTCGCCCGGCTCGCCGGGCCCGTGGACCTCCTCTTGACCTTGCTCTGCCTCTCCCTCTTTTTTCGGATGGTACTGCCGGAGGCGGATGTGCCACGCCAGGCTGCACACAGCCGACACCGTCTTAAACTGGTGGATGACGTTGCGCGGGATGAAGTAGATATCGTCGTCGCAGAGGTGCAAGCGCACGTACCGGATGCCCTCACGCCGGAGCTGGTTCAACTTCGCGTCGTCCACCCACTGCACGCACTGCAGGACACAGGGGCATTATGGGTGACAATCGATAGACCTCACGCATATAATAAAGACCACGGTCTCATTATACAGCAAATTACAACAAGGGCTGTGTGATTAATTAGGATTTTATTTAATTTTATCAGAATCGTGATATATATATACACACTACATTGCCAGGAGTAATCGCTCGCCGGACTTCATATGCATGTGAACTTGAGTAACATCTGGTTCATAATCCAGTGTCTAAATATGATTTTGGTCCCGCCCCCTTTGCAGCTATAGCGCTTCTGGGAAGACTTTCCACAAGGTTTAGGAGTGTGTTTTTGACCGTTCCTCCAGAAGCGCATTTGTGAGGTCTAGGGCTAAAACGATTCCTCAAGTAATTCGATTACAAAAAAACGGTCGAGGCAAAATCTTGGAACTGGTGTGGGGTTGTTTTTCAGGAGGAGGGCTCGGCTCCTTTCTTTCCAGTTTAAGGAACTCAATGCTTCAGCATACCAAGACATTTTGGACAATTTCCAACTTTGTGGGAACAGTTTGGGGACGGCCCCTTCCAATTCCATCATGACTGTGCACCAGTGTATCAGTGTATTCATGTACGAGGTTCATAAAGACATGACTGGTCCTGAACTCAACCCGATAGAACACTGTATATATTATATATTATTAGAGCTGCAAAGGGGGCGGAGCCAACATCATATTAAACCCCTATTGATTAAGAATTGGATGTTTCTCAAGTTCATGTAAAGGCAGATAGGCAAATATTTCTGGAAATATAGCATTCATAAGCGCGATCTTATGTCTAAATGACAGCGATTCACTTGCCTCCGTTTCTCTTCGTTCAGATCTCAGTACACTTGATGGGTGTTGGCTTATTTACTGGACAACAATCCCAGAGGCTATTTCAGACAAACTTGCGCAGTGCAATCAGGCCAGATATTAGCAAATGATTCAGTCATAGAACTCAATTCACTTCTCTCATCTTTCTTCCTCATTTCTGGTGTTCAGCCGTCACTGATGCATCGTATAACGAGGAGGCGGACCCGAACAGATTAGTCACTGCACTTCGTGGAGTCGGAGCAGTATGCTGGTATTTTCATGCCACAAACCTGAGAGCAGAATTCACTGATTATATTTAATTTTCACTTAAACTCCAGCTCAAGTCTTCGGACACTTGCTCACGCTGTTTTTTTCCCCCTGCATGCTCAAACTGTATTTACTCTCCATCACTCGTTTGTTCTCGCTCAATTTCAGCCAATCAGAAGCTGGAGGCTCCTCTGCATGCTCTCTCGATGAACAAGTGAAACCAGTGCATTTTATTCTGCTCTCGCGTTTATCATCTCACGCACTAGTATCAGTATTTAATCAGTGAAATGTCTCACATGTGCATAAACTAAAATATATACTACTGTCTGAGCAGAGACGGACATGTAGAGTAAGTGTAGTCAAGTGCTTTAACAGTCTAGCTGTAACTGGGAACAGGTCAAAAGCGTCAGAAGTTTAAGTGTGTTAATATTGAGCAATAAAACATCGAACAATAACTTCTAAACTATGTATTTACTTTCAAACTACTTAATCTCTCATTATAAAATTATAATGATATAAAATAACGCATGCAATGATAACTAATAATTAGCAACTTGTTTAACATTCCATTTATGTTCAACAGATTTTAAGTTCTTTACTTTTATGGGTGTGTCACAAGAGAGTTTAAAAATAGTGTGCAAGCAACACTTCATTTTTTTCTTCACTTGAGTGCAATAAATGTTTTATTTGGGTGGGGAAAAAAAAGAACTATGATCACAGTTCTCATGGAGAAAGAAAAATCGAGATTTGCATATTAGCAGGACTCGTTCTACTAGT
>JAOTQY010000016.1:17496001-17513140 GCA_026413445.1 Dolichallabes microphthalmus | reverse complement strand
TGATCAGTTAACGGTTAATGTTCGGTTAACGAACGGCGGTTGTCGGTTGGGAAAATTAATCGAAATGAGCATCCCTAATTTTTTATATATATATATATTATATTTATTAAATCACAGTACTAACAGAATCGCAATACAAATCAAATCGTTGCCTAGGTATCACGATGATATTCGACTGGTCCCTGGTGATTTCCAACTATACTGAATCATATATTCTTGTCGCCATATATATAAAGTCGATGTTTACAAAGTTAACTACACCTACACACAAATGCCCCCCCCCCACTTACACTAAAAGATAAGCACATGTGTATATATGTCCTTATATGGAAGCCTTGCCTGTGTGTGTTAATAAGCAGGCTTCAGACATCACACGCTGTGCATTTGGGGTTGCAGATAAGTCATGGTAGAACGAAACTTATCATTACTTTTATAACATGTAAATTTACCGCTACCGGATTACAAGAATGACGTTGCAAAAGTGTAGAACTCTCAAAATGAGTGTATTATTATTATTATTAATAATAATAATAATAATAATAACAATAAATCACAAAAACAACCGAACCGAACAAACGAACCGAACCGAACAACCGAAAACTACCAGAAAAACACATGCCCATGTGTCTCTTGGAATTTCTTTTTGCTCAGTCATGTTTGTATAATTGGTTAAAAAAATAATAATAATAAAAAAAAATAATAATAAATTATGTTTTTATTGCCTAGGTTGTGCTGAAAAAAAAGTGAAAAATATGGGTCACTATATACTGCACAATACTGAGGTATATACAGTAATTAAAACGAAAAGTCTAAACTAGTTTTAAGAGATACTACAGCTACAGTAAATGTGACGGAGAACCAAATCATTGCAGTGTTCGCATTAGTCAGTGATTTATATCACTATAAATATATAAATAAAAGAAAAGTTTTGTCTGTACATTGTTCAGAACTTACTCTTTCGATATCTTTACATTTCATACACTGGAGGACCAGAAACCAGTCTCAGGAAAATTTTGTCTTTACGTCTGTATGTCTGTCCAGACAGATTTTGTCACAGCATCACGCAAAACTAAAACTATCCAGACTGAATTTATTGAAACTTTTGCAGTACTTCGATACATCTCTCCCTGAAGTTAAACATGCACATAAGTGAAATCAAAATGTTAAGTAAAAGTGATGTTATTAACACGTATGAGGCGGATTTAATAATCCACGTTAAAGTAAACTACTTTTTTTTTTTTTTACTAAATATTTTACTGGGATTAGTTCATATTTTCACTGCTGTAATAAAGTGAATTTTAACACGCTGGAGTCATTTTATGACAAAATCTCATCTTTATCTACCTTGTCGATTTCTCATCTGTGATTCACTAAAGAAGCTTCAGTTTGTATTAATAAGTTAGACAGACAGACAGACAGACCTGGACTTCAACCTGAAATAATACCATCACTGATTACATTAAAGCTGATCAGCTTATTATTGTTATTATTTTAGCTTTAACCTTTGAACTCTTTCTCCACTCCAGTTTGGTCTCCATGAGGTGATCTAGTCAGAGTGTTGAAGCTTTTCATGAAAACAAACAGAAGTAAAGCTGAGAGAGAGTCGGCGCGGGTGGTGGGCGTTCACACACACACACACACACACGGGTTATTCGGGTCTGTAAGTATGAACAGAACCCAGGGTTTAAGGTTCCGGCGTGTTGTTGTTGTTATTATTACCTGTCTGCTTCTTACAGGAGTCGACTTTCACGTTAACCTCTGCGTTCTCCTTCTTGGCTTTGAGCCTCGCCTCCTTCTCCGGCTGTTTCTGCGGCTTGGAGCTGTGGCGGCTCTCGGCCTTCGCTACTTTCAGCGGAGTGAAAGTGAAGAGCGGAGCGGCAGCGGGTTTGTGAGGAAGCGGCGTCGCCTTCTGAGGCGCCCAGACCGCCGCGTCCTTCTTCGCGGCTCCGTGATGGTGGTTGTGATGGTGATGGTTGTTGCGCTGCTGCACAGGCGCGAGCTCTTTACTGCTGAAGTTTATCCCGTGAGAAGTCGGTTTCTTCTTCTGCTGCTGCGGCTGGGGTACTCGCTGTTGTTGGGCATGGTGGTGGTGTTCGTGGTGATGTAGCTTCATTTTTTTCGCCTCCTTCTCCGGCCTCGGGTGTTTGTCCGCGTACGGCGAGTGCTCGCGTTTCTTCTTCTTCTTCTTCTCTTTGCTCGCGGTCTCCGCTGGCTTTTCCTCCACTTTCACGCGCACCAAGTCGACCTGAGCGGCCATTTTGCACGCAAATTTAAAAGCCTTTGCAAACTCGACGGCGCATGTGTGTTGTTGTTCTTCCCCCATTGGGAGTTGTAGTCCTTCACACGGCCGTCGCCGTATCGCCAACGTTTCGCATGTAGGCCTGGAGGGAGTACGCACGCGCGCGGGAGCGGTGGTTCCTGGGAGCTGTAGTAACCCACGCGCTGGGCCGCTCGAGGAGGTGCGTGCGCTGCTGCACGCGCCTCGTCCAGCGCCCGACGTCACAATGTAGCAGTGTCGGTGCACGGGGCGTCCCGAATGCACGCGCTGTGTACAGTAAGGCAGGGTGCTACTAATATAATATGGCTTTGTCTTAATGTTCAGGAAGCAGGACACTAAATATAAACAGAACAGAAAGAGACAGGAAGGATCGTCCTAAACGATCGTCCTAACCTGCAATAAGTGACATTTTGATTCAGTTACACGAATGATGTGTAATTATACTTCAACACACTAATAGGTATTTTTATGAATTCATGTTTTTTGTGTTTACTTGAAGTGCACCTGAAATTGTAAATGGGTGTAAATATTTTTGTACTGAAAATTGAAATAAGGACACCAACATGACACTACAATGCTGTGAGAATGTATTTCCCACCTTTCAGATTTTTTTTGCATATCATCAAAAAAAATTAAATATTAAAAGATAACCCGAGTAAATACAAAATCCAGTTATGATTAAAATAAAAATAAAATATAATGTTATAAATAAGTTCTAAATACACTAATGATTCAGTTTATTAAGGAAAATTAATAATTAATAAAATTTATTTTCACTATGTTAAAAAGTAATTTGCCAAATCATGACAGAACTGAGGTTTTTTTTGAAAGCTGAGTACCCTCCAGGATCTGGGTTCGATTCCTGCCTCTGTGTGCATGGAGTTTGCATGTTCTCCCTGTGCTTGGTGGGTTTCTGATGAGTACTCCAGTTTCCTCCCACAGTCCAAAGTCATGCAGATTAGGCTAACTGGTGCCTAAGACCCCCCTCCCGCAACCCTGAATGTAGGATGAGATGATGAGTAAGTGAGTGAGTTAAATTTCACGTTCCATACTGCAGACCTGATTACTGTCAGATCTGTTGAACCAAGAAATCAACGTAAAGTAGTTAAAGTGAAGCACGCTGAGAGATCTCAAAAAGCAAAATGATCCAAAGATATTCAAGGACAGACAAGAAATATAAGTAATTGAAATGTATCAGTCTGCAAAAGGGTTACGAAGCCATTTCTAAGGCTTTGGGACTCCCATCGTACCATAGTTCATTGGCAACAAATAAATTAAATAAATGCATGACAAGGCATGTTTCTGCCTGCGCATCTTCTATAACTATTCACTTTTCTAATCATGCCTTGTTTTGATAATGGATATCAGTTAGAAAAAATTTACTCATGCAGGTAAACAGCTATTTCTCTCATTTTACATACAGTACATACCTCAAATTCTAACACAGAACATACAGTACAGAAAAGCAATTGTGACTACTTGTGACTGACAGCCAGAGCATAAAAGAGATATAAAGTACATATTTGTTTGTGCATCTGCATTTTCTTGATTTTTAAAAAAAAAAATTATTATTAGTGGATACAGTTTACTTTTACTCCACTACAATCTAAATGTAGTTTAGGTGTACTAAACTACATTTGTGCACGGTGTTGTGTTATATAACCGGTGTGTGTGTTGTATTTGAAGCGGTAATATGTCCACCTGCTGGCTGTTATACATAATCACATGGTCTGCCCATGTAGGAGGTGTTTGATATCAGAAGTGGAGATGGCTTTGAGAGAGAGAGAGAGACTCTTTTACTATGACTTTAAGGCTACTGTAACCTAATACAAGCTCAGATTAGGAGTTTTGTTTAGGCCAAATAGAATTGTAACTTAAGTGCTTGAGTAAAAGTATAGAAAGGTAAAATATTACTTAAATACAGGAGTTTGTACTCTGCTGACAGCATTTGCATTTGCCTACAATCAGCAGGAAAGCCAACATTCAGTCGTCCTCTTAGGAGTGGCGATACAAATTTAAAACAGTACAGTATGTGCAAAACTAAGTTTATGAAAATAAGGAAATGAAAACCCACCACAGCACAACAACTTTCTTTAAAATTTTATTTTTCAGTGCATGAACAGATCATGACCAGATTCAATTCTTTCACCACTATATATATATATATATATATATTCGCATCTTTTTTTTTTATTACTTAAAAAATGGGGTGATTTACAGATTTTTTTTTTCTGAATGAAGGCAAGTATTGAAACAGTTGCTGTACATTTTATAAACATTCACAACTACCACAATGTAGAGACCTGAAGGCCTTCTTCTTCTTCTTCTTTAAAATAAAGCAAAACAAGGCCACAGTTTCATATACATGAGATGAGATGACATACACACAAGGAAATTAACCACAGGAATCGAACAACAGACCCAGTTTCATTTTTCAGTAAAAAAAAAAACGGAAAAAAAAACATTCTGATAATTTGTAAAAGGCTTCACATTTTTTGATCAGAACTAAACAGATTTCAGTTCTTAAACACCATGCAGTGGCATGATATAAACTTGTATTGCAAAATGATCAACGATACATCGACAAATGATCTTATTATAGGGTGGAATAAGGAATCGAAATCAATCGCGCAAGTATCAAAGCTGCCACTCTTCACATATCTGTGTACACAATCACAATCATACATAAATAGGAAGAGATACTGTTTTTTTTTCAATTGTTAATAAATTTTACGAGAAATATATCATTTATAAATCATAACGCAAAACCCACATAGACACATGGCCAAATCAGCTACATTTGATGAGCTACATGGATTTAAAGTAATAACCGTTACATATCAATTTGGCTTTTAAACACGCATAGACCTTATATAGCGACAATACAGACTCCCATTTCACACCAACCTGTTCTCCAATAATATCTGGCTACCATAATGTTGATCCATATATGTATTAGTTTTAGTATATATTTTTTAAAGATAAAGAAATATGACAAAATATATGTTCGATTGTATGAAAAAAATATGATTTATCAAAAACATCCCAATTTTACCTTCATTTAATAATATGATATGACTAAATAAGTATTTAGTTCATTTACTTCCCCCAATGTACATACACCTTGCTAAATGATACACAATGCATAATTGTGAAAGCTACAGCACTGTGAAAAATATATAACCTAAAGTGTGTTGTCCACCCAGAGTCAGCAGCCCTAAAGCAGGGACGGATGAATCAAGCACTTTAGGATCTGGTGCACAAGGTTTACCTATGATTACAGAAATATTACTTTTCCATTTCAATAAATTACATAGTGTTCTTCATACGCTCACATGTCTTAAATGATATACCAAAGCACAAGTATCTGGTCAGGGGAAAAAGGACGAACCACTGCGAAGCTGATAACCGTACTGTTAGGATTAAATAATACATGTGCATTCTGATTACGCTTGGTGACTCAGAGCGTAATCAGGCACTGCTAATGCAGCTAACAATGAATCAAAGCCAGCACTGGCAATGCTGGCCTCACTTCATTCAGCGTGTACATGATTAGCATTGTTTGATCAAATTGTACATGCAATGATGAAGCAAACCGCACAGATGCATTAGGGACAGACTGCATTTCAAACAAGGAAAAAGACTGTACACGTGAAATCCCAAATAATAATTATTAAACAAAATAAAAAAGAAACAAAAGAAATAAAAAAGAAAAACACTCCTTCACAACTCCGGAAAACACAGGATTCAGTGGTCGCACCTCACAGGATTTGTGTCACGTCTTTCCAGCACGAGTCTCTGATTGGCACACTACGAGACCAACAGGTGTCGTCGGCGGGTGGGACAGGCCCAACCAACCTGGACAGGAGGTTATGGAAACTCATAACACGGATTACCGTGGACTTGAAAGCATCGTCTGAAAGTCGGCGAAGACGGTATGCTGTACAAGTCACGTAAAAAAAATATGCACAGTGATTCAGAATGAGTGTCCTGGCATTTCTGATGAACCCCAACCAAGCATCAGAGCCCGTCCACCTGAGAATGCATCTTCGCAGAGCTGGGGACCTTCCATGGACCTGGGCTGATGGGAGATTTCTTGTTGCTGGGGTTCCCATTCCAGGAAGTCTCTGGTGGGATACTGCTAGACCCCCTCGTATCCCTTTTGGTCTCCTCGGCTGCTCCCCCTCTGTGCCGGCCTTCTCTAGGGTCTCGATGGCGGTTCATGCTCGTATGATGATGCTCTGGCATGGCCCTGTCAATGAGGATCTGGGATTGGGACCGATCAACCCCTTTCTCCCTGTGACGCCGTTCGTTCTCCGATCTGGGAACCTCAGGCCACGTCTCGCCGGTCTCCTTATCCTGTCGGGGGTCGAAGTCTTCCTCTTTGAAAAGGTTCCCACCAGAGCCGTAATTAAAATGTTGCCCATCGAAATACCTCTGTGGTTCTTCATAACCCTTAAATGGCTGTCTGGTGCCAGTCTCTTGTTCCTTTCTGGGACTCTTTCTAGGGCTTGCTGAGCGTCCGCCTCGGTCTTTTTGCCCAGAGGCTTTCCTGTCCATGTACAAGTCCAGACTTTGAGTGCTGGCACTGGCATTTTTGTTTTGCACAGAAACTGAAGGCTTCTTTTCCATTTTCCTCGGACTACGTGAACGCTCTTTGCCTTCTGTGCGCGAATTGTCTAATTTCTGGGGGCTAGGAGTGGTGTCACGGGGAGACAGGCTGGAGTTGCTTGTCCTGGGTTCTCTGCGATCCTGGTGTTGTTGATGGAGACCACGGGAGGGAGAAGGGAGTGACGCACCCTCGGGGGACAGGAGAGAGGTGGAGGACAAAGCTGGTAGCATTGATGGCTCATCAGATGCAGGGTACTTTGGATAGTTTGCAGGTGGGGTAGTTACCGTCTCCATAACACCTGAAATAAATGGGAAAGTTATAGTTTAAATAAATATCTAGAAACATTCAGGAAAAATAAGGTTTTTAATGATTTAAATGTGTATTTATTGTCACATGGAGTCTAGATATACTACATGGCCAGGAGTACAGTATGTGGACACCTGACCATCAGACCCATACAGTGGAACCTCGGATTGCGAGTAACGCGGTTTGCGAGTGTTCCGCAAGACGAGCAAAGATTTTTAATAAATTTTAACTTCGAAAACAAACAAGTCTTGGTTTACGAGTACCGAGTATCATGTATCACGCATGCGCTTCTTGTTTTGACGCCAAGAGTCACGTGATCACAACTGAGCCAACGGTTTTTCTCTCTCTTGTAATCGTCTCCCCTGCTCGGGGACTGTTCATGCGTGTACTGTTTACTATAACACTGTGACCACGTGTGTGTGCATAAGACATACTTTATTTTGTGTCTGTATGCGTGTGTGTACAGCGTGTGTCTAAGTTATTTTAAAACTTCTTTTGTCATAGACATATCTTTCATAAATAGTTATGCATAAACATATTCGTGCTTCAGCCTGGAGTCTTCCTTTACAAGTATATCAGTCAACAGTTTCACTTCTAGCCTCGAGTAACAGATTTTTTTTTCCTGGCTGATGAAACACAGTCTTAATATGAACACTGAAGCTTTCCTTTTCCTTCAGCATGATATGATGAACCAAACTGAACCAGAAAATGAGACACATAAAGAGGCTTTCACTTCTGAGAGACTAACATTTTTATCCCCTTTTAGTAAAAACAGATCTTTGCCCTCCAAGATAACACTTTAAACAGTTTTTTTTTCACAATTGCCCCTTAATAAAGACATGCAGGTCTATAACTCGACACTTCATACTTTCAGTCTTCACATTAATTGCTTAAATTATCTGCTATAAATAATTAAAAGAAATACACACCCCTGCCCACCCCACCTTCACTTGCACATTTGAATTGTATACGTGTGTTCATCTGTGTGTTTATTCACACAAGCTTCTCATATGGGTGCCTTTGAACATGGTGTCATTGGGCTGAAGCACTGATTTATGCTCGCGACTGAGCTTTTCCACAGCCTCTAATGTGTTGCTATTCCCGGGTGAGCTACTGTAACTGAAACAACATCAGCTTTAATTACGTTTCCTTTCATTTTCCTAATTAATCAAAACACGGATTCTCCTGACTCCAGCACCCCGAAACGACGGACCAACGGGGAAGACAACAGATTGAATCATGACGAGATACGTTGACCGTAAGAGATATAGGTCTTCTTTTTTTTCATTTTAATAATGATGTTTTGAGAAAATTGTAATATTTGCCATGAACTCAGCTGAAGATAACTTGAGATAAAGGGGGGGGGGGATAACCCGTAATCCAATTCTGTGGAATTTGTATATTTTCATATGATTCTTTTCTGCATATTTGCATTTTTGCATATTTCTATGTCTAAATAAACATGCATTAAACATCTTTAAACTTTGAAAAGAGAGGGGGAGAGAGAGAGAGAGAGAGAGCACCTTCAGCAGTGATATGTTCTGATTATGATGAGGGTAAATGATGAGAAAGATTAAAAGATTGGCAGAGGAGTGGCAAGGTTTACCAAGACTAATAAGGACAGAGCCTTTAGTGATGCTCTGGTTTCATGTAGAAGCACAGGGTGGAAGAAGAGTTCAGACCTAAAGAGGAGACAGAGACAGATACAAACAGAGAAGCAGAAACCAGAGGGAAGAGTGAAACAGAGACAGAAAGTCAGAAAATGATACACTGAGGGAAACCAGCACTGACAAAGCACTATGAAAGGAAAAAAAACAAACAGATCCAGTTTCACAAGCAGCTACAGTCCTGTTTGCGTTATGAATTATTTAAGGGCACCAATGAATCCTGGGCCTCTTTTAAAACTAGCAATACGTTTGGACTAAGGGTAACTTACTGTGGTCAGGAATCAGGCCCTGGCCCGGCCGCAGCAGCAGCAGCACCTTAGTGCCTCCTGCTTGGATGAGCTCGATCGCCCGAGTGTGTGTGATGCCTTGGGTTGGCTCGCCATTGATTTCTACTATCTGATCTCCCACCTGTCGGGAAACAAACACGCCGTTAATATTCAGAGCTCCATGACCATCATGATTGATCCACGACACTGATGGTTATAGTGTTGTTCAGTCACGACAGGGATGAGCTCACATGTATTCTGCCGTCCTTTAGCGCTGGGCCGTCCTCGGCCAGTCTCAGGATGAAGAGGCCCATGTTGTACTCCTTCCCTCCTCGTAAACTAAAGCCAAAGCCACGTGGCCCTCTCTCCAGCTCCACGGGGAAACACCCCTACCGCATAAGCGCATACAGTGTAAATGCTACCGTCCCCATGTTTCACCGAGATGCTAACGGAAATAGAATTCTTCACTTCCTATAGAATTTATTTCTCATGTGGGTTTGAGACACAATCTGAATGTCTGTTCAATCAAATAAGCTGTTTTTTTTTTCCAATTATTTATTATAAAGACATGACATGCAAATCATTTTCAATTTGATGAATGATGAAATTTAATTTTGTTCAGTTTTAAAAAGTTAACCTGCATGCAGTTGTGCGTTACCTGCTTGGAGGTGATCTCATTCTTGGGGAGGGATTTATAGTTACTCCAGGCCACACCCTCTTCTCTCTCGTCCGTCTCCGGGCCGTTACTAAGGAAAGTTAACGAAACCATCAGTGTCTTAAATAATCTTAAAGCTCATTTAGAGTTACCAGCCTCAGATGACATCTTGAAATCACCAATTAACAAACAGCGGCTCAGATTAGAGCCGTTATGAAACGGCTTTACGCCTAGCATAAGCATAAGTAGCAGACACACCTCAACATCAACTGTCGAAATGAGATTATTGTATATTTCGGATGCCTTCAGCATTGTTTGACTGATACTGTAAATGTGCGTGATTTCTCTCTCTATTCGAGATGAGTCTATTTTCTAAAATAAAAAAAACATGGAGAATATGTGTTAAAAAACTGTCACTGAACCGCATTAGTCAGGACACTCTGACAGACAGCAGTGTGTGTGTGTGTGTTAGTGTGTGAGCTGTGTGCGTCTGCCTTGTACCCGTCATCACGGCTAGCAGGCTGCTGTCCCATGGCTTTGTGCTGAGCCACTGGGCTTTGCTTGGCTGAACTTGTGGCGGACGGAGGGCCGCTGTGCTCTGAAAAATAAACAGGATCATCGCCGGTGTGTCACACACACACACACACGCATAAAAATAATAAGAAGACAGCAATAGAGGAGGAAATTGTTTTTTTTCTGAAATATTAGATGTCCTGAATTGTCACCTTCTTCAGGAAGCACGGTGAGGGTTACGGTGTTGCCGGCCTGCTTGATCAGCTGCACGATGTCATTGTGCGAGAGCTCGACGATGCACTGGCCGTTAACGGCTGAGATGCGGTCACCCACTTTGAGCTTTCCGGAGCGTTCCGTGGGGCTGCCCTTGATGATCCGTCCGATCTTATGAGGAATCACTGAAGACGGAGAAGACATTCATACCAATGAATTTCACAGGACAGATGTTCTATCATATGCCCCCACACACACCATATTCAACACTTCATACACTGTATTAATATGTATTTTGACGTCAGGATGAACATACTGTATCGGTGCCTGCATGAAATCATCTTTCATGCATCATCCCTCCAGCTACTGTTTCACTGTCACAATGCCATGTACAGCACAGTGTTATTATCCTTCACACTAAATAAATCAGTAGGAGACACACATCATGTCCCTGATGGGTTTCTCACCCTGCTCTCTTTAATAGAGCATCTTCCGCTGTTCGCTTTGACGCCTGAACTCTTTCTGTGTTTTTCAGGAGGAGTGATTGCATTTCCATTTTCAGTGTAATATCACATCACCATCTCTACACATCACCTCTACAATTACAGTACACACAGTATGCAGACATTAAAGCATTCATTCTTCAACTGTTTGTTTATTTTTATTTTTTTACATTTTCTATGGTTTGTGCCATTATTAGCTATTATAACTCCTCGTTTGACGTTGTAATGGTGATGCAAATGGGCTTTAATAAGACAGGTACAGTATGATTACAGCACATGAGACCTCCTGAAAGTTTTGTTGTCGACTCTCACCCCCTGGTGGTGGTTTGTTCTTTGAAGTGAGGATGACGAAGCCAAAGCCCTCGTTGTCTCTGCGCTGCAGCGTGACGTCGTACAGCTCAGGCTGGTTCGCGGCGGGAGCGTCTGCGTGAGGAGCTCTGGGAGAGCCGTTGACCTGAGGGGGAGCTGCCTGCGCCGGGCCGCCATCGTCCTCTCTTCCTTCTGCATGAAGGACAAACAGATTCATCGTCAGGGAGCTGAGCATCGCTGCCAAACCCATTATTACTCATTAACTCATTGACGAGAGGCTGTGCAAAGAGCTGGATCGCTCCATATGTTTAACCTGGAGCAGCACACACAGCCTTCCTGCTGACCGTTATTATGCTTCGCACTAATTCACTATCACAGTATGATTATTTAGGTTAAAAAACAAACAAACATTATAATCGACCTTGTGAGTACTACAGGCACATATACCAATGGTATAGTGCTAATGGCAATTATTATTCATAATAATTAAGATAAAAGTGTTTTTTTTTTCCAAACGCAACATTTTTAAAAACAGTTTTAATGCGCACAACACATTTTATTTTCCTTTACACAGGTTTTTTTTCAAAGAAGGAATTAAAAAAAAGAAGGAAAAAAAGGTTTATTAGGATTATTAAAGGTTATTAAGGGATTATTCATAAAACAGCAAATTAAATAAGAAATATCAAAAATTAAACAAGGAATGAAGATAGAAAGTATATTGGTAGAAATCTGCACCTTGTAATGTACCTATTTGGAAATCTAACGGGCACTTGTTTGAATGCTTGTCTTTTTTGGCAGCTTTTTGCCTGAAATTATACAGGAACACATGTTTGACGTCTTGCTTTTTTATTTATTTAAATTTTTTATGTGTTCTGTATTTATAACCTGCCTACAGTCATGACATTCCTCGGACTCTTTCAGCGTGCCAGATGTGTTTTCTTATAAACAGTGACATCTCAAGTATTTTCCTCGTACCAGGCGGTGTTACGTGAATATAAAGTGGGTATGTAAATAAACAGGTGTGTACACTGAACACACACCTGCGTAGATCAGCTTCCTGCGCACTGTGAGCAGGACCTGGCCGTTGCGTGCGGCGTTGGTCATAAGCTCCAGGACCTGCTTGTGGGATTTTCCTTTTACAGCAACTCCGTCGATACACATGAGCTCATCACCCGCCCGTAGGCGCCCATCCTTCTCTGCTGCTCCGAGTGGAACGATGGCACCGATGTACACCTATGGAGAGGAGGACAGAGATTTAACTATTTCTGTTACGCACAATGATTGGTTGCATATATTGATTAGAAATATTCATTATATTTATGGCATCTTAATTGGCAGAACATTAACTCTGCTTAGTTTCTAGATACAACAATACATTTCCTATGAAAACACCACAGTTGTGCCAGAAGAGGGCAGCACTCACAGGCTGATCTGTTCCTTCCCCGCCCAGCACTCTGAAGCCAAAGCCGGACTCCTGGTTCCTTTTAATAAACACGTCCAGGTCCTTGGTGTTTGTAGCTGCAGGTACGAGATGACAGTGTTAAGATTTCTGTAGCATCTACACTTCACTAGTCTATACCAGATCGCTACAGGACTATTATACATCCTATAATTATACAACATACCGACCTACTACAAAGACACTTGTCGGTGTCTGATCAGGTGAGGGTGTCTGATGATCTAAGACCCGAAACACCCCGTGACTCTGGGTTCATCACTGAGGATGTGTCCAAGCTGCACCACCTAGGTGTTTCTTATAACTTTATTTTTTTTTTTTTACATGTCCCCCCCCCCCTCCCCATCCATCTCCTCATTCCCTTATTCCTTATATGGTAATACTTCCTGTGGCTTGCCGGAAGCCTTTTATTTCCCTGGAACCCTTTTGTTTGTATACAGCATGCAGAAGGCTTTGATGTAGTGGACTCGGGAGACTGAGTGTTGCTGATATACACCGCTTTTTATGTAAAGAAACCAGAGAGAACATTCAGACACTATCAAGCATGCATGCGTCTGTGTCTCTCTTTCCCGGTCAGTGACCGCGTCAAAGCCGGCTGGTAAGCGTATGGATGTGTGGTAGACGTTTGATGTAATTCTTCCCTCGTTTTTTAAACCGATCTGGGAGCTCAGTCGGTCGCATCATTGTAAACACTGAGATTTACTTTCTGCAGTACATGCTTGTGAAGAGTCACTCATTCCTGTGAACTTAAACCAGTCTGCCTGTTCACCTCTGTCCTCTCTTATCATCAAGGTGGCTCGGCCCTCTGAACTCCTGTCCAGTCGATTGTTTTTTGGACTATTCTGTGTTAACTATGCATATGAGAATAAATGGCAGAACATCAGCAGTTCCTGAAAATGTTCATATTGGCCCATCTGGCACCGACAATCATCCGAGATCACTGAGGTGTTTCGAGGCCCTTGAACTGCATGATTTAATGCCCTGCGCTGGTGCTGCATGATTGGTCCACAAATGTGAAAATAATACAGATGAAGTGCGTGTTTTGCGCAATAAACAATATGCTCTAAACAATACCATAATAAACAATTACTGTATCTATCATCATGCTACTACTGCAGGCTATATTACGCCCCATTTTAAAATATAATACTACACTTTAATAAACTAGCATCCTACTCTGAAACACTTGTACTACACTACCAGTCGCTATTCTATACTATTGTTTTTGTTCTGGTTGTGTGAATGCGAATGTTACTCACGCTTGCTATCAACGATGGCTTTGGATTTGAGGTAGAGTTCGGACGGATCCAGTTTGGGTGAGTTGGAGCGGACCACATTAGGAGGGAAGGGCAGTGACTGGGGAGTAGCATTAGGGAGTGATTGAGGAAGAGTTTGAGGCAGGTTCTGTGGCAGAGTCTGGGGGAGCGTCTGTGGGAGCGTCTGTGGGAGCATCTGTGGGAGCATCTGTGGGAGCGGCTCAACGGGACTTGGACTGTCCGTGCCAAGTGTGGTGGTGGTCAACTCGTGCTTCTGGCTCACTGGCATCTGTATGGGCATTGCCGTGGGACACTAACACACAACCACGGGAAATATTAAATATTAATGACAACAAACATACATATTATTATATCATTATTATTATGAGAAATACACACACAGCTGCTTCAGTGCTTTATAATGTGCTCAAAGCTCGTGCCTTAAAAGTCAGCAATCTTACCAAACTAGACCGGTTAGACGCAAACCTGCATCAGTAATGTTCCACGAATAAATCCTTGAGAATTAGGAGTTAGTGAATAATGTAGCACAGTGTTGAGCCTCAGCCCTGCTACGGCGCTGCCGATTCATTATTCAGCACACGCGTCATCATTAAGAGCGCAGCCTGATATCATTAAACTCCAAACCCTGAAGCGTGTGTGTGTTCATTCCCAACAATTCTGTGATTAAAAGTGCTTAGATGAACTTACAGGCTTCAGAGACTTCACAGGAGATGTCTGACCTGCGGGAGGAGAGATCAAGTGAGAGGTAGAAAATGAGAACGGGGGAACAGAACAAGTCAGGAGGGGAGAAGACTGGAGGGGCAATGACTAAAAAAGATTACAAGCTTGGGAATTAGGGCAGAAACGAGCATTTATTTTGTAAGTCAAGTACACTCGGAAAGCCTGACACTAATAACAATAGGTCTACCAGGATTCTCGACAAGCACAAGGAGTTATTAAGTTATATTTATAGTGGGTTTGTTTTTTTGTTGTTGTAAAGTGTTGGATGAAATGACGAGTGTTCGGTTCAGTATGTTGTAGAAGAAGCTTTTTCAGCAATTGCAGCTTCTCGACTAAAGAAGTCGAGCTTTGTACAAGCGCAAGGGGGTTTCAAGGGGGTCCTTACGGATCTTCTCAAACACTATAAGATTGGATGTGGAGCATCTGTGATCTGCCCACTTCAGGTGTCTCCACAGATGTTCTACGATGCTTAAGTCTCCACTCAGGCGCTCCAGCATCAGTTCGCTTGTACGCCTCGGTTGTTGTCACAGTTTAACCTTGAACCTAGTTTGACGTCATGTGCAGTCTGGAGCAGGTGGTCTGCAAGAAATCTCTTATTGTTCTTACCTCAATTCTGACCCCTATTCCTGTCTCCTGTCACTGAAAAGCAGAACTGAGTGTTTCTGTCCTTCTAGTAGTTTCTCCTCTAACTGTACTGAAATATTCTATAGATCTGATTGGTCGCCGAGCTCCTGAACAATCTGGCTGGACGGTCAGTTTCACGCAGACTCCCAGTGGTTCCAAACTTCTTCCATTTCACGACGAAGGAGCCCAAGTGTTTAAAGATTTACGGATGGTTTTAACATCCTTGCTTATGGCTTGTGTTTTGGTCTCACATACACTGTGAATTGTTGGAACTTAAACACGCACATACAGGTGTGTGTCTTTCTACATCAACTGAATCAACCCCAGTTGGACTCCAGTCAAGCATCTTGGGACATTCGAAGCAAATGATGCACCTGAGCTCAATTTAGAGTCCCTTAGCCTGATAAGATTTGAGTTATTATTATACAGCACTAATTTGATTGGATGAGGGTCATTCCATGAGTGGGTATATTGAGCGTAACAGCTCTGGGATGTTTAGCACAATGTATCACTCCATGTCACATCACAGGTGATCTAACAATCATTCATCGCTAACGGTTGGTTACAGCATGGGTGCGGTCCGGAAACGGTGGAGACCCACATTCAGAACCAGTCTTAGAAGCGCTTTCAGCAAGAAAACACATTGGATACAACACTTTGTCTCCTTAGTAACTTCTCAAGTGGTTTCGAATCGCCTCTGAACTCTCCGTGTGGTTTACTGTGTACGGGTGGCAGAGAAAAGAAAAATGTTGATAATAAATGGTGTATTTGGAAATGTTGTATAAAAGCAATATCAGTCTCTTCCATATCATATATTTCCTTAGTCGTCATGTACGGATTGTCTGTAACAGATAAATGACCAATAAAGTCAATTAAATTTGTTTCATCATGAAATCTATTTAAAAAAAAAAAAGGAAAATGTGTAAAATGCAGCTGAGTATTTTCTTGAATCAGAAATATATATGTATGTATCGTGTGTGTGTGTGTGTGTGTGTGTGTATATATATAGACCACTAAGTGGCAGTACACAGCACACTGTGTTTAACCCACATGACATTAAAGAGGGAAAAAAATTGAAGATGGAATATGATTCATAAAGCTAAAGAACTCTGTGAAGCTTGCATGTATGTGTGTGTGTGTGTGTGTGCGTGCGAGAGAGAGAGCGAGATCAGGTTACACAAAAGATCCAGACACATTTTTGTGGTTGAATAATTAAATATGTAAACACGGGGTCGATCGAGAGTCAGGTGACCTGCCCAGTCCAGCCAAGTGCTTTAACAATTCTCACATAATCGTTAATTCTCTGTTTCCATCAGGCAGTTAAAGGGAAATGTTGCAGTACATCATAACACAGTTCCAGTTTTGATTTGCCTGCAACAAGTATATAATTCCACAAGGTTTAATGGCTGTAAAGGAATAACATCCTCTATGGTTAGTGCACTGTTCTTATGCTGTCAGCACTGTGTGTGCTCCTCTATGTATCTTATTATACACACTATTCACTCTTCTAGCAAACTATTTATGATGTTCCGCTTATAACATATAATTGTTATTTGAGGTGTTGCGAAGCATGAGTTGAGTAGAATCCCTATAATAATTATGTTCTCCCCGTGCTTGGTGGGTTTCCTCCGGGTACTCCGGTTTCCTCCCACAGTCCAAAGAGATGTAGATTAGGTTAATTGACATTCCAAATTGCCCGTAGTGTGTGAATGAGTGTGTGTATGTGTGTATGTCTGTGTG
>JAOTQY010000016.1:17423897-17434707 GCA_026413445.1 Dolichallabes microphthalmus | reverse complement strand
ACCTGACGATCTCTCACGGCACACTAGTGTACCGCGGCACACTGGTTGAAAAACACTGCTCTACACTACCACTTAAAGCATTTTACCAGAGTCACCAGACTGTGTTTTGCTCGCGAGCCACACCGTCATGTGGTGTTAATGTTTTAAAACCCACACAATCAAAAAAAGTTACTACTTTGATCAGTAGCTCCCTTGCTTCTCCCCCGGGAGAAGGATTAAAAACGATGACCTACTGGGTCACTGATTCATCTTCGTCTTGTTGGCTTGCTGAGATGCATACTAATGCGCTTTTCACAATGACTTATTCTCATTTCATTTTCAAGTGCTAATTACTCCTCAATTACCATGTTCATTAGGACCGAGAAGGGTTCGTCTCGTCTCAACCCGTCTTTCTGGCCTCTCTGTGGAACTCTACGTCTAATAATGCGGCGCTTCATTTGGGGACTCAATTTCAAAACATCCTGGTTAAAATTGGAACTCTTTTTTTTTTTTTTTTTTTTAGATTGTAGGAAAGACATCCTAATTAGGTCTGCTCTTAATTAGTACTGTATATGTACTGTATTTACTGTTTCCATTTCACACATCACATAACTGGTTCTTTCTGGTTGCCAGATTTATATTTGATTACATTCCTAGCGTACAGGTGTCACGGATGTTGCTGCCTCTGTGTTATGGAATCCAAAACTTGACTGACCAATAAGTCCTTTCTTTTTTCTCTCTCTCTAGTAGGCATTAGTTTAATGCTGCAATGCTGAACTGTGCTGAAAATGCCGAGCTCACTAGAGCGCACTGCTCCATGCTGCACTCTCTGTGTCTCCTCCTTTCCCTCTTTCAGTAGATCTCTAGGGAAGAGAAAGCCAATATCCTCCTGTCTCCTCTTTTCGATTACATCACTCTCTTTGGCCAACACACACACACACACAGACACACACCTGCAAACCATTATCGCTCAGCCTGGGTCACAGAGCGAAAAACGTGAAAGAATCAATAATGTGATCAACTACATGTGGAAAAAAAAACTCTTATGCTTATCTACAGCACGGCTTTATCTAGGATTATCTACGGTATACGTCCGAGTGAGCCGGGCTGCTCGCGGCTGGTTTTTGCGGCTCGTTAGGAACACAGTATAAAACCCCAAACCGGTCGTCTGACTCTGGATCTACTCTACGCCTGTCAGGACGTTGTGAAACTTTTTCGGACGTCGTACAGACTCAGTGAATGAGGGGAATGTAGGTCAGGCCACAACAGTGGTTTCGGCGCGTAATTGAAACGCACAATTGAGAAACGCGCTGTTCCCATGCACGAACCTCCATGCCTTCTATTCATCAGAATGATCCTTAAGCACACCGCATGCGCTGATGATATGTTGCTCGTGTTACCCGCCAGCGTGGTTCTCACAGTAAATGAAACGGGAACTGTGGGAGAGAACCGCAATGCTTGGTCTTTACTTTCCATTAAACTTGGCGGTCAGAGACTACACAGCGCTGTCGCCGAGGATCGGATGTTTTCTCGACTACATTTCATATTCTCCGGGTGTGAGAGCCTAAAGAAGTAGCAAAAAAAGCCAGTGATCACTTGCAGGGAAATAATGCTAAAGCGCCCTCACGTGCGGCAAATCCCTAAATCCGGAGAAAATTAGGGCTGCATAATCTGATTAATAAAAAAAACAACAACACACATTGTAATTATTTGGACACATATTGCGATTGCAATTTAAACTCTGATATTTAATCACTGAAAATATCATTTTGTATTCAAAGGTATTTATCTAGATTAACACCAAATAACTAGATAAATGAGCTCATTATGAGGATGTTTTCCCAATAATTAAAAAAACAGCTTAGATGATTCTAATCTATCAAACACTACATAAATTCCAGACTATAATCTGAAATCACACGCCTTTGCGATTAAATAACTGCACAGGTCCATATTGCAATTTAAAAAAAATTATGCGATTAATAGCAGCACCAGAGAAAACATTCGAGGTTAAAAATCGAGGGATTTTTTTTTTTTTTTAAGAAGTCTTTAATCACCCTGTGTTTTTTTTTGTACACGCTTTGTTATACATGTTTATTTTATGGCTTCATTATTAAATTAGTAAAAAAAAATTACAAAATAAACATTTCTGATTTCCAAACATATTGTAGACCAGAAATGAAACATATTATGGACAAGACCACTTTTTAGACAGAACCCCCCCGGTGCGGAAAAAAAAACTCCTCAGAAGTGTCTGTGGGTGGATCTGTCGGATGTTCAGTAAAACTAGGAAGGTAATTTCCTCATCAAACTGCTGCATAAATTGTACACGAGACTAAACTTTGTTTCATTATTCACTGCTTACTGCTGTTTATAAGATTTTTATTTTTATGTAGAAACGTTTTTTTTTTTTTTTAAACCCATCCTTGCTCTACAGCAGTCATTTGCATGTGATTAAGACTTCCGCACAGTACTGTAGATAATTGATATTTGATTGGATACCATTTGACAGATGTTTATTGTTTATGTGCTTGCATGCTTTACTTTTTGGTTCAATAATGGCGAGTTGGGACAAGCAGACTCTTAACGTTCTCTCCGTTTTTTACTTTTAAAAAGATCAAAAATAATAATACAATCAGTTAAAATCAATTGATCTTTGTGAACATAAAGGTCACAACTAATGCAACTGGGGTTTGATCATCTACTAATACAACTTATAATCTTTATACTGTATATACACCTTACACCTAATACGGTGCAATTAAATGATCTTTGAATGTAGACGAGGAGACCCTGAGCTGATAAATGCGAGTGTGAGATTTTCAATGTTACTTTTATGTTGTCACAAAGAATATCAAATAATATTTAGGTGTTTTGGATTTACTCTATAAAATGAACCGTCAACACTTATTAAAAACCCAACCATCTGTTATACATGCGATTACACACACGCACACACACCAAATGATCAGTGCATTCCTAGTAAAAATGTAAGCTCACTAAAATTGCTTCAATAAAAAAATATATATATTTGCCCTGCTATATCCAAAGAAATGAAGAAATAAACTCGACACTAAATACAGATAGCTATTTATTACATTTTTTTGGGCCCATTGCCTTCAGCTCTCTTTGCACAACAGGCGATCATCTCCTACAGAATCTTTCCCCAGCCCATCCCTTCTTGACATTTCCCCCTCTTGTTTTTCCTCAGGAATCAAAATGTCATACGACAGAGAGCTCTGGTTTATTTTCATGAGAAACCAGGATTTAAGGATCAGCCGTGCTCCCGCTGAGGTGACCGAGAGTTTGTGGAGTATGCATGAGCTGTACATCGCTTCCGTGATTTTCAAAGCGCGCACTTGCCTGTACACGGTTATTAGTTAATAATATCAGAGGTGAAGACGTACAGTACATATGCACCGTGATACATGTCCAGTGCAACGTTCACAAACGTTTAACATTTCCTCCTCATCGCTGTGTGTTTGTTGTGTTTTGCGATTTGGCTCCCAGTCACTGTTAGCGAGGTACACCATCTCTCAAGGGAGCCACATTCGGCCTCCTCCAGCGACGCGCCATGACTCCGCAGACGGTCCGTGGGAGGCAGGGTACACAAAATCTCCCTTCGCGCCTCATCGTCTGAGCTTTGTGGCCTTTTGTTTGTTTGTTGTTTTTAAAACCAGGGCAAGTAAAATCCGAATATGACTATCCTAAGCTCGCTCTTTTATCCCAACCTGACCTCCTACTGTATGTACTTCCTAGTCCTGCTATAACTAGCTTATAGACGTCCCATTTTCAACTGTTTAATTAGGCGAGGGATGGCCGGAAGAGAAATTCTTCTCACAACTTTATTACGCAAGAAGATCATCCACGTGTGGACATTGGACTTTTTATATGAAAAACCCAAAATTATCCAAGTATAGACCCTATAAATCACTGGTAGTGATGTACTACTGGGCCATGTTATCCAACATTCACTTTTTAATAATTTAATAATTTCAGACTCTAGTCAAAGTAAACAAACAAGACATGAACAAAAATAAATAAAAGCCCTGCTTTTTGTCCTTTTCACATTATTTTTATTGTTCGGGGGCTTAAACAAGCAAGTGCGATTTTCCCCTTCGTAATGTCCTATAACAAGAGACCGTCCCCCGGGTCCACGATGCACCTCACCCGCAGATCTTCCCAGCTCTGGGCTCTTTTTTTAAGAGCTACGGTAAATAAGGCTAACTGCTAATGGCTAACCTAGTCTTCTTTAGTTTTTAAGAAAACCTGGGTTAGCTGTTCTCATCACCAGGATAAGAATATTATATGTTATAGTCTAATCTAGTAATCTCCAGCTGTTGCTAGACAGCTGTTAGCAGTTAGCGGCTAACTTTTACATAAATTACTTCTTTGGCTCTTAGTTGATTTTTAACTTTTATATTGGGAATTATTAAGGACGTCCTCGCTCTTAGGTCATGTCCACATGCAGCTGAGTATTTTTAAAAACAGATTTTTCTCTGCGTTTTGGACTTTCATTCACATGCAAACGCAGTTTAAGGTCGTTGAAAACTGAGCTTTTGAAAGACTCCTTTCGAAGTGAAGATCGTCCAAAACTCCGTTTTCAGTGTTGTTGTGT
This sequence comes from Dolichallabes microphthalmus, assembly GCA_026413445.1. Classification (NCBI taxonomy): domain Eukaryota; kingdom Metazoa; phylum Chordata; class Actinopteri; order Siluriformes; family Clariidae; genus Dolichallabes; species Dolichallabes microphthalmus. The sequence continues at coordinate 17,430,110 of JAOTQY010000016.1, read as the reverse complement.
GGACAAGGGAAACGGAGATTTTGTCTTGTCGTAACGTCACTTGAGGTCATTGTCTCGGTCTCCAGGCTCCTTGATTTGATGTCAGCTTTGTTTATGAGAATATTTTGTGCAATGGCGGACTAGTGACTGTGTTAACATTGGGTACTGGACTTTTAAAATGTGTCTACACACACATGCAGTTACTCAGACATTTGGTTAACGAATAGAGGCACCTGAATGAACTACGAAGCTCTACTGCTGCTACTGACAGTACATACAGAACTCTGAAGGCACACAGACGGTGGTTCTGGTGCCAAAACTGGTGATGATGGTTTTTGTCTAGGTTTCTGATTGGCCACCTGTTGGTTCGGCATGTGTTTTCATGTGGCCTTAAGATATTTTTTTAACACGTAGGTTGTGTGGACAGAATTATAAAAAAGTATATACAGTATACAGTATATATATTTTGTTCGTCAGAAATGAAAAAAAAAAAACAAGAGTATAATATGGGACCTTTAATAATCTAAACTTTTTACAAAGTGCTGGTTTAACACTAAACATAGATGACAAAACATAACGCGAATGAACAGATTGAATATGTAGGCTGAGGCGAGCTGTTCTTGCTGTTCTTACAGCCGGGATGATGGAGGTCATTGCGCAGCAGACACACCCACCCATGTGATGAAGCTGAAACAAACAGATGCCATTCTTCTGCCTGCATCATTCATCTTGACTATTCTCACATCTACTGTATTTTACGCTTCTATGCAGCTGCTTCTCAAACGACAGAAATAAAACTCCCAAGAACAGTAAGAGAATTTCAGCTGTCTGTCAACCAGAGGGGGCGGCGTAGTCTAAATAAATCAAGTAGTGATACGATAGATTGGATTAAACGTGCGTTCTCCAGACATCATAAATAATTTCTGCCTGATAAACCGGGACGGCGGGTGTCGGGCGCGATCTGTATCTGCGGAGAACTGAAGGTCTCAGTATCATCTACTTAACTTGGTTCTTTTTCCAAAACTCAGACAATTAATACATGATGAATAAAGGTCAGATCTGTTTCTCATGACATATTAGGTGTCTCTCTTTAGTTCATAAAAAGAAGAAGAAGAGAAAGAAAAAGGTCATTATCCAAGCTTTACAGCGGTTAAACCTTTAAAGTATTCAAGGAAATAATTGAAGTACCTCATCTGAGCGGTGGGAAATGTTCAAAGTGGCTGTATGAAAAGCTGGAAAGCATGATCTTTGCTTTAGAGGATTTATTCATCAAGTCCATATCGATATCACTCATTTCACACGGTAAATTTTGCATGACTTTATCATGCATTAGAAATGGAGAGGAAGAAAAAAAAGATTGATTCTGTTACTTATTGCAATGCTTTTTGTGTGTCAGCTCGTGTATCGCCACACTGAATCCAAAATGTATATATATTTTTATTTTTGAATGTCTATATATATACATTAGATGGTAAAGATGTTGAAGTTCCTCTATGATCCTGTAGGGGGTGCACTTTAAACAATTCACACATGGGCAGGCAGAACAGCACAAACTTATTTGCCAAGTTTGTTTAGGGGGAAAAAAAACCCTGATTATTTATAAAATGCACATTTATAGAATGGCAATAGCAAATCGAATCAGCATCCAGGTATTGCGATCACGGAGATCAGGTGGTTCCTGGTGATGAATCATTCGTAAAACCCCATACTTTTTGGTGGTTGTTGTTGTTCAGGCCTCTTTCTTCTTTTTCACAGTTGATTATTGTTCTATTTATTCCAAGCTCTGACCCGAGACAGACCTGAACTCTTTGTGACACTTCTGGCCAATCACTTATCCTCTTCTTCAATTAGAAGTGCTGCTTAAATGTCAGAGAGATGTCAGCGCAGGACTCTAATGAGGCCATCGCTTAACAACAGTGCATGAGCGAGGCAGGAAAAAAACCTCTACATCGAGCTTATTAACAGCCTGTTGAGGACTTCGGCCAGTGTAGTGTCACACGAAGTGCCATCCATTGGTCATTAGGACCACCACTGGCACAAACCCTCAAACTTTGGTTTGTTCATATCCTTTAAAAGAAGTGTTTTTAGTTCGGTGCGATCGTAATGAAAACCAGTACAGCAGTGCATCCGGAGAGAAACGGATTTGAAGAATCTGTTTAAGTTTATATTCCTCATCGCTCTCTAAAACCATTCACCATTCAAACTCACAGCCATTCACAGGTCTGTTGATGCGTTTTTAGCTGCTCACGATACCCTTTTTTAAAATATCCCTTTGAGGAGAATAAATTCATCAGGAACAGGGTCGAACGTGTGCAACGTGGCAATTTCCGAGTGTTTTACCAACACGGGGCTTTTCAAATCACTCCTTCAGACTTATTGAATATGTGATTCTGGCTGTATAAACCACCAGAGCTTCTTCATTAGGAAGAGTGAGGAGACTTATCTCTATCACTGGATGCAGAGGAAGCCTTCAGGTGATGACCCGATATTAATGAGGATCCAAGTTACAGCACTGTAAGGGTCAAAGGGTAAAATTATTGGGCTGCATCGAGCAAAGAAAACAACTAAGGAGATTTAAAATTAGTAGAATGGATCTTTTGTGGAAGAAATGTGGTTAGGAAAAAAAATATCCATAAATGGAGATCACTTAAACACTTGGTGAGGTAGAATAATAGTTAAAAAAAAAGAATGAACACACAGTATGATGAGATTTCACAGGATTGGCACTAATAGCCTTGTGGCTGTATGTGAGATTAATCGGTTAAAAAAGGAATTATTTGCTAGGGAGTATAAAGATTGGACTTTGGAGCGATGTAAGAAGGTCATGTGGTGTAATGGGTGCAGGTTGAGCCTAAGAAGGGAAACGATGAAGCGGTGCAGCGATGCACCCGTCACTGTCTGCCCCTGTACAAACCTCTGCAGGCAGTGTTATGATCTGAGCTTGATTCGGTTGGTCAGGTCTAGACTTGACCAGAAATAAAGTCAGCTGACGACCTGAATGTACTAACTGACCAGGTTATTATTTATTAGTGATATTTCAGGACTCGTATAGTGAACGAGTGGTTCTGGGAGCCACCCTAGCCACCCTACAGTAGATCTCAAGTGTCACTTGTTCTTGTGTAAATCTGTCAAGCACCTCAATTATGGTTATCTGTAGAACACCGTTATCAAATCACGGCTCAGAGTTTTAATAACTTTCACTTGATTGTAGTTAAAACCCATTAAATGTTCCATATTTTCCCAATTCTTTAACAACTTTACACAAGCCTCAGAGCCCCCCAGTGCACGTGGTCTAGAGCTGAGCAACTACACGGGTTTCTCTTATATGAGGTCACATTAGGGGGGGAATATAATGGCTCTTAAGACTTAAGTGCTGGTCAGTATAAAAAGATCAAAGCTGAAAATATTCAGGTTTTTGATATGTGAAATGTCTCACGTTTTTGTTTGTACATGCACATCAAAGAGCCATCTGAATGTCTGAAAGTGACTAAAAAGTGAATTTTGCATAATAGGTGTCCTTGAGCAAAGTCTCTAATCAAGACAGCCTTGTTTGATGTTTAGCCTGATTTAAAAAAGGGAAGAAAAAAAAAAAGGCGAAGGTGGCAAATTTCTGACGCCACCATAAAGCTTTACTTAGAAATCAATGCCTACCCGGCTGTATAAGTACAAAGCAATCTGGCCTGCTTTCAGATCGATCTTCTCAGGGCGGTGATCACTGCAGCACACCAAGGGCGAAATGTTTGCTCCAAGGAGATGCACAAAACTACACAAAAACGGAAAAGATTTGAGCGAGCGCTGTGATCACGTTTATATTGTGCATAACATACACAAGTATTAAATACAAAAATGCACAAGCGACAACGCGTCAACGTACTGAGCAGAGCCGAGCCGATCTGGCGCTGGGTGGAGAAGCGCTCCATGTGACAGTCACCAGTATTTCTTAAACAACATCCAGCCCATGACAAGTCATCAAACCGCCATGAAAGGATGCAAAGATCTGAAAAGTACCATTCTTTCTGGCATTTGGAAATCCCAGCCTTAGATAAGTCCCCTAAGTTTTCTCTCAGTAATGACACACGCCTGCAGCACCCACCCTGCAGCGCGAAGACGGAGATGAAAGAGGCATAAAAAAGGGTATAAAAACGCAAGATCAAGACCCTTCTGCACCCGTCTCCATTCAGCCGTCCCGCAGTTCTCGCTATGGAGACACTGGAACCTACTCCGTATTGCGTCTTGGCACTCGGCAGGGAGTGAGGGAGGAGTGAGCGTGAAGAGGGAAGGTGAGGCACATCAAAGCAGGACCGCCTGTGATCCCTGAGCTGTGATGGGAGACTTGTCCTTCAGGCGATGGTTCCCGCTGAGAGCTTTCGACAAGCTCAGACATGTGACGGAGAGGTGTAGAACAAATAGAATCCCATTTAACGGCGTAGTACCCGAGCGGGAATGGATCAAAGTGGTGCAAGTCACTACACAACGGCTCCACGCTTCTGCACAATGAGAGCAGGGGGAGAAGAAGAAGAAGAATTATCAAAATTATGATAAGGGAATAACGTGAACGGCGTCAGATCCAGCGACACAGAATCCGATTGGTTGACATAGGGAACGAAAAACGGTGTGTGTACAGTCACGAGCATGGTAGATCTCTCACCTTGCCTCACCTTGTAAAACGTCTCCGGCACATTACGAGCGTCTGACAAGCGTCTTTAATTAAGCCACACAAATCCTGGCGCGCCTCCGCTTTTCAGTTACCGTGGTGTTGGAAATGAAGATGTGAAAAGGCAATAAATTTAAAAAAGGGACAGAGTCACCTCTAAATACACACCCTGATGATTTATTGACTGCTTGCAAACTTTTGAAGATTTATGACGCAATCAACACAAGTTTGTGATACTGGAGCTGAAGAATAAGCCGTCTCTGTTGGAGTTTAGCGAAGAGACGCGGAGCCCCTAAACGCTGGTTTTACTCTCCGCCGAACCTCTTGTTATTCTGGCCTCGTGCTGTCTGCCTGCAGGGGAGCCGTGTGTGTGACGGCCTCGTGCCTCTTGACTGCTGAGCGAGCACGCAGATGCCTGCAGATGCCTGTGTGACTCAGCATATCTGCTCTGGAGTAATTACCGGCCGATTAGATCCACATCCGGGCGCGTCGGTATGCTCCTGGTGTCCGGTCTTGCCTGGCGTGTGGGTGTAGGTGTGTGTGTGTGTGTGTGTGTAGGTAGGTGAACCTGTTTAGGATTCTGAAAAGGTGCTGCATAAATATAAATCTAGTCGTGTAGAAAAAAGAGAAAAAAAAGACGGCTTTTCGTAATGATCGCCTGGCTAGTGCGTGCACCTCTTCGCCGTCCCTGTTCGGGTCCGATTTGCTCTCTTCCGTATCGGAGTCATCCATCAAGGGCCTCACGCAGGTAACCGCGCAGCTGCCGTCTATAAGAGCGATCGACTGGCTGGCTGCTGCGTGCTGATAGGGCCTTTTAAGCGATGCACCTTATGCCTCGAGCCCATCCATCTTCTGGTTGAGGGAGTCGGATAGTTCACAGGTCCTGCTCAAGAGTGGACGAACCAGGCAGTGAGACATTCCACAGCTGGAGAGAGTGACTGACGTGCTTTAACGGACAACAGACGGAATGCCAGGAAGCGTGGCACAGCACTTGTTTTTAGACAGATGAGGGTAGAAAAAACTGATTCCACTACTTCATCTTTCCTGGGGACACTTATAGCAATCTGTAGCACAAAGAAAGCATGGCCTTCGTCTTTTATCATTTTATTCCCCCTTCCTCTTTTACCGTATCCTGGAAACACACAGGTAGAAATTAAACTCAATTCGATTTAAACACACTATTCATTGACAGATCCTCAAACTCAGCCACATCACTCCAGCACTATATTCCTCTTGAATGTATTTCATTGGTTAGACTTCCCCAAAGTCGTACGGGGGAGAGTCAAAAATGATCTGGTTATATTAAAACATCTGCACTGTCCTATCAGGGCTCTCCGTTCAAGGCTACTGTCTCCTCGTGCAGGTGTGAACCTGTTCCATCAGTTCATGTGTAACAGCTGAGTTTCTGTGTGTTTGTTTGGGAACCTGAGAGGAGGGGGGGGCTGTAAAACCGAGAGCTATCGTCTCCCTCGCTGGGTCTTAGTGCTTGCAGAGATTTTGAGTGTGTGTTTGTGTGCGTGTGTCTGTGTAAGGCAGAGAGTGTGTGTGTTTGTTTGGGAACCTGAGAGGAGGGGGGCTGT
>JAOTQY010000016.1:17400750-17412340 GCA_026413445.1 Dolichallabes microphthalmus | reverse complement strand
TTGCAACATAAAACTGCATTGTGCCAAATAAATAAGTCAAATAATAAAATTGCACAAACTCTTGAGTAAAAACAAAAGCAAACAAAAACATGGATAAATTATGCTACTGCTCATGGAGGGTTTTCACATGCTTTAACAGCTTTGTTGTCCTCCAGCAAGTGCTTCTGCTTTAAATGATGAAATAGGTTTGTGGTGTTTCCTCCCTTCGCCACAACGACCCGCTTTAATGTTCTACAAAAAATTGACCTACAAAAAAAATTGTTCTACAAAAAAACCAAACCAGTTCCACACCACTGAAGTTGAACCGTTTTTACAAACCAATTCTGTTTCATTCAATGATCCGCTTTCGCCCTTCTCATTCTCCGCCGCCGCCATGCTTTTTCCGCCATGTGCGTATGAGCGTATGAAAACAAAGGCACGGCGCATGCATGTTTTACCCATATTCTATCGCGATATTTCATTTTCTTATCATTGCCTAACATTGTACCGGTATTACCATGAAAGGTAAAATATGGCCCAGCCCTAATTATTACATTCACCCAGTTTTACCAAGTAAACAATTAACTGTCTGTTTGCAACAGAACACAGAAGGATATCACAAGTCTGAACCTGCTTTAAGGGATAAATCTACAACAGGTGTTTTAGTAAGACAAATGACTTACAACCGCTTGAGGGTTCGTCCTTAACTATAGGTCTCTTTCAACGCCATGTAAGAATCGTAGCAAAACATATTTATATTTTTCTGTTTTGTTTGATTTGGGTTTACACTACATGGGGGCAGGACTGAAAAAAATAAATAAAATAAAGCTTTTTGGATAGATACTTACACTGGGTTACTACGCCAAGTATTGAAGAAACAGATGTGTCTTTTCTTTACTTACAGTAAGTGAATAAACTTGTACTTGTACTAGAGGAAGGTAATTCTCATGTAACACAAGTTAAGTAAATACACAAGTGCAAGAATTTAGTCAATAGAGAAGTACACAAGAAGCATGTAAATTAAGTAAATACTGAAAAACTCAAGTAAATACACAAGTTTGCAAGTTAAGTAAATAAGTAAAAACAGCAGTATATAAGTATTAAATTAAGTAATTACAAAAGATAGCAAATTACGTAAATACACAAGTACATGACTAATACAGAAGTATGCAAGTGACGTTAATAATGAAGTATGCAAAGTAAGTAAAAACTAAAGTATGCAAGTAAGTACACAAGTTAAGTAAATTAAGTAAAAGCTGATGTTTGTAAGGATATAAATTAAGTGAATACAGAAGTACACGTTATGTAATTTTCATACTTTTGTATTTATGTAACCTTTAGATTTCTGTGAAAGTTACGTGAATACTGAGGTGCACCAATTAAGTAACTAAATGCAGAAGTATGGAGATTATGTAAAAACAGAAGTACATAAGTGGGTAAAACTAAGTAAAATCAGAAGCATGCAACTTGAGTAAATACAGTGAAACCTTGGACTGCGAGTAACTTCGTCTGTGAGTGTTCTGCAGAACAAGCTAATTAAAAATTTTTTTAACTTGATAAATGTGTGAGGTCTTGACATACGAGCTTTTGCAGAAAAGAAGAAATAAATTTTTTTTAGCTTTAAAAAAAAAAAAAAAAAAAACTGAAGCTGGCCACATTGTCTGCAAAGTGCTTGCAAAATGTACAAAATTGTACAACTATCGCATCTCTATTTAAGTTCTTGGTCGGTTGGTGCAATATCGCCACCTACTGCACTGGAGTGCAGAGCAGAAGTTTGGCAAAAAGAAAAGTGTAAATAAAGAAATGACAATCAACAGCATTTCACTGTTTATGCATGAAAGTAGCCTGATTTGTCTTTCAGCTGGTCCTTGGATCTTTTCTCCAGCTCAACAGTATTCCTTTTCGGGAGAGCTTATGTCTCATCAAATGAGAGCGGCTGCCACTTTAAGAGCTATTTTTCACTCTTCTCAGGCTTTACAAACTCTAGTCGCGTCTCATAGAGGGTATTGTAGTGTAGCAGCGGAGTCTTGCCTCAATGGAGGCAATCCTTTATAAATAGGAGAGGGGAAGAAGAAAAAAAAAGTAGTGGTCCACTTTAGATGGCATTCAGATTGACCTTCGCTGGAGAAACAGCCATTCAATGATCTTTATTCAACATCTGCAATAAAACAAACTAAACAGAAGGGAAATTAAAGCTCTGGGAATAATATATTATATATTAGAGCTACTATTTAGTAACGGGGGGACACAGATACTGTAGCACAACAGATTCTCACACGTGTTTCTGGTGCATCAGGTTTATGCAGCAGGCACCCGGAAATCGTTTAACGGAGGCAGTTACCCGTGCTGTCGCTGGTGGTGTGAGGGCTAATTATTTGCAAGGAAAGGCATGAGGACGCGTTCGTTTCCAAACCAGGCCCTGCGGACAGTCGAGCTCATCAAGGAGAGGCAGCAGCAACCCGGCACCCAAATCAAATTAAACACTGCGACTAAAACCGAGGCCGGTGTGCTCTTAATTTAACAAGAGAGAGACAGAACCGGTAATGTGGCATGTTCTCATTGAGGGCTTTGCTCTACTACTGGACAGCATGCAGTCCAGGTCTGGGTGGGTGGAAGAGCACTTACTGATGAACATAACGACCTCCTGATGTGTTGGTAATAATCTCAGAACATTGAGAACAAGTGACGAGGACGGAGGTCAGAATAAAAATCGCTCGTGTGTACACCTTAATCCGAACGGAATGATTGAACAGCTAGCTGACAGGAATAAATACAGCATTCCTTATGCAGAAAATAGCTTTTAATATTAGATGATCAATAAAGCCATTATATATATGGATTATGCTTGCATGTGCCTTTCTTTTTGTATAGCTTGGTCATGAAGGCATTATGCAAGTGTGAAATACTGAGCAACTTTTCTTCAGGGTCAAAAATCCTCCTTCTGTATGTTCAATAATTACCCCTGAAAAACATTTCGTTATGTCCGAAATAACTTCAAATTCAAGCAGAGCAATTAAACAGCTGCATATTCTGACCGAACTTGAAGCTTTGTAGCCGTTATAATTATGACTATTAGTCAGGAATCAGGGATAGGAATCTCCCGGGACCAAATTTCAAGTTTCTGGTTTCATTGTCATATGCACAGTAAAGAAACATGTCCGTCCATCCGTCCGTCCCCCAACTGTATAATGAAATTATAGGTGTAGAAAAGAATAGATTAAAAGGAAAATAAAAATTAAATATTAAACAGTTTTAAAAGCAGAAAAGTTAAACAGTCCATGGAGTGTGTCACTTCCATATCAATCGATATATAATACGATATCACGATACCCAAGTACCGGCTTGATTTGTATCTCGATTTTAGCAAGCATCATGATTGTATAAATATCCTGATATATTAATTTTGTTACAATTATGAACCTATTTAACACGATCCGCTGCGAAAAAGAATCGCTATACGACACAATCAATTTTCCACTCATCTCTGCGCTCAGCACTCCTCACATGAACACCACTTCAGGTTCGTGTACACGATGCCCAGTGCAGGATCATCAGTCGATTTGTGATCTAGAAATGCATTTATTCGGATTGATTTACCAAGCCGGTCATTGCCCACTGGCACACCCCTGGCATACCCCGTGGCGTTGAATCCCAAACAGTCGGCCTATGTGAAGGTCACGTCATCGTCCTTTTCTGGCTCTGAGAGCACGTAGAACATGCGAAGATCTCTGCCGGCCGCCATATATCACACACACGTGGACACCCAGGTGGCCGTGCTGCGCTACAGGCTCAAAACTAAACGAATCAGTGGGAAACCGAACGTGAGCGAGAGCAGAGATGAAGTGAAAGGGAAACGGAATAGAGCTGCGTTAATGAGACACCGTGTGTGTGTGTTCCTTGCTTAATTTGGTTTGCTCATCATGTGTGAGGGTATGTGCGCGAGTGCAGCCTGCATCCTGATGCGTGCGGTAACCAGTGCTGACCCCGTTGCTGATCTTATTCCTTTTTCACAGAACCTCATACAAGCCATTTTCCCCCGCAACTAATATTTTCTCCACTCTGCTCTGTTTGCAGGGGGGAACTCGGTGACAGCTCTGACAGCTAGCGTGTCCCTATCTGTTGGGGTCTGTTCGAGCGTTACCGGAGAGACATGGCATCAGGGAGCTGTCCGTGAGCTGACACCGAAATAACCGAGTAATCAAACAGAGGGGAATGAATAACAGATTTCCCATTTCGCGGCAAACGTCTTCAAGACAGTCCAGGATGTGGGTGTATTACACGGAGAGTAGTCTGATGCGGAGTTCCACCATAACGGCCGGTAGTGGAGAAGTTTAGATATTGGAGAGAGGTTACAGCACAGAGGTCCTCCTCTCAGCCAGCGGTGTGCTGGTTCTGCTCCAGAGTCTGGCTAAGAGACTCATTTCACACCTCACAAAGCTGGGCCGGTTATCATGAACCATCTCCTAATTGCCTCTCGCCATCAGCCAGATCCATACGCGTGGCGAAAAACCCTTGCCAGCATTCGGCATCACCTCATTTGGCCTTCAGAGCACATTAGTTGCTAATGTCATATGACAGAAGTAGTTTTTTTTTTTTTTTTAACCTTGAGGTAATCACAAACTATGTGCTTTGCCTTGCCCAAGCTTTAGGGGATTACATCAGAGCTACAGCAGATGATTCTCCTCCTAAAATCAGTCATCTGAAATAATAGAGAATCACATGGCTTTACACACATTTGAGCAGAGACTCAAAGAGATTTTCATCCAAATTTTCGTACATTCACTTTGTACAAGTTTAAATTGCGACACATCTCCATGCTGTAGCTACAGGCTGCGGTATTTTTTCATGCACTATCATTTACTGGTCTGCTTGATTTGCATGCATATCAAATTTCCAGAAAGAGGAACACGTGGCTTTGCGGAAAACGCCGACAAAACCGCAGCGGAGCCGACATGAACGCATCACCTCGTACACGCAAATACGTCCTTCTACTATATGCAGAGTCTGCAGATTGGCAGGGGAAAGAAAACTAATTGAAAATCGCTGTGCCCTAAAATCCAATCGACCCGACAGTCCACCTGTGATTCACGTCTTTTCATGATTACCTTAGAAGCTCTCAGTAAGTGATAATGAAGTTGACCGTCACTTCCTTGCTTAGTCAGCTGCCAAACAGGCAAAACGTGTGACTGGGACAGCACATCTGAGCTTTTTGTCCGGTGGTGCAGTGAACGGGTTTATGGTTCATCCATCCGTCCATCCTTGCGTATGTATTTGTGTCGATAGCTTTATCACCAGAGCAGAGAAGATCAACGCTGATAATCTAAAGAAACAAACCTCAAGTCAGGCAACATCCCTTATCAGATCAATTTAACACCATTCCTCATTAGGGGCATCCGGATATCCTTATCAAATCCTCCGAGCATGGAGTAATTAGTGTAAAATCCACATGGCTACTCTAATCCTTCCCATGCTGTCAGCTTGAATGCTTTCCCCCCCCCCTAAATTCAGGAATACTACCCTGTCCACTAAATCTCCATCAGTCCAATTCTGCTTGAGGGCCAGTTTTTGCTTTCTTGCTTTCTTCGTAAGTACACACACTTAAGGACTGAGCCTTTGAGAGCACAATGACTCCAGCCTTGAGAAAATGGCTTGTCTGACTGCCAGCCCAACACTGAAAGTTAAGTATCAGCACTTTAAAAATGGAAGACAGACTTTTAAGACAGCTACTCGGGGCTTCAACACCATGTTTGATGCTATGTTGGTTTCTTGAATACAGACCACAATGGAGATGGTTGGCCCTTCCTGAGCTTAAAGCAGCACCGATTATTGAGAACATGAGCCGTGTTGAAGCAAACGCAATATGACGCTTCATTCCAAACATTTGTTTCATCTGACCTACAGCCAGGAGGATGCCAAGAGCACTTTCTTGAGATGCCACCGTCACTGAGTGGTACTGCCCTATAGCGCTCATGTTTTACCAGACGCACAGACTACTTGTATGTTTAGGGGTCTTTTTGTGTTTATATCTTGTTGCTTTATTCGCTGAATTATTGCCAAGAGGACACAAGGGAACATGGCAGAATGCTTCGTTTTGCGCTTTTGGTTCTGTTTATTTAATGCTGACCGTGCTTCGCTTTCCTTTTTAAACAGTCCTATGATTGATGAAGACTGTTATGTGCATAACAATTGGCCCACCTGTTACTAGACCAGAGGGCCACTTTTCTTACCACCTCACATTCATTTGTAAAGTCCCAAAGCATCAACAATAAACTGTCTGAATCCCTGATTACATACAAACAAGAAAGCTAATGGACCGGTGTTGTAGTGTAATGAAGTGTTGACCTGCAATGGGCTTCTAGAAGATTCTACGAGCGTATAGAACAGACTTTATAAGATTTTGCAGTCCTAAGGAAAGTGAATCATAGAGCCTAAGTATTACTCCCCGGGTCAGTTCGGGGTAAAGTTTCGAGCTTAAAAATAAGCCATTCTATGTAGACCTGCCTGTCTAATTAATTGTTGGCGAAATGCCCTTGGTGGCAGGATTCTGAAGGGCAAACTTTATGCTGACTTTAATCGGAGAGTGGATGGAATCCTAATTAGCCGTGATGGATATTTGCATGGGCCTCCTGCCCAAATTTTGAAACAAATATCGATTGTTTGAGATGGCATATCCAGACTTCAAGCTTCCAGACGACACAAATCAGACCCTCTTTAAACATTTTATCGGTAGGGGCATGGTGTTTGTTGGGAATAGCCATGGTCATTATCAGCCTGTTCAAGCAGATATACTGGTGCTTGGCATATACTTTCCAACCAGTTAACCACTGCACCGAAGAAACCCACAAGTTATTCATTAATTCATCCAATCTAATTAGCTCGCCGTGCCCTCTTGAGGATTTGAAACGCTGGCAGTACGAGCGTCTAGAACTAATTATTGTCAAGATGGTATTCAACTGCAGGAAACCCCACAAGTATATGCATCACTGCACCTTCTTTATCCTGGCCCTGTTCACTCGTCGGCAAGAGTCTGAATAATGATCAGGAGCGTGCGTCTATTCAGAGGCCGGTGACAGGACGCAATGGGACCACTGGATGTAGCAGGATACACGCACTCACACATTACTATTTCAGTAAATAAACACTACATAGCCAAAAGTTTGTAAACACCATATCATCGCCAGATTGTGCTCTTATTCTAAGCTCCACTCATGGTTTTCCCACAGCCACGACAGTACTAGTCGTTACAGAAAGCCTGGGGTTTGAACTGTACAACTTTATCCAAAAAGTTGTACAATGGGGATGAAGTCAGAATTCACTGCAGGCCACTTGACCATTTCTTACCCAACAAAAAAAAAAAAAAGAAGTCTTCACTATGGAATAAGATCACTGTCAAAAATATTTGTGCGTAAAAAAAAAGATTTGTCTGTAATTCTGTAAGCTGTCGTGGCCGTAGATTTTGGAATCCAACTCGGACAAAAGACAGAATTACACAAATCTTTTTTTTTTTACGCACGGATATTTTTGACAGTGATCTTATTCTTTGGTGATTCATTTTTAAATCCCATCTTAAAACGTATTTTTTTTACTCAGGCTTACGTGTGCATTGCAGCTTTCTTTTTTACTTTTTGATGTGTGATGGATATATTTATATTGTAAATTTTATAATGTCATTTTTCTATTGTTACTATTTTATTGGATGTTTTGCTGTAAGGTGCCCTTGGGTGTTCAGAAAGGCGCCTTTAAATAAAATGCATTATTATTATTATTCCATACTTCACCGCCCATCTCTTTGTGCACTGCTATGTTGGAATACATTTAGGTCTTTCAGTTGCAGTGATGGGAAGCTCTAATGCTTCAGGATGCACCGATAGTCTACACAGAAGCGCATGCTTCTAACAAGTTTGAAAATGAACCACAGGTGGAAGCTGCTCAGGTTTCGGCACACTTTTGTCCGTATAGTTGTTTTACTTTAACTCATTTTTCATCAAACGCTCCTGGACAAAACAATAAGCATCATGGGCCAACGGCAATATCAACAAGTTGCACATTTGGAGGAGCGCAATATAGCATGAAAGTTGAGTATAATTTTTTGACCAGACTCCAAGTGTAAACACCTCAACTGGAACAAGTTGGACACAATCCAACTGGAATTAATTTTTAATCAGACTGAGTTCGGTGTCATGTAAACCTTGCAAAAATCCATTCAATAGGTAAATTACTGTCCATGTAAACACTTGAGCCGATCGTTTCTCTCTTGTCGGAAGAAATAAATTCTTTGTGAACGTTCGCTTCACCTGGAGGTAATGAATAACAATAAGAAGATGAAGTTTCCTGGCTCTCCTTTTTCTTGACATTTAAATAGGTTGGTTTAAGAGGGAACGAGCGTAAAGGGTGAAACATTATCCTCTCTAGGAGGTGGCCTATTTACTTCAGAACACCATCTTTACCAGACACTGGCACATTTCCTGAGTATTTTGATAAGAACTGATCTACTAACAATAAAAACTGACATTTTTACAAGCCGTGACCGGTTGTGGTGACAGGCTGGAATGCGGGATACGATTCCTCGGCTTCTTGTCCTGCATTTGTGGCTCACTTGGCAGATCTTACTTCACCCCTCTAATAGATGGCTGCTAATAAAATACTGAGAAAGGGTAACCACAAAAAAAAAAAAAAAAACTCTCCTGACTGATCCTTTTACACTGCACGGCAACAGGCCATGCAAATACCTTAAAATATACTGCATAAATATGCGTTCTGGATGAATTTTGCAGGCCTTTATATACCACTATGGAACACATCTGGAACTGCTGTACTGTGAAAGAGTGAACGTTATTTTTCCGCTTCTTTACTAGCATTCCAAGCTGCTCGTTTCTGACACACAGGAAAGCAGCAGCTGATGATGATGACAAGCAGAGTGTAAATATGTGGGCATTCAGGTCCGGCGGGAGATGAAGCGACCGCAGAGTGCAGCAAGCGAAGCAGCAGGGGTAATGCGTTTGTTGTTGTTTGTGCACTGCTGAAGAAAAAAAAATCCTCAGGTGTGTTTGCACTTGCATCGCAACTCATCTTCCAATCTGGAAAACTGGTGGACCTGTCAAGCACCTTGTCGTTGACGCCTGGAGGAAAAAAAAAACAAACCAAAAAAAAAAACATTGTCCATTTCGCAGCACTTAGTCGCTTCATTTGCGGTAGTGTTCCTGTTAGTGATAGCAACCCAGTGGTGTCTTGCCTGAAGAGTTTGACAAGGACTTGTCACCCTGCACCTGATGAAATTTCTTACTGGACTTGTTTCCAATTTCCCAACTTTTTTTTTTCCCGCAGATTGTCTTGTACTGATTTTTTCAAAGGTAGTTGGACAGTGAAGTTTGTAAAGACCTGGCAACCCTGCATGCTGTTCAACATTTAGCCAGAGGGATCATTTTTAATTAGCCATGTTTAATTCTGTTACACTGTAATGCAAAATTTTTATGCTTTCGAGAGAATTAGCATATCATGCAAAGACCGAATGCTTTAAAAGGTCCCATATTTTACTAGATCAAATATCTCCGATAATGTATTCATTTTTATTCCTCAAACTTGCCCGTTTCACTCCTTCTCCAAACATGAAGATTAATAAGTTACTTTGAACCCCAGACCTTTTGCAACAGAACAAAAAGCTGTCAGAAGGGAGGAAATTGAAAAAAGTACAAAAACTACAAAACTGGAAAAACGAGAAAAAAAAAAGAACAAGGAATTTTTTATAGTCTGGATTAAATTTTCTTTAAGTAAAATGTTAGGCTAATAATACGCTAGAAAAATAATAAAGGTTAAGAATTCTGAACACTTCCATTACAGCTTTTATAGAGAGATCGTGATCTTTTATAGCTGTATTTCAAGCTCCGTAATTCCTAATGCAATGATGAACTGTTTGGGAAATACTGTATTATCAGGTATATTATAAATAAACTAATAAAAGTGGTGTAAAAAAAAAAGTCTCGAAATGCAAAATTACCCTGACCTCTGCTGCCTGTCCATATCACAAAGGGAAATGAAGCTGATACACTACCGGAACATAATAAGCGGTCGTGACCTTTTGTACGGGAGGGCGATGTTTACAAGACCTTCTACTGCCTTGACCTGTTGGTGCTTCCCCAGTGGAGGAGACCCCCAGCCAGCAGGGAGGACACGCACGACTTTTAATGAACCATCTGTTTTAACTAGAGAGGATTACTGTTCATGGTTTCACCACTAATACACAAATCAAGTTTAAAAACGTGCACAGATTTAGTTTTTCCTCATCATCTAAGCAGTCTGATGTGGCACTTTGTGACATTACTGGTCTGTTCACACTTGTAGTTCTCTTGGTCCGGACCAAAGCGTAAAATGATTCACTTAGCGTTCACACTGACATTTTCGACACTGGACCACACGACACACCAGAAGGTCTGTGGACTATATATGGTGGTATTTTAATCAGCTGAAAATGTTTTATAAAGAGTTTCCAAAATCTAATGTTAATACATAATGACGTAACATTACAATTACAACATGATATTAACAAAATAATAACCACCAGCACCAGAGTTCATTTTATTCAAATCAAATATGTCGAGTGTGAACACCTCCTTAAATGCCAATGTAAAACTTAAAAGCAGCTTAAATTAAAAGCAGCTTAAATTAATGTTTGATGTAGATAAGTGACTGTATGTGCCAATACTGATGATATATTAGAAATTACAATATCGAGAAAGCAAGGGTTCAGCTTCAGAGTTCTACTTCAGAGTAAAACTTTCACGCACATTTAATACAAACAGTGGACTGATGACTGATGTATGAATGAGAGGGTGGGGGGGATGTAAAATTTTGGCACAGCGCTGCTCCATAACGTGCAGCCGCATCCATCGGCACACACCCACACCAGCGTAGTTGTTCTGCAGTGCTTCAAGTTGTCCTTGAGGCTTCGGCATAAATCAAGACTTTGGAACGACGGAGGAGCTTGTGAGCGGCGGGACTGCCAGGGAAGTGATGCATTTAATTAAGTAGTGTTTGCTGAGGTGGGTGCGCTTTGAAAGTCCCTTAATGGAAGAGTAATACTGCTGAAAAACAACATCACGGGGGGGTGGGGGGGGGTGGGGGGGTGCTTGGAGGCGGGGGTTTCAGGAGGGGGAGGACAGACCTGGTAAGCCAACCGAGATAATGAAAAGAGGGGTCTTCATAAAGACAGTTGTGTACTGTTGTTGTGTAACCTCACTACATGGGAATCAGTACAACCCTGCCATGTGTCCAGGTTTAAGGAAGCAGAGAAGGTTAGTTGTAAGAGGAGGTTCTTCGGTTGACCCAGGGGTGTCGAACTGCACCCACACAGCCGTTTCTGGATCCGGTTTGAAACCCCTGGCTTAAAATGCTTTGTGTTTCTGTGTGTGTGTGTGTGTGTGTGTGCGTGTATGTGTGTGTGTGTAAAAAGAAAAAGAACTGGAAAAAGAATTCTGAGTAATGTTTTGAGTGGAGCAGTGGTAAAAGCGCTCGCCCTATCATCCGGAGATGGCTGGTTTGAACCCCGGGTGATGCTGTTTTCCTCTCACAGCCGGAGGCACAGAGAGAGCTGATTGGCCGAGCTCTCTCAGGGGGG
>JAOTQY010000016.1:17271799-17282260 GCA_026413445.1 Dolichallabes microphthalmus | reverse complement strand
CCCACCAAGCACGGGGAGAACATGCAAACTCCATGCACACAGAGACGGGAATCGAGCCTGGTCGGGAATCGAACCCGTATGACCCTAGAGGTGCAAGGCAACAGTGCTAACCACTACACCACCCATGAGCATTTCAATGTAGATGGGGGAAAAAAAAACTTACAGTATAAGAAATATAAACTTATAAAAATAAGAAAGATAATTGCTTGAAAGAAATCAGACACTAAACATTAGTGCTGTTGAATCAAATAAAAAAGAAAAACAAAAAATCAAATCAAAACAAATCGACAGTCTACCTATGACTCACATCTTGAAAGTCCCTACATCTTGGTAGTAGAGTTGTGCCCTTTTCAAAGTTCAAAGATCAGCGGAGTCCACACTGAATAAAAACGTCCAGTTGATCCTCTAAGTGAATATTTCATTTTCTCCAATTTCAAAAACAGCATCACATCCCTAAGCCAGAGAGAAATTAAAGGTGGTTTACATGATTTCCAATCAAGTAATGTTCTCCTCCGGGCCAAGAGACATGCGAAAGCACAAACGTCTTGACACTTTTTGGACAAGATGACACCCTGCTTCTGTACACCAAAGACAGCCATCTCAAAATCAGGCCTGATAACCTCGACATATGCTTCAGACAAGATCTTGAACATAATCGGCCAGAAATCTATCAGTCTGGGGCAAGATCGAAACATACGAGCCAGGTCTGCTTTAGCAAAGTGACATCGCTCACATGTATCATCTACATTTGCGTATATCTTTGATAACCTAGCCTTGATGAAACGAAGCCTATGGAGACCTTGCCTTTTGCTAATGTATCCAATTTTTTCTTTTGGTTTCTTTGCTGTCCTTCTTGAAATGTATGAAAGTGAGCGCTACCATTAGTCCTGTGTCATGCCAACAGCATCCTGAGACCATTCATGTTTGGCATTGATTCTCAGCCAAGGGAGTCGGCTTACTGCCAATTTTGCCTAAGAACACATCCATGAATAAAGAATGGTACAAAAACATCCTCTGAGAACTTCTCCCAACCATCCGGAAACAGTCTGGTGACGAACAATGCCTTTTCCAAAATGATGAAGCATCTTGCCATAAGGAAAAAGTCATAACTAAGTGACTTGGGGAACAAAACAAGGAAATTCTGGGTCCATGGTCAGGAAACTAAGCCGAACTTAATACCATTGAGAACTTGGTGGTCAATCCTCATGAGGCGAGTGGAGAAACAAAATCCCACAAATTCTGACAAACTCCAAGTATTAATTAGTAAATCAGTCAGGATGTTGACACGGCGAATATTGACTCTGAACTCAATGTAATTGTCAATAAAAGCCTTGTAATTATATTTCAGTATACCATGCCAACATCAGACAAAAAGATCTTAAATCACTGAAGCAGCAGACTTTGTGAAAATCAATATTTGTGTCATTCTCAAAACCTTTGGCTATGCCTATACAATAAGAAATTACTTTTATAAATGGATTCATTTAACTTTCTTACATTATATAACTTAACAACTCTTAAAAAAGCCAACTACAACTAGAGCCAGTGTTGAATGTGAGTTGTAGCCTCAGGAAACAGAATACATCAAAACAGGAAAGTCACAGTGATCATAGTAGACAGCTATCTTTTTCATCACTCACAGGAAAAGGCTCACGGGAAAGACGAAAAAGACAGCACTCAGTCATCTAAACCAGTCATCACTTCGTTATCGGAAAAGCCGTCCGTCTCTTCCCGAGCGAGCGACGGCAGTGATCTATACTGTAAATGGCTGTTAAAGACCAGCTTCAGGGGAGATGTTTAGCAGGAACAGGTCCAGAAGATGACGGACTTGTTAAGCTTCACATGAACAGGGAAGACCGTACAAACGTCTTCACCACTCCATCCATCACCCAATATGTTATTCAGCCCAAAAGAAGGATATCTCGAGTAATCCCCGCTGCCTCCCCACCCTGCTGGTAATGTTTACTTTAACCACGTGTGGAACCCTTAAGCACAGAGATCATCAATCCCATGCATGCTCATGAGAGCAGCCAAATGCAAACACAATAATTATCACATTATTACTTTCCTAAGGGTGCTCAGACACAGCTGCTGGCTATTTTTATGAGCTAAGGTATATGGCATGTATGGTACTGTATATCGTGAATCACGGCAGCATATACAGTGTCATCATGTCGGAATGATATTTACGGCCTTGCTGCCATTAATGCCTTGCAGACCCTGTTTGAACTAGATAATGTAATGCACTGTACATTTCATACCAACATGGCATTAAAGAGAAGTGACTACAATACAATCAAACAGAAGTACTAATAGCGATCTAAAATGTAACCTATTATGACGCTTTATGCCGAGAAACCGGTGAGACATTAGGGTCTTCCCTTTATGTAAAGAGCAGCATTGTAAAACAATCTTAACAAGCCTTCACGCTGTCTGCCCATGTACCCATTGTTTACTCCTGCCTTTCAAGTACGCTGTTCAACTTCCACCTCGGCCTCTTATCTGATGAAAGCAAGCGTGAGGATTGTTTGGACCTCAGACACAAACCTGGCGCTGTGTGTTATGGCGAGGCCACCGTGTAAACCGCCGAACGTCAGGATGTGAACCAGACAACATTCATGACCCGACACATACTGTACTCCACTTAGATGGACAGGATGAGAGAATAAAACGTGGAAAATGTCTTATGATAACTGAGAAAAAGCAAAGCTTGTTCATGGTGGAATCTCATCCACAATAATGCTGGTCTAACTTGTTTAATCTGCTGATCTTGGGCTTTGGTTGACTATTGGGTATGATTTCTATCTGGCTGCAATGAAAGTCTGTAGCCACAATAGAGGAACTGGTGGTGATCATTGCTTTATGGTAGCAAAAAGTTATAATGAGTAATAAAAATTAACACAATGCACTGGAATGGCAATAATTAATTAAAACTAAACACTTAACATAATTTAAAAACCTTGCTGCAGAAGTCAAATGACCTTCCAGTAAACACATTTCTAGCATCTTTAAATAGACATGCCATATTTAGTCATATTTACCTTACAGCTTATTATATTGACTTTACACTTTTGTTTACTTACGTTGTCTTCACGTGTACAGTAAATAAAAAAAAAGTATTACTTTGTGCATTTACTTACATAAAATATTTACATAATGACTTTACAATTTTACTTTACACCTTACCTTAGTGTCTTGCCTTTTTTTTTCATGTTTACTTTCCATCTTTCCTTACTTAATGTATTTTATTATCTTCTATGTTAACATATTTAAATATTTACTTGCTTTAAATTTTTTACTTACATAAATTTGACATATCCGCTTACTTTTTTGTATTTTTACTTATTTATTTCCTTAATTCAAGCCTTTTCCTACTTACAGTACATACTTAACATCACTTTGCATTTACTTATTTAAGTATTTACACATTTACTTACTTTACATATCAACTTACTGTATAGTAAGTGTTTTCCTACTTAATGTATTTACATATGTACCTGCTTACATAAAGGTTTTACATTTTACTTACTTTACTCACTAACTTATTTTACATTTTTACCTTCTTGCATACTTAACATCTTTACAGCTTAAATTTTAGCTACATATTTACTTACCTTACATGTTAACTTACTTTAAGACTTTTTCTGCTTAATGAATGTATTTACATGTTTACAATATAACTTTACTTGTACACATTTACGTACTTATTAACTTATTTTACATCTTTACTTACTTCATGTACTTGCATATTGACTTTAGGATTTTACAACTTTACTTGATGCATTTGCATAGTTACTTTACATCTTTACTATACATATTTACTTGCATAGTGTAGATTCATATTTACGTAATAAATGTATTTACTATTTTACTTACTTTACATCTTAAATTCATTACTTCGTTACATCTTTTCTTATTTACATCTTAACTTATTTACTTAAAATATTTGTTTGCTGCCATCATTTATGCAGTTCATGTCTTTACAGACATAACATCTTTATTTACTTAACCAAATTACATTATTTACTCACATGCTTGCTTAATTACTTATTGACTTTTTTAACTTTACAGTACATATCTACTTAATTACTTTACATGTTGCACTTTTATGTAATTATTTACATACTTTACTGAATAAGTGATTACCTGAAAACTGATTTTTAAGTTTTATTTATTTATTATAATTTCTTTTTCACATCTTAAAAAAGGGACTATCGTCAACATGATCCGAGTCAGAGAATAAACCTTTTGTAGAATCTATGCTTTTAAAATGAGAGAAACAAAAAGAACTCACTAGTTGTAGAAGGGTCAGCTGAAAAGATTTCTGAGGTGCTTCCTTCCTCATCTCCACTAATTAAATCTGCACAGAATACAAAAAATTAAATTGCACATTAAAGTCTGCTCATTAACAGAGAATTTATATATATATATAAATAAATGAGTGTGTAATAAAATGATTCTTATTCAGCTATAAGTTTCATTAATGACATTGCAAAGTAGTTGCTGTTTATCTCATTATAAATACACACCAATCGGCTGTAACATTATAACCACCTTGGATTTGGTTCCCCTTGTGCCACCGGAGGTGTGCCTTGGATGCTCATGATCTGGTCACCAGTTTTCTGGTGTATAATTTTTGATCAGTATTGTGAAACCTTGTGGTGTTGTCGATGTTATGGCTGATCGTTGTACATGAAATAAATTAGTCATTTCTGTATAACCCTTGTTATTTATTAGTGTGTGATATAATTGAGCAATCACACCTCCTGAACCTTGATCAGCAGCAAAGTCTTCATCGTCTTCAAGGTAGCGTTGAGGTCTCAGCACGCTTGCTGCCTCGAGATCCTCTGGAACTGGAACCTCATCCCATACCTTTGAGCTCTCAGCCACCTGGAACAGAAGAAAGTTCGCTTTACTGTCACTCAAACCTCTGACAATGATGGCTTCATGGCAAACCCCAGGTTTATATTCATGCCCTTATTGAAAAACATTACTGCACTTTTATTACACACTGATCTGGGAACATTTTGTACAAGGATATATATTTTTAGACATATCTTCAGGATGGAGGATCTTGTTCTGAGCAGTTTCCTGGTATTCACACTTATTCCTTAGACCTTGACTTAAAATAGTTCGACTGAAAAAGAAAGAAAGAAACTTCGTCATTAAATAGTTTGCCTGCTTAATTTTGCCTAATTTTTTAGCCTTAATGCTTGCCTTTGCTTAATTTTGTTTAATATCAATACCAACTTTCGCCTGGTAGCTCGACCTCAGATTTAATCTTTATCTTTGTATACGTCCATGCCATGCCAGTTCCCATTTCCCAGCCTCTTCATCAGGTCTGCTGCTCCATTTAAGTGCCTCCAGCTACTAAATAACTTGATCTCCCACCCAAATCCTTTCTCTCCTCACTGAGCGCCCTAAACCAACAGCCACGGGCGTTTTTCAAAAGAAAATCGCTGACTCGCAAAATTCTTTTCAGCAAAGCCGCTCAGCGAGCCGTCTACATGATCAGCTCCTGCTTCACCATCCCTCTGGGATGGAGCCTGTCCAAAAGCCTGGTACACACACACACAAAGAAAGAATTCCAAGAACTAGCTAGAAACTACATAATATATTAAATATGATATGAACAGCGAAGATTCATCCATCTATATATTATGACTCAATAAAAGTCACTATTTTCATTATAATTGGAGTATTAGAAGGGTAGAGATACAGTAGGAATAATGTATGGTTCATAAATGAAAAGGTCAATAGCTCAGAGCAATTAACATGTCTTTAAGTTGCGACAGAAGACATACAGTATCTGAAGTCACACCTAGACCTACTATATAAACATCTAGTAACCACACCTGGCCACGGCCCATTTAACAAAGGAAATGATAGGAAGTGCAAACATACATGTGCGCTGTAGTCATCTATTTAGGAATGCCACTGTTTATCTTCCAGATGTGTCGTTTAACAATAGAGTTTATCCTGTTGAAAGCTGATGGGGTACGGGGGGAAAGGGGGGAAAGGGGGAAAAAAAATAAAATAAAAGACGAGAAGAAAGTTCATGGCCCAAAGTTCACGAGATACATGAAACCATCGGATCAACAACGTTGTTCTTGGGTCGGCCCAGCTGTTGTTTCTTGGCCTAGACCAAATTCCCATGTCCAATGGCGTCCATGGTCAATCAATACATGAAGGGAACAGCCAAGAGGAAGTTGGTGTAGAACACATCTGCTAAGGACACACTCAAACAAAAGTCCCTTTAGAGTAATAACAACTGGACAAATGTGGATGGTTACACTGGAATTTTCTTTTTCTTTCCCATACACGTTCCCATCTACGGCAATCCTGACCCCCGCTTAAACTCACAGCCAACTGGCAAAGTCGAACAAGAACAGTGTGAGACCTCTGGGTGTTGAGGCTTCCATTCACGTAACAGCACAGCTGCAAAAGAGTGTGACCAAAGATAATACCAAATAACCAGTAAACTAGCGAAAGGCAGTGTACACCTGTACACCACAGATGTTAGAATTGACCCTCAGGCACTTTGACGTCAAAACGTTCCACCAGCATGAAGATGCATGAAAATTGCCTGGTGTGAGAGTTTGACGTCTGGAATAAAAGAGCCGTTGGATGAGAAAGGCTATCCATTATCAGCAAGAGCTTTCAATGACGACTCTGGTGATCTAATCTCACAAGCGGCCTTGAGAGCTACAGGCACGAAAAAAAACGATCTCCCATTTCATACTTCACTGTGATTACATAAGAGGCGTTAGAGCAGAGTAGTTGATGTTAGAGGTGATGTGTTTCGAAACGCTAATGGAGCATTAAGTGAGGCCTAACTTCTGAGCTGGACCTCCTTAGCACACGCTGGCACAGGCTGGTGTTCCATAGAGCTGTTGTTTAGAACACTGCGAGGGCACTTCCACAACTCTGCCACATTTCTGAGCGCGCCTGACGAGTATGGACGGCTGCCGCGGAGAGATTAAACAGCTCTTTTTGCTGTTTGTTGCACCTTTAGAGGCAAGACGACAGGCAGGTTTATAGGAGTACATGTTGTATGACAGGACGGAATGAGCAGGAAGAAAATCTTCTTTCCTGAAAGGAGACTATAGGAAACTGACGATCTGTATTATTTTTGACAATTCCCTCAACTCCCTCGGGCGTAGCGAACGTGATGAATGAAGCCTCTCAGTGCGAGATAGCAGCGCACCGTACACTAAAGCCTAAAGCTACCACGAAGGAAGCATACCATCTGTCAGCAATCTGCTATTCTACACATTGCTTTCCACCATGAGCATGTAGCATCGCAGATGCTAGCTCGAACAAGCTTCGACAAGTTGTAAGTTGTAAGGTGGGGAAGGAAAATAAGAGCTGGACAGAGGTTTGGGGATATTCGTAACTCTCCTGGAAACTAGAAATCTTCTCCTGTGTGTCAGACTGCTCTCTCTCCCACATGTGGATCGTGCCATGAGTTAACGACGACTCCCACGGGCATTCCACTGTGTACCGCCGCCTGATGCATCCTGCACTTCACAGCTGTTTCCCCATCCTGAAATATGGAAGTTTAATGAAAACGGAGGTTCATTAAACTTCTATCAATAAGTATAATCTGCAGTCTTCACATAGCAATGACCAAAAAAAAAAGCATTTTGCTTAGTTTCTTACCCCTGCAACCTTCCACAGACACAATTAAGCAATGATTATGTGATGAAGTCTGGTACAATGTGCTAAGAAGGCCAGCCAACTAAAGACATTCGGTACGTTCACATGCACAGTTAAGTCGTGGTAGGGTCGGTTACATCTTGAATTTTTAGACAAGGCACGTTAGATTTGTACCATACATAGGAACAATTGCTCTACCTCCCCCACCCCCAATGCATTCGCATTGTTTTTTTGTTCTCCATTCTCAGGGTAGACTTCTCCAATACTCAGGTGGCAGTATGCACCCACTTGGCTCGTGTGCCACTATTATACAGAAGGGAAAAAGGGACGAAAGAGGGTCCACGCTACGCCTAATACAGAATTAGTGATATTCCAGAAGAAAAAAAAAAGGTCAAGAGCTTGGAACGATTGTGTCCTCACCAATCAAAATGAACCAGACTTTGGGGTCAAGTGTCCTCGGAATCGATCCCTAAAGTGAAAACGACCTTAACTGAACTATTGTCCTTGTCTCAATATACAAGCACGGCAAGAGAATCCATTTATTTACCATAAGATGTCTGACTCCACTACGATAGGTGGTGATATTTCAGCTTATAAGTACTGCATTACATCACAGATCAACACACCACGTGCTGTATGCTTTGCTTTTTGCGCAAAGGAGATGCACGTGATCCCTAGTGGAGACGGTATTATTGAAAGGCAGACAACACAACCGTATTGTTAGCAGCTACTTCTCCTGTTACGCGTTTTGCTTGACTTTCGGATTCAGCCGTGGAGCATGTGCAGAACACCTAGGCCGAATTGTGTCCGACTGAAGTTCAGGAGAAGCTCGACTCCCAACCAGGTTAAAAGTTGGGATTAACTTTTCAGTCTGGTTTGAATAGGATTAACACAGCATTGTGTAAACATACTGATAGGAAATAACTTTTAAGTAATGACTGAAAACTGACAACCAGGTAGTTTCTCCCGTACGTTGACTTGCTACACTGAGATGTAAAGGAGTTTGCCAAGAAGTGTGTATGCGTGGTGGTCTGTAATGGACTGGCATCCTATCCAGTCTGGAGTCCTGTTTCACATCCAGGGTTCCTGGGAAAGCATAGTATACTGTATGCGAAGATAAATGGAACGGTACAGTTCTTCAGTGAGAACATCCAGATGCCATCTGGTGCCAGGGAGGGATGCCTGACCAGTCAGCCAGCCAGCAATGTGCCAGCCTGTGCCGGGGAGTTGGTGTTAGCCATGCAGCTGCTGGATGTTCAGGATTAAGGAAAATTGTGAGGCTTGTTTTATTAAGCGCTAAATCTAAGCGCACCCTGTGGTTCAGTAAGAAGAGCGTTGTGGTAAAGCGGAGTTCCCGTACTGTTTCTATCTAGGGAGACTGCTCAGAAGCCTGAATCATTACACCAGTAACTCGACCTCTAACCCTATGGCATATAGAAATATCCAAAAGTCCCATGCTTTTAAAAGCTAATCTTTAATTTGCCACCACTCCTGTTAGAGTTACTTTTATAACTATGAACCAGAAGGACAATGTGACAAGGGTCTAAGTGTGTTTGCAGTATTTCAGCATTCGGGACCAGACATGAGCAACACCCAGTCATGAAAGAAGAGCTGAGCATTACATGTCTGAGATCCCATAATGGGTCTGAAGTCATAACCCAAATCCAGCTCTGGTGGCGGCAGAATCATGGGCATGTCGGTAGCTCGACTGACCTGTAAATCTTTTTTTATATGTTTCATGATCATATCTTTTTGAGCAGTAAGGGATTAGAGATGCCCATTTAGATGCCACTTATTAGACTTGACCATATGACTAATGATAAACAAGGAATCATGGAAATGTGAGATCAACACAACGGTTTCCAGAAGTGCCCGAAGAACAAGCACTTAATCAAACGTAACATGGTGTGTTTTTCTCCAACCGAAGTCAGCGGGTGAGATGAACAAGCAGAGCATTCCAATAGAAGGCACTTTCAATGCTCGCTAGAGTTCAGGTGGCTCACAGAGTCCTCCCATTAATTACCAAACCAGCAGGATAGCCTTCAAAATCTCCTTCAAACAGACCACCTCGGTTTCACACGCCTTCAAAAGAGTCTGGGAAGGTTGCATTTGATCTGCTGTTTCAGACTGATTTATAACTGGGGTGCAAGTTGTTGTAAATAGGGATGTCTAAAAATGTGCTGAGGATTAATGAATGAGGTTTTTGATCAAATTTGACTCATCATAGACTATACTGTATACCATGGACAAAACCCCGTAGTCACCCATAGATCTGAAGATCAGTTATGACGTTCAACCAGATGCTCTGGATGTCGCCATCTGGTCAGGATAGCTAGTTTAGATTTATCTTAGCTAAAATGCTATGTTAGCTAACATTTCAATATATATTAGTGTTACTTTATATTTAAGGGAATGCCATCATCCATGTCCTACATGATGTCCCTAGTAGCTTTGGCTCAAATCAGGCACTTTTTCCCCACCAGCCCAGCACAATCCCTCATTCAGATTCCTAACACTTGGATGGCTTTATCCAATTGCTTGCAAGACATTCATTCATTCATTTTCTATACCGCTTAATCCTGTGTTCAGGGTCGCGGGGGGCCTGGAGCCTATCCCTGGAGACTTCGGGCACTAGGCGGGGTACACCCTGGACAGGATGCCAATCCATCACAGGGCACACACACACACACACACACACACACACAGTCACACACCCAATCACACTCTACGGGCAATTTTTTAGGAACGCCAATTAGCCTAACCTGCATATCTTTGGACTGTGGGAGGAAACCGGAGTACCCG
>JAOTQY010000016.1:17219172-17231623 GCA_026413445.1 Dolichallabes microphthalmus | reverse complement strand
CATTTTGTGTGACAAACATGCAAAAGAATAAGAAATCAGGAGGGGGGGCAAATAGTTTTTCACACCACTGTATGCGTCTCTTTCCTCAAGTTGGCAACAAGTTGTCCATCGATTTTTCAAGGATAAGGCAGTGCACTCTCTGAATGTTCACAGGAACAACTGCAGTGGGCTTCGAGCCACCTGGGCTGGGATCATCATTCATGGACACAGCCTTTTTTAAAACGTTTGCACCATTCAGATGTTTTACTGCGGCTAAGAGTCTCATTGGTGTACTTTGCTGTACTTTGAAGTCTCCTTTAAATACACAAGAAATTTCATCACAAGTCTCAGTTTGACTTGAACAGCCCTTGTATTTAACCTCCACATTGTGCTGGAATGCATACCATCAGTGCTGATTATTATTATTATTATTATTGTTGTTGTTGTTTTTATTCCATTTTTATAACATCACACTCCATCAGTTTTACTTTGATTATTTACTTGAAAACAGCTTTAGTTAGTTACTTATTTCCTTCTTATGTTCAGGCTCACCTGCGGCGGCATTCACAGATCCACAACCGTGTAGAAAACTACAACCCACGCCAGAGGAAACTGCGCAACCTCATCGTGGAGGAAGTGAACACAGAGACTACACCTACTTCTACCCCCCCGGAAGGACAAGACACGGCAGGCGAGAAGGCCCAGCCTGCCACTGCGGAAAACGTGGACTCTGGAGCTGTCAAGGAGGCTGTGCAGGAAAGCTTCGACATGGACGAGGTGATGGAGGTGCTGGTGACAGACACATTTCCCATTCAGTCAGGAGGCCTGGTGGAGGAGCTGCCGGGCAACGGGGCTGATGGGAAGGCTTGAGAAATGAGAGAGCAGGAGTGCTGCAAGGTGCAATGCTAAGACCAGCTTCATTTCATTCTGAAGACGTGCACAAGCACAAGGTCACCTTAAATACAAAGACGAGTACTTAACAGTAAGTACACATGTGAAAGAAACGTGTTTTTAAGAGCGAAGGTTCCAGCTATCCTCCTAGACTACTCTCATCTTACTATGATCAATGTACAGACAGATATATGAATTAAGTTTTTAGAGCATGAATATGTCTCTGCAGTATATTCAATGAAATAGCATTAGTTGTACTTTTACAAAATCATTGCAACATACAAATTAGATATTATCTAATTTGGGAAAACCCTTCACCTGTTTTTATTTTCATTTTTTTATTAAACTGGCTTTTTACACAACATAATATTTGCAGGAAGACAGCGTAGAGACTGTGAAATTAATAAAAACTGTTTGGCTATAGATAATGTCGAACCAAATGCAAAAAAATCATCCATCCATTATCTATAGGACGTGTCCTGTATAGGGTGGTGTGGTACCGTGCACCTATCCCAGAGAACTCATGGTACACTGCAGGGCACATATGACACAAATTAACGACGCATTTACAACTCATACAAACAATACAGGGAATTTGGAAAACGCCAGTCAGTCTACTCCATGTCTTACACAGAGGAAACCCAGCAAACACGGTGAGAACATGCAAACTCCACGCACACAGTGCGGAGACGAGATTCGACCCCCAGCTCTGGTGGTGCGAAGCGACAGGGCTATCCACTCAGCCACCCCAAAAAGCTTAATGAAAATGGAAATTCGTGAACGAGATAGTGACGGAGAGAGCTGTCTCAGGAGTCATGAGACAACGAGAAGATGGGGCCGTTGTTTTTTTTGTCTTTTGGTGGAAGAGTTGCTTGGCACACAGCTCATATACGTACTGATCAACATATGCTAAGATTTTAGGTCAGTGTGTGTTATAGGTAGGAAAAATAAAACCTAAACCAAACTCGGATTTTGTACTGGACTGCTTTAGGGTGTTTAATGCAACAAGGCGAGATCGAGCAATTTAATTGTTTTTACCATTTTTAATACAGGAGAAATTAAATCTTCACTCAAACACCTGATGGGTTTTCCTATATTCCCACATAAACTGATCAGCCATAACATTACAACACAAAACGTTAAGCCCAGTATTGTGTAGGGTGGCTCTTGCCCTTCGGAATGTGTGGAGCAGCCCTGTCCGTCCAACAGATCCAGTGGGTGCTTGTTTGGAGTGTGGCTTGTGGAGGCCGGGTTGCTGACCTTGGGCTTTTTGCTCCTGCTGGCATTCTGGGTGTTCTGGTTCCTTTCTGTCATGGCCAGCATTGACATTTTTTGGACATTTGTGCTGCATTGGCTTTTCTGGTATGTAATTAGAGGTCGATGGTAATGTTATGGCTGATAACTTATGTTGAATTTTCATTTATGTATACTACCAGTCAAAAGGTTGGACACATCTTGGAACTTAATGGTTTTTTCCTGATTTTTATTTCTTTCTACACTGTAAAACAATACTGAAGGCGTCCAAAATATACAATAATCTCCTCTGACAAGTTGATATTGAAACGTGTCTGCTACAGTACGCATGCTCTGTAAAGGCTTCATGACGGCCCTAATATTTTTACCTGGATTTTTGAAGCTGGTAACTCTAAATGAACGTCTCTTTTGCAGCAGGGTTAAGTTTTGGTCTTACTTTTCTGGGAAGGACTTCATGAGAGTGAAGTCTTTGACAATACTGTTCTTGTAAAAACTATTTCAGAACAGCTGACATTTTATGTCTTAAAATAACCGACTGCTGTTGTTCCTTACCTAAAGCCATGTTTTATTTCATAGTGGGGGGGGGGGACAGTATTGTTTCAGAAGGTAGAAAATAAATCCACAATTGTGTCCAAACGTTTGACTGGTGCTGTGTATTCATTCAATAATTTGTACCAAAAAATTCAGACAAATATTATAAAATATCCATTATTGTATGATATGATGTGCTGTGATTGCACCTGTTACAGTGAAAATAAATAAGACTAAACCCCACAGTCCTGCCTGCAGTTTATTCCTTCATCACACTTACAGACACCACTACACCAATCAAAACAAGGCCAACAGGATTTTGGCCACAAACTAAAACCAAATATTGTAAAAAAAAACAAACAAACAATAAAACAATGAAGTAACACAATGTTTACAAGTACCATTTTAATAATCATAACTCTTAGTAACACACGAAACACATCTGCTTGAGAAGAGATTGCTGAATTCCAGTTATTTAACAGCATAGTGAAAGATTTTGAGCAAATCAAACGCAGCTTCATCTTCATGTACTGTTACACACCATAAAAAAAAAACACGTCTAGACATCCTTAAATAAACTTCCTATCAAAATACTGTGAGACATTAATTCATGTAAAAAAAAATAAAAAAATCATGCATAATAGATTGTCCGGTATGTCCAGGGAGAAAACAGGAGGAGAGAAAAAGATCAGAAAAATAGATGTAATGGTATTTTCTCTGCAGTGCAATCCATATTTGGCGATCATACGCTGTAAATATTAATCGAGTGATCCGACACTTGATCTTTAGTTAAGTGTGGATTTATGATGTACATCACAAAGAATTGACTAAAATTCTTAATGAAAAAAGAAAAAAAAAGCTGTGGCTTGCTTTCGGCAGACCCCGTTGTCTATCCGGCTCCCAAGGCATGGATCACTACTAGGCACTACTTCATAACGAGACTTCTGTCTCTAACCCGTCTCCTTCTAGTGTCGTAGAAACATGCAACGCGAATGTACACGGCTCCAGTAGCGAGGCTTGGGTCAGCGTTAAAAACAACCAGCATGATTCCCACCAGAGTAATGTTTTGTATGTCAGGCAATAGATTTTCTGTCTTTAGTAAAGATTGTTCTATTTGTAATACTGAACATGTATGGGTCCTTATTAATAATAACATAAAATGAAATTTAAAGCATTAAAAAAAACAAATCAACTGTAGTGTTCTGTATATTCGCACATGTAGACAAGCATATTTTAAGCTATGCTAAAGTACAGTGTTATATTACATCATCATAACATACTAGCTGAGCTTTGTTTGTGATGGACACTGAAAAATGGTGCAGGGCTCCTGTACCCAGCATGCATTACTACAACAGTAGTATTAGTACACCCTCGTAAATTTATATTATATAACAATCAATATTAATAACAAGAAACTGATAATCTATTTAAAATGTTGATCAATCGACCGTTCAAGTCAAACTGGGACTTTTCGCAGGAATTTTTTTCAAGTATGAAGATGGGGGGTTGGGGGGGGGGGGAATGACATTTACTGAAGATTTTAAGAAGAGTACGGTAATTGAAGTGTTTTAAAGACGTCCTTAAATGACGATCCTGGCTGAGGTGGCTGGGAGCCCACTGCAATCGTTTCCGTGAACATTCGTTCATTTCCGAGTAGAAAACCTGATCCTTGAAAATCGATGGATTCAGACGTGAAGCAGGCCATCCAATCATGTCTCCGCCATACTCAGTAAACTTTCTACCTTGACCGTATCCAATTGATAGTAAAACACTGGGATAAGTGCATTAGTGTAGGAGGGGATTACATAGAGAAATACAGTGAGTTTTTTTTTTTTTACTCTGCTGTTATTCTATGCAATTAAAAGTCCCAGTTTGACTCGAACGCTCCTCATGTGAGAAAAATTCCCATCTTGCAATGAGACAAAAAAAATAAACATTTACACAGTACTGTGCAAACATCTCAGGCATTCTAATTCGGTCTTAAATGTTTATTTTATGATGTGTGTTGCTAAAAAAAATTTTTTATTCCGAATATTACTTTTCCGACGGAATAAAAACAATACATGAATACATTTGTATGGCAGTTAAGGTAGCAATGGATTACATAATACACCATTTTTGAGACTATAATAATATTAAATCTATATGGTTTCATCTGTTTTTGTACAACAGGTCTGACATTCCCAGTGCCTCGCGTCAGAACTGTGTCTCACAATCACGCAGAAAATCTTACCAGCTCATTTCCTTGATAAAAACGCACTGATGCATTTAATACAGACTGTGTTTATTTGAATACCTTTTCTAGTTGTATTATTTTTGATAGTTATTTGTGCATGTGTCTAGGACGCTTGCACAGTACTGTATGTACACACTGTTGTACGAAAGACTGGCGCCAACCCCTCTAACAAGTGTTTTACTGCGTCAGACAACTGCGACCTCGTTTCCCCTCTCATCAGGTCAAAGCACTCAGCATCACCAGTATACTAATCACCGGCCTGATCATCGGTCATTTTCTGCACCTTTTCTCACTGGTTCATGCCATAAGTTAGATGATTTTTTTATGTTTGAAGGATTCATAGGTCACTGTGTGGCTTAACAAACAAAAAACATTTCTCTGAAACTGCTCAGGTTCATAGCAATCAATTGTATATTGAGAAGAATTCTTCTTCATTCTTTGTTCTTCTTTCAAGACTTTATAATGATCAAAGATCACGTCTACATCAAGCTTTCTTACTGAAATGTTGAACTTTAGAATTATAAAATCCAATCTAATAGCTGATCATACTTTGCTTTTACGAAAAAACAAGCAAACAAAAAAACATTCTTTGAGCGCTTCATTGGAATAAACCTCGGCATTACTGGAATTATATTATTTGGCCAGATGAGATGTTTAGCAGTTCAAATTATTAAGCATTACGTTGCATAGATAAGGGAACTAATACCTTCACTAGTCAGGAGAGAAAATCCTTTACTAAACTCTCAAATGATTATTATGCAATTGTGCATTTCCTGTTTGTTTTTTAAGCATCACAATGCTTTTATGGATTAATTTCTTAGTTGTAATAAGTTGTAATTACTCAGTTAGTTGTAATAATGATGATAGTAAAAGTCTGGTAAGAATGATGCTGGTGTAACAAATCCCACACTGACCAAGCCCATTAATATAATGAGAATTCAAAGAAGCGAACAAGGAGAGAGTAACTTGCCCTCCGTTTGAGGTGAAAACGTGGTAAAGTGCGTACTAAGTATCGAGTTCGACAAGAACCTCAGCGTGCCGGGTTCACTTCCCGATTGCGGTGGTTCTGGTTGAGCTCGTTGTTGAGTTCTTGAAGAGCCTGGTGGTGGCGGTGGTGGCGGTGCAGGGGGATGTCTTCCACCTCGGGTATGTCGACTGGCTCAAAAGTACTGGGCACGAGGGGCATGAACTGGCGGAAGATACTGACGCTGCCGTGCCAGAAGGTGGGCTGAGGGAGGCGGCCGGCTAGGCTCCACAAGCGAGCGCCGGGGTCGTACACCTCCACCACGTCGGACAGCTCGAACGTGTTGTCATAGCCACCGGACACGTAGAGGCGGCCTCCTAGAGCCGCCACGCTGCCACCTACGTGGACCTGGGAAGGAACATATTAAGGAAAATATCTTATCATAAAGTTTAGAAGGTTAATTGTGGAGCAGACAAACATCTCCAAGATACTCGATCTGTAAAAACTGTTGGAGAAATATTTGCCACCCAGTTTTCATACTAATCTGGGATTTTCTTATGGCTGTTTTTTAGCCATATGAGATGCCTGATGTATTAAACACACCGATCGAGCTGAGAGCGAGTCACACCCGCAGAAGAAAAGTCCCTTACTTGATTCATCGGGCTAATCTTGTTCCATTCGTTCTTCTGTGGATCGTAGGTGTCGATTTCTGCAGAGTCATCCCTGAAACATAGCAACCATGACACAATCCATGACACGTCAGTCCAAAAAGAGAGTCTAAAATAAATGTATAGCTAATCGCTATAGCTATCTTGCAGGCAGACGAGGCTAATCCAGGTCAAAGGCCAGCCCCTGTTGGTGATCACTGGCCCATAGTGTAGTAACTATTGTATCTCAGGTAGCCTAATCATGAGATAAATAATCTGTACATTCAACACAATTTATTCAGTTAATCGTTAGTTGTTTTTTCAAAGCTTAAATTAGGTCGATGTTTTTTCCCCCAATCTAACTGTGGCAGCAGTAGAGGTCGAGTGGCGCCTGCAGTGAACACCTAATACTTTCCACCTGTGGCTTTTTATCAAGGCTATTTATTGGTGCTTTTTTTGCAACCCTAGTGTGTGTGTGTGTGTGTTAAACGATTATGGCTTAAAGGTTAGCTGGCATCAATCTCCAGTCTCCTCCTCCATCCTGTTTTCTTTGTCATGCATGATAAATGGCTAAGCGCACGTGGAGCGACCTCGGGAACTTGTCACAGGACAGCTAGCAAAGTAAGAGGTGAACGGCAAGGTAGAAAGAAACTGACATGTTGATATGATGTTTACATACTGTTTTGATTTCACTAAAGGATAGTCTGACATTGAATCGCAGCTGTAAATATCACCAAATTGTAAATCTGCCAGAGCACGGTCCTCGAAAGTGTTTAATGAGACAGCTGGAGCTTGCTAAAACTCTGTAATATCCAATGACCGAATTGTCTCAACATACAAGGGTCATCTGGTCTCTCGTTGTGTGTTCGGTAAAAGCAGTGTGTGAGAGGGTAAATTTAGCTGGAAAGTCATTATTATTATGAATGTCACATGACTGAAGTAATATTAGTCTGATAAGCACGGATATATGGAAACTGGAAATGCATTCAATTTGTATCAGGAATAAGACAGCTGTGAGTTAACCATCCAATCATACTGAGTGATCCTATGACGCTGTAGTAACTAGAGCTAGATGTGATTAAATCAAGTATGCAATTAAAAGACAATTTTGTTGGTCAATTTAATTTTTTTAATCGTTGAATTAGTTTTTGTTTTGATTTGTTAAACAGTCTTAAAATCGACAAATTCCTTAAAAATAAACCCTAAGCTTTTGTAGAAAAACAAACCGTTTGCATTTTGCAAGAGTTTCCCCTTTTTCTCTTTTTTGTTCCGGACTGGTACACGAGTCTGTATTAAAAACTTTTAGTTCGGGTACTCCCCCACTTATGAATGAGTTCAGTTCCGGGAGCATGTTCGTAAGTCAGATTTGTTCTTAAGTCCAACAAAGTGACTCTTATACGGCTTTGACATGAATATACAATGTAAAGCATACTAATCCACTTGACTAAATCTCTGTCCCCTTTCCCAACACTGCCATTATGTAGCCAAAAACCATAACCTCGCCTAAGGGAATGAATCTCACACATTAAATGTAACAGTGTTGTCTCTGCGCCTTTAAATAGCGAGGGGAATCCCGGATGCCATTTTGTCTTAGAGCTGTTTTCCACTGTATTTGACTGTGAACTTAAGGATTTTCTGAAATTAGGATTATTCACAATCAGGACAGCTGTACAGGACAGCGATTTGAATTCCTAACTCGAATGTTCGTAAGTCAGGGACTACCTGTAGTTTAAGTACATCGAAATCTTACTACTTGAACCAAATCAGATAATACATTACGCTATTGAATCCAATTAAATTGGAAATTATGCAAGCAAACTGGTGTCATCATAATTTTAATTATTATTACTATTATCAGCCTTTGAAAAAAAAAAACATTTTAAAATTTAATCACTGCTAAATTGTTAGTTTTTAAATGTAAATACTACGGAATTTATTAAACTGAAATATATGACTTTGAAAAGTAGTAATCTTTGAATTTATTTTCACATGGAAATCTCAACAGTTTATTTCAAGTCTTGATTTTAACATACATTTAATTTAATATTCTGAAATTCTAATTGCAAAAAAAAAGAAAAACTCATCTGATATCCAGAACCTATACTCGGGTGTGTCCCATTCCATAAAGCTCAGTTCAGATCTAGGGACTAAACTCAAGGCTTGGAAATTCACAATGAAAAAATCAAGTTGAATTGATGGTCCAAGTAAGATTCATAGCTCTATTAATAACCCTAGTAACAATTAAAATACGTAGATACATAATTTGTGTGAAATCTGTTCCCTTAACATATTACATTATAATAAATACAGAGACTACTCCACCTTAAGTCAAGGGTTTTTGCCAATTCTGCTTTTTCATTTTTCCAGAAATGTACATGGTCAAACACCTCAAGCGTGTGCTTTCTGGGTTAACGTCCTCACCTCACAAAGTAGATGAGTCCATTGAGAGTCACTGATTTGGGGGCGAAGGACCAAGGTGGCATCTGGCTGCAGTTGACCAGGTGCCAGCGGTTGGTGTCGCCATCGTAGCACTGGATGGCCATGGCGTCGTCGCCTGTGAGCGAGCCGGTAGCATAGAGACGGCCACCGCACACTGTCGTTGAGCAGTTATCCATGGGGTGCAGCATGGGTGTCAGTGTCTCCCAGCAGTCCAGTGCATGGTCGTAGCGCTCCGTGCTGTCCGAGGCCACCACATACAGCTGGCCTTTCAGCACACAGGAGCTGTGGTACTCGCGTGGCTTGAGCATGGGCGACACCTCGGTCCACTCGTTCACGCTCGAGTTGTAACGCCACACGCCGTCGTAGAGCCGCGAACCGTCAGAGCCGCCTGCCGTCCAAAAGTGGGTGGGGTTAAACATGGTTAAGCATGGTATGGGTCATTCCATTTCAATTTATGTTTTTGTTTTGCATGTGCACCTCTAGGTAGCCCTCATTGGTAGCACTTCATTGTACCAAACATTGTCTTTCAAAACACATGCAAGGATTTGTGAATGCCTGAGATGCTTCTCTGGTGCAAACACTGTC
This sequence comes from Dolichallabes microphthalmus, assembly GCA_026413445.1. Taxonomy (NCBI): domain Eukaryota; kingdom Metazoa; phylum Chordata; class Actinopteri; order Siluriformes; family Clariidae; genus Dolichallabes; species Dolichallabes microphthalmus. The sequence goes on along the minus strand of JAOTQY010000016.1, from coordinate 17,222,097 downwards.
CAGTCCTGTATGCCTGAATCATTAAGTGCTGTTGATTCTCTGGAAGAACATCATGTCCCATTACCCCTCTCGCATATAACCAAACAGCTAGTAGTTTATTTATATTCGTGCACGCTTCCAATTCACGTGACGTGTTCTAGAAAGTTCTAAAGGTGAGAGAGAATGCAGGCCATCAAAGATTACAGTGGGTTCTTTTTGTTGTAAATTACCTGCAATTTATTATTGATTAAAACACTTTAAGCATTCACACGACTGATCCTGAATGCTTTCCCACTGGCACTGAAATCTTCAGTAAAATGCCTTTTCTTACTCTTGACACACAATATTTATTTACCCATAGTAACTTATAAGCCTCATAACCAGTATATACAGTATAACAGGCACTGACTCCAGTGTCATCACCCTGGTGATGTAACCTCTAATATAGCCTGCGGTATTTTGCAACTTGTTTCACTTTATAAGAGAAAATGCACATTTTAACATCAAATTAGAGATGCAAACTTGAATTTAACTGTTCAGTAGTATTACTCCTTCGACAGAGAAAGTCAACTACTAGATTTATATAATAAAGGACCAAACATGCACTTGGAGGAGATTACAGAGCTTGAGTCGATTTCTAAATGCTGCCTTGGTCATATCATCAATGGTCAAACCTACCTGTGACATACATGTCATTGCCTAGTGCTGCTATGCTGTAGCCTCCTCCAAGATGGTCGGGAAACTCGGCAAGGTATCTCCACTGGCCCGTCTGTGGGTTGAAGCAGTCGACGGTCACAAGTTCATCACAGTCTTGGTCACAACCTCCCACCACAACCAGGATCTCGGCAAGACCGGTAGAAGGACGAGGGCGCATGCGCTGGCACGGACGGTCGTGCCGGTCGTACTCTCCCGACTGGAAGCTGCGTGCCTCGCCTACCAGACGCAGACACTCTGGTTTTAGGTAGACAAGTGGGTCGCTCTCAACCCGAGCGAGAAGGAAGAAGCGCCGGACGAAAGGCAAGCGTACCTGCTGAAGGAGTTCAGGCCAGTACTGGAGTCTTCTCCGCGGGTCAGCTTTAACCCAGCGCGCCGCCATCTGGTAAGCTGTTTCCTCCTTGTCTACGCGTAACGCATCATCTGAGACTAGTTCCAGCAAGCGCTTCCAGGGGAGACGCTCAAACTCCTGGCCCTTGGCCAGCTCCATAATGTTGTTGAGCGCAAAGCGCCGGGCACTGGTGGCCAGCTCACTGCACGCATACGCCTCCGCAAAGTCCTGGATCTCGAGGCAGTTTGAGACGTCGAGGCGCTGCTCGAGGAAAGCGCAGCACGCCGCCTTGACTGAGGGGAACTGAAAGAGGTCAGCTGCCTTGAGCAGCACATCCACGTTGTCGCACGTGACAGTCACACAGCCCGTGTAGCAGAAGTCAACAAGGAGTCCGAGCAGCTCAGCCGAGACCTCGTGTAGTGCCACTCTGTCCATGGCGCTCTCACGGAGCGTACCAGCAAACATAGCACGGAAGTAGGTACTGGCAGCGGCCAGAACCGTTCGGTGGCAGTGGAACTCCTTTCCCTCGGCACACAGGGTCACATCGAAAAACTTGCGCTCAGCACGGAGCTCGTGGATGCCACGCAGCAGGTTGACAGCATGGGCTGTATCGAAGAATGGCAGCATGGAATGCTGCGTCTGTAACACTGGCTTCTCCATCGCAACACGGTTTTGCCTGATAACAGTCTCTGGTTTGGAGTGGACTCAAAACACTCTTGTCATCTGTGAAGAGAGAAACCAAACATGGTAACATCACATACTCGGCTACAGATAAGGATCAACTAAAGAAGAATGATTTGATCAAAGAGCTGCGCGAAAACAGATTTCCTATGCTCATGATCAACATAAAAAGACATTTATTAGCACATACTTATTTATCAACAGTTAATACCCTAATAAAGGGTCCTTTATCTTTTCACTAATAAACTAGTATGAATTTGAAAACCCGTCCTCCTACCTGTACAAGTTCTTTAGACGTCTTAAACTACTTAAAACCTTGAACGGAAGATGACGTGTCAGAAACTTCTAGAGTCTGATATCAGTTATGACGAACGCAAGTGACTAACTGTGTCTTAAGAAACAGCTCTTTACTGTCCACCGAGTCTATAAATACATCGGCAGTGTCCATTTCCACAGGGTGAGGAGGGGGGAAAGTGCACAACACACACCATGCACTAACCTCTCCCCCCCCCACCACCTCTAATACCCATAACCCCTCCTAAGTATGTCCACAAACAGGCGGAGGGAGTTCAGCTCAGAGCCAGATCTAGTCAATAAATCTACAAGGCACATAATTCATAACTCGTAGCTTGGCTGGGACTGAACAAACTTCCTGAGTTAAAGGTTTAGAAGTGTTTTTAAAGGCAAATACGAACTTCACACATAAACTCCAAGTAAAGTGGAGAGCATGTGGCTATATTGCAAAACGTGACATAAATCGCCTATTCTGATTGGCCAAAGGTTGGCATCTAATGGTATCTAATTGAATTTATTTAAAAAGATTAATTAGAAAATCAAACCTATTTATAGTATTCACATTATTAAAGTACTATGTATATTGCACTGATAATTAGCTATAACCTGATCTTTGATAAAAGTGAATTCCTACTTTATAACTCAAGATTACCTTGATATACTCACCACGACCTTCTGTTTGCACATATCTGAAAACTCTAAGTCTACTTGTTATTCAAACGAGCAAGCCAAGGTCAAACCTAGAAAATAAGCCAGACCATGGGAAGAGGGGTCTAAGGAACAGATTTGAACATTACTGTAGACGGGGCTGTATCTGGAGCTGAATCAGTTACTCTTTGGCTTAGACTTAAATCCATGACCAGAATCTGTGGTTTAGACTAAAATCCATGACCAGAATCTGTGGTTTAGACTAAAATCCATGACCA
>JAOTQY010000016.1:17189456-17207001 GCA_026413445.1 Dolichallabes microphthalmus | reverse complement strand
TTTAAAAACTGCATTTTGTGTTTACTTGTGTTATCTTTGACTAATAGTTAAATGTCTTTGATGATCAGAAACATTTTATGTGACAAACATGCAAAAGAATAAGAGATCAGGAGGGGTCAAATAGTTTTTCACACCACTGTATGTATTATTTCTATTTGTACCTGACTGTCATATTTTATGATGAATTTAATTGGTACTATTTCCTACCGTCTAAACGAACTCAGCTTCATACATGTGCTTATGTCTAGATTTGCTGTGACTAAAATGTGGTGTCACTACATTCAAACCAAACCCAGGCCTTTCGAAGGAACTCAGGTGCTCAATGATTTGTTTTAGATTTACTGCATATGAGCAGATTGAAACCTGTCGGATCCTGAAAGAAATGTCATAGCACTCAAGCTGCAAGCAGGGCTGTGTACATTGTTCTGAAGCAGTTGGATTCAGTGCAAAAAAAAAAAAAGCCAGGCATGCTGAAAGCAAGCAAAATAACACTTCAAAATGTGTCAACTGCCCATTTTACAGACTATTTGTTTACAATGTAGTGATCCCTTTTCGGGTTGAGAATGCTTTCTGGGCTCTTTTCTAATAGTATGATCCAAACCAGTAACTTATATGCAGTGCTTTTATATATACATTACAAGAACAACATATTTTGCTGTCTTTTTCTCCTGACAGCTGTCAATATTCTCAGTCTAGCTTTTAAAAGTAAGACAGATTGCGGAAATAAACAAGCAATCTGAGTGTTCTAAAACTCAAGCTGTCGATCATCTCAGGACCGGTTTGGTACATGTAAAGCCTGAGACTGTCAAGTGGAAAAGTATGACGCTTCCCTGTGCCTGTGTGACAGACCATACCTTCCAGCAATGCTGGGAATGATTTATGAAGCGTGACAAACATGCCCAATAATTGGCTATAGATATCCACAAACTATGCACTTGCGATGGAGATACAGGGTTCCTTTCATCCCTAAACCTGGAAGATCATTTTCACACAGGCAACCCCTAATCTGTTAGTAAGAAACACTCATCCATTAAGTGATTGATGGCTAATTGCGGGTGAAGCTCATTCTTACAACACGAGCATCTATTAGGCCGTATCTCATGCTCTGTGGCCCATGTTAGATTTTAGATTTCGACCAATTTTTTTTTCCTGCTGGAGGACATTAGCATCGCTAGATCATTCATTAGACTCTTGGCGCCTGCTGCTTTTGCATAACACTGGATAACAAGTGGACAGCAAGCAGCTGCGCGTTGCAGGTAAACATCAAAAACAGAACAAGCACAACATAAAATTAATCATGCTCCGCTCACTGTTCTAAATTAAAAAATGCTTTCTATAATGCACGCATCCTCAGTGCTTTCTTCTTTACAAATATGTGCAGGAACTGGCACCCAGTTGTGGGTCTGGCAGCGGTAAGGACAAACCGAATGCAGCAGCTAATTTGCATGATTATTACGTGTCTTTGTGACACTGGTGTAATTGTTACTCTGGTATGCCCGGGAGAACAAGGCGGGACGCAGCAGAGCTCTGTCAGGAGAGAGATGGCTGAGAACCAATTTGAACTATTTAAGTGCATGCTACAATTGATCGAGAACATGTTAGCCGTCTCACTGGAATTGTAGCAAACAGCACGCTGCGTGCATACGAATGGCTACCTCCATGAACCTAAATCCGTCATGAGAGTTCTGTAGCCGAGAGTAGTCCAGTATGAAGTGGCAGATAAAAAAGCAGAAGTGGATAAAAGGGTCATTCCGCCTTGCAAACAAAGGGTGCAAATAACAGCCCTTAAAGTGGAACACATCCTTCATGGAAATGTGTTTTCTGACCTACCAGTGGGGTGATACAAAAAGACATAGTACCATGTACTGTAGGTTCTGAAAACAGGTCTACTGAACATGCAGGTTTCCGGCCACTTGCTCATTCGTATATAATCACCCAATCATTTGGCAGTAGCGCAATGTAGATGGTTATGCAGCTAACTGGAGATTCAGCATGTTCATATTAAACATCAGAGTGAAAAAAAAATTTGTCATAGTTGTTGATTGCAGACTGGGGTTGGGATATTTCCAAGAAATTTATTTTTTACGTGTGTGTCTTCAGTTTATAAGGAAGAGAATCACCAGACAGGTTTGAAATAGCATGAAGGCTACAATATTCTCCACAGTCAGCCGAAAAGCATCTCTGAAGAAAGAGCTTACCAAATATTGAGGAGGTAGATGGGCTACAACAGCAACAGAGAACATCTGGCTCCACTCCCATTATATCAGAGGAATCTTGATTCTAAAGTGACTTGGAGATTGTAGAGTCTTTTTGTGTCAGTGGCGTAAATCCAAGGACCCAACCCACCTGTTTCAAAAGTTGAGTTTGTGCTGGTGGTGTATCACTATGGGCAATGTGTTTTGGAACTGGCCAGATATTTTTCTTTATATCTTATAACAGCTAATTCCATGCAACATGCCACAAACCACAAGCCATCACAAAATGATTCTATGAACAGGACAATGATTTCAGTTTACTTCAATCTCCAAATCTGAATCCAATTTAACACTTTTGGAGGTTTAAAAAATTGGCAGCTGAAAAATCTGTATGCAAACTTTTTGTGAAAATTTTGTGATGCAATCAAGTCCATATGAACCAGAATCTCAAATGATTATTTCTAACACTTTTGTGTAATCCTTGACAATGAAGAATTTGGCTGTTCCATCCAGTATTCAAAATAAGGTGGATAGTAAGACAAGTGTGACAAGTGTAAGAGGTGTACAGTACCAGGTAAAACTTTGAACACACCTTCTAATTCCAAGCTTATCTTCTGATTTTTATTTCTTTCTACATTGTAAAACAATGCTGAGGGCATCCAAAATATATCTATAAAATAATCTCCTTTGAAAAACTGATGTTTAATTTTTTTTATTGATTTTATAGAACTTTATTAATCCCAGAGGGAAATTGCTCAATTTTCATACTGTATACTGTATCCCAATTAGGAAACTGGGGTCAGACAGCTTACAGCACCCCTGGAGCAGATAGGGTTAAGGGCCTTGCTCAAGGGCTCAACAGTGGCAACTTGGCGATGCTGGGGTTCGAATCCCCGACCTTCCGAGCAGTAACCCAGTAACCCACAGCCTCAACCGATTAAGCCACCACTGTCCTAAATGTGTTGAGATGTGTCTGCAATTTAAAATTGGTAAATTTAATGAACTTCTCCTCTGCAGCAGAGCATCTTTTCCTGGGATGGTCTTCATCAGAGCCAGTTTCATCACGGTGCTTGATGAGTTATTGCAAATGCACTTAACACAATACCATTCTTGCAACTGTTTCAGAACAGCTGACCTTCGTGTCTTAAAATAACAACAGACTGCTGTTGTTACTTAATTACCTAATTCCATATGGGTTATTTTAGTTTTGAACAAATCCAGTATTGTTCTAGAATTTTGAAAATAAATTAAAACTTGTGTCCAAACTTTTGTCTGGTACTGTATGAATTTATAAAAGCTACAACGACATGTGTAACACAATGTAATAAATATTCAACAGAAATGGTACGTAAGTCACACATACTGAATTATACATATATACTGCCATTGTGGTGAACTTGTATTTGTATGGACAAAACCACCTACAACTCAATGTGTCAATGACAAAAGAAATGGTTTTTGGACTTTAGCAAGTGGAAAAACCTCCACTGATCTAATGAACATCTCTGAGACTGAGGTGGAGATTGTGGAAAGCTATAAATACCTACAGTACAGTAGGTGTACTCATAGACAATAAACTAGACGAGTCTAAAACACCAATTCAGTTCAATTCAATTTTATTTGTATAGCGCTTTTAACAATTGTCATTGCTGCCAAGCAGCTTTACACAATCAAAAGAAATGATGGAAGTTTGTATGAAATGTGAATGTGTATGAATCAAAATGATAAGATTGTCCCTGATGAGCAAGCCAAGGGTGAAAACTCCCTGAGATGGCAATAGGAAGAAACCTTGAGAGGAACCAGATTCAACAGGGAACCTGTCCTCATTAGGGTCATGACGGATAGCAGGGATTGATCTGCAGTCATACTGTGTGTTAGGATGGTGGAAGTTCAGTGTAACAGTTGATGTCTTTAAGTTAATGTTGTCACGAACCACTGTTACTTCTCTTTTTTTTTGCTGTTTTGGTTTGTTGTTTTATTCCACCCACGCTGTCAGATTTCTCTACACGCGGTCATGTTTTCTCTAGACTGTCACGTCTTTTGCCACGCCTCCGTACCGCCCCTCCCACACACAACGGTTCCCCATTCACAAATAATTTCTCCCGGCATTTAAGGAAGCGCAGCGTGCTTCCTTGCTGCCGAATTATTGCGTGCTCTATAGCCCAGTTTTCTCGCGGTTATTTTTCTAGGATTCATGTGTATTTTGACCAAGTGTTTTGTTTAACGGCTTTTGCTTATCGTTCATTGCTTCGCTTCGCCCCTCGACTACGCTATTGTTTATCACTTCCAGATTCCACACACTTCGAGACACCAACAGGTGAAACGACTCTGCTCTTCTCTGTCTATGACCCGTGCGGATCTGCATCTACTTCTGTTTTTTCCACTGCACCCAGCAGCCATCATCCACGTCCAGGCTAACTATAGAATCTCGCTTCATTAAAACATCAGAGCCTTCCTGCAGAGCTGCACCTCTATCCTCCATTACAGTCCCGTATTTACTATACAGTTGTATCTGTGATAAAGTGACACCAAGCACTACGCACCCTCTCCCGTAGACTTTCATTATTAAAGTTTTTCAAGTGTCATTCCACAGTGGTGTCTGCTCTTGGGTCCTATCAGCCTGCCTGACCTCGCTTAGCCCCGTGCCAGAATAATTCGGCCAGACAATGGACCCAGCGGACCTTGGCTGTTTGAAGGCTGCACTGGAGAATCAGGGCGCCCTCCTTGGCTCACACCAGCGTGATCTTCAGTCAGTCACTCAGAGTCTGACATCGGTCTCCGAATCTCTTGCTAAGCTCACGACCCAACAGCTTCATACGACCTCCTCTCTGGCTGCCACTGCCATCCCACCACCTGAACTACGCCTTCCTCCGCCTCAGGCTTATGATGGTGAACCAGGCACTTACCGCTCCATCCTCTCCCAGTGCTCGCTGGTGCTGGAACTGCAGGCCTCGACCTTTCCCACAGAATTCTGGATGGACTTTCCGAAACCCTCAAGGAGGAGATTGTCTCCTGGGAGTTACCATCTGATCTGGACGAGCTCATGGGTCGATGCTCGTATTCGCCTACGACGCGATCGAACTCAGACAGTCAGGAGGTCTCCTCCTCCTCTTACTCCTCCACGCCCATCTACTTCTCCATGCCCACCCTCTCACCCATGCCTCCACTCTTCTCCTGAGGAACCCATGCAGATAGGTCGGACCCACATCTCCTCAGAGGAACGGCAGCGGCGACGAAAAGAGAGAGTATGCTTTTATTGTGGACAAGCAGGTCATTTTCTCAAGGACTGAAAAAAAGTAAGCCCTCCAGTTCTGAGCTCCAATCACAAAAACCTCCCTGACACACGTTCATGTTTTACTGTTACCCTCATCCATGACAACAAACCCCATGCCATGCAAGCCCTGATTGATTCCGGGGCAGATCGGAACCTAATTAACCCCAACACAGTCAGAAACTTGGGAATCCCTTTGCATCTTTTGAACCCTTCCTTCTCTGTGCGAGCCCTAGATGGCAGCAGCCTCCCTCCCATTACACACCAGATGACTCCAGTGACTCTACGATTTCTGGGAACCACGTGGAGGATATCTCCCTCTTGGTCGTTGACAGCTCCTATTCCTCAATCGTTCTTGGCTGCCCCTAGCTTACTGTCCACAATCCCCACATTGCCTGGGTTAAGAACATTATCCTGGGCTGGAGCCCCTCATGCCTCGAATCCTGCCTCCGTTCAGCTGCTACCCATTCTCCACCTCCCATCATGGTCGACGAACATCTCGACTTTTCTAATGTTCCATCAGATTACTAACCTCAAACTGGTTTTTAGCAAAGCACGAGCACTCTCACTTCCTCCTCACCGACCTTATGATTGCGCAATAGACCTCCTCCCAGACACCACACCCTCCAAGGGACCACTTTATTCACTTAGCCCACTAGAGAGAGAAGCCACGAACCATTACATCACAGAGTCCCTCGCCGCAGGTATCATTCGACTGTCATCCTCCCCTGCAGGCGCTGGGTTTTTCTTTGTCAAGAAAAAAGACAATTGCCTTCTGCCCTGTATTGATTATAGAGGCCTTAACGAAATTACTGTCAAGAACCGTTATCCGCTCCCACTCATGACCACAGCTTTTGAACTCCTTCAAGGGGCCAAAGTATTCACAAAGCTGGATCTTAGAAATGCTTACCACCTTGTCCGAATGAGGGAGGGGGATGAATGGAAGACTGCATTTTGCACCCCTACAGGACACTATGAGTACCTCATGGTTCCTTTCGGCCTTACCAACGCCCCCGGCAGTTTTTCAGGCCTTAGTTAATGATGTTCTCAGGGATTTTCTGAACAGTTTATCATTCAACATTTCTGGTGGCCCACATTGAAGGAGGATGTCATCAAGTATGTGGCAGCATGTGACTCCTGTACCAGAAACAAAAGCAGCAATTGGCCCCCGGCAGACCACTCCCAGTCCCTCACCGCCCTTGGTCCCACATTGCCATCGACTTTGTTGCTGGACTACCCAACTCCAATAACATTTGCATCCTAACTATCATCGACCGCTTTTCCAAAGCTGCCCACTTCGTGCCACTCCCTGGACTCCCTTCCGTCAAAGAGACGGCTGGGTTACTTATTCTTCACGTTTTTCGCCTTCATGGTCTCCCCACGGACATCGTCTCAGATCGAGGTCCACAATTCACAGCAAAATTTTGGAAAGCTTTCTGCAAACTCATTGGAGCCACCGCAAGTCTATCCTCAGGCTATCATCCACAGACAAACGGCCAAACAGAGAGAATGAATCAAGAGTTGGAGGCAACTCTTCGGTGCATGACTTCTCAGAACCCAACCTCTTGGAACACATTTCTCCCGTGGGTCGAATATGCCCACAACTCTCTCCCAACTTCCTCAACGGGCTTGTCCCCGTTCCATTGCTGCCTGGGCTATCAGCCACCCTTGTTTCCTTCTCAGGAGGAGGAGGTACTGTAACAGTTCCTTCTGCCCAGCTTTTTGTTCGCCGTTACAAAAGAACCTGGCTATAAGCCAGAACACAACTCCTCCAGTCCGATTGTCAAAAGTTATAAGAATCAAGCGGATCGACGTTGCTCCGCAGCCCCAAGGTACTGGTTCACATCGGCCAGATAGTCATGTTATCCACAAGGGATGTACCTATAAAAACGATCTCTCGTAAACTCTCACCCAGGTTCATCGGACCTTTCACCATAATTAAGATAATCAATCCCTCTTCTGTAAGATTAGCTTTACCTTCCACCATGCGTCGCATCAACCCAACTTTTCACGTATCCCAAATCAAACGGCATGTCTGCCCACCTGCCCGCCTCCTCCTCCCCAGATCATAGATGGTGGCGAAGCATTCACGGCCCGTCGACTCCTCAAGGCCCGTCGCCGAGAGTGAGGCATTCAGTATCTGGTAGATTGTGAGGGTTATGGACCTGAGGAGAGAAGCTGGGTTCCTGCCAAATTCATTTTGGACCCTAAATTGATTACAGACTTTTACAAACGTTTCCCTGAGGCGCTCCGTCCAAACGCCCAGAGGCGTTCGTAAAGGGGGGGTACTGTCTTCTCTTTTTTTGTTTGTTGTTGTTTTGGTTAGTTTTTTTTTTCCCCACGCTGTCAGATTTCTCTAAGATTTCTCTGTTTTCTCTAGACTGTCATGTCTTATCCCATGCCTCGGTACCGCCCCTCCCACACACACCGGTTACCCATTCACAAATAATTTCTCGCTGACGAATTATTGCGTGCTCCACAGCCCAGTTTTCTCGCAGTTATTTTTCTAGGATTCATGTGTATTTTGACCAAGTGCTTTGTTTAACGGCTTTCGCTTATCGCTCATCACTTCGGCTTTGTTAGACCTGATATTTGCTTCACGAACACCGATTCACGCTTCGCCCCTCGACTTTGCTATCGTCTCCTGCTTCGGATTTGTTTGATCTGGCTTTGATTGCTCTCACGGATTGTTTATCACTTCCGGATTCCACACACTTCGAGACACCAACGGGTGAAACGACTCTGCTCTTCTCTATCTCTGACCCGTGCGGATCTGCATCCACTTCTGTTTTTTCCACTGCATAACTGCCATCATCCATCGTCCAGGCTAACTGCAGAATCTCGCTTCATTAAAAAATCAGAGCCTTCCTGCAGAGCTGCACCTCTATCCTCCATTACAGTCCCCTATTTACTATACAGGTGTATCTGTGATAAAGTGACAACAAGCACTACCCACCCTCTCTTTCATTATTAAAGTTTTTCAAGTGTCATTCCACAGTGGTGTCTGCTCTTGGGTCCTATCAGCCTGCCTGACCTCGCTTAGCCCCGTGACAAATATAGAGTCCAGTTCGTTATTGGTGGCTCAGGTAGACTGTAGAAAACTCCATTCCTGATCTATTGAGAGACTATCACTTCACCGTCAGCAAACTTGAGTGATCAATGAGAGTGGGGAAGACAGCATCTAAACAAACCAGTTCACCATAATACTCTACGTCCATGAGTCCCCCAGATCTGCTCCTTTAGTTAAGGCAAATCATTTTACAAAAATGCTTGGCTAAATAAATAGGTTTTTAGCCTAGACTTAAACTCTGAGACTGTGTCTAGTCCCGAACACTAATTGGAACTTTCTATATAACGGTTTAGGCGATGAGACGATAATCATGTGAGCAATATGCTAATTGCTATGCTAATTCTACTTCAGAGTCTGGTTTCTGCTACTCTTTTGCTATTGCTGTATTCTACTTGGTTGGTAGTTTCATTCTACATTTATCTATCGTATGTCTAGTTTGTGGATTTTTTATTTTTTTTTACCTTATTTATTACTTCACTCCATTGCATGTATATATATTTTAAACTGTCCTTGATTTTGGAGCAGTCTCTGGCACAAGAATTTCTTCTGGCATTAAAAAAGTTTTATCTTATCTTAAATACACCAAATAACAGAATGAGAAGCAAAATAAATTGGCACACATTATTGTATGTGATTGAACATCATAAAAAATTGTATGTGACCTGATGCAATTTCACGGTTTTACATGATCTTTTTATTTTTTTTTTGCAGTCTAATCTTGATAATCAGACCACTCAGGCCATCATTACTGGCTGTCATTATTTCATCATTTCCTCCTGTTAAATACTGAATTACAAGGTAATTTCTTGGCAAATTTGTAGTGTAATGAATGAGAATATGGCTCCATGAATAGATAAGGATGATCTGTTCGTGTGAACCTAGTCTCAGCACTAGCACAGCATATTCAGGGCTTCATCAATGCATTTTACAAGGATCTTTTAATGGATACTCAGAACAAAATAGTGCATTTCAGAATCTAATCTGGCTTAAAATCCATGCAGACTTAAACAAAATATTACTTTTTTTTCAGATTTACTTAAAATTGTAAAGAAAAGCTACAAATGATATCATGAGACTAACCGTAACAATGTTTCATATATGTTAAATAATTAGATCATGATTACATTTTTAAGTAAATACAAGCTCACTATAGAGATCAAAATATTGGATTTTGTAATTAAGAAAAATTCCTTCCATAAATGTGTTTATTTATGCAGCTCAAATTAGATTGGTTGCAGATTTAGAGGCTATTGTAGTTTGATTTTTTTAAATCAGATTTGTTGACAATGAAAGCGAAGGCAGATATCCAATTGAGTCTGGTAAAAGGTCTTATGTATTTAGTGTGTCTTCTTTTGCACCTGCACTCCCATCTGTTCACTTCAAACTAAATCTACTAAAGGGGAAATAATCAGTAATGGCTGGTCGTGATTTTAAATGGCAGATGTAAAGTCCATGAATCTTACTATATCCTTTTTGGTGGGGCACATGACCCAGTATTAAGCAGCTGTTCCCCAATAAAAATTTCACCTCTGTGTTTTAACAAGTCCTGTTCTTTGGTGGGCATTGAGCTGGCAACCCGACCCCTTAAGTAACTGCCAAAGAAACTATGGATATATCTCCAGGGTGGAAGGCATTCGTCGCTCGACATGCCGGATGACACATAGATGGTCCAAATTAATAAAAAGAAAAAATATTTGGCAGTGGATTCATTTATAACTGGAATTCTATCCAATCATAGGCAATGTCAAAGCAATGCAGTTAAACCTAAAATACACCTTTCTGGTCTAGGTCGATAAAACTACAGTAGATAAGGTTTAGTAATTATTTGCATATCTAGGGTATGACTTTTACAACAGAAGGCATCGACAAGCCATGTGGAACTGAAGACAGGAATTCTTATGGCGTTCTTTCAACAATTGCATTCTTCTTGCTACTCTTACATAAAGGTCAGATTTGTGGAGTACACGACTAATAGTTGTCCTGTGGACAGATTCTCCCTCCTGAGCTGTGGATCTCTGCAGCTTCACCAGAGTTACCATAAGTCTCTGAGCTGCTTCTCTGATTAATGCTCTCCTTGCCCGGCCTGTCAGTTTGAGTGGACGGCCATGTCTTGGTAGGTTTGCAATGGTGCCATATTCTTTCCTTTTTTGGATGATGGATTAAACAGCGATCTGTGAGATGTTCAAAGCTTGGGGTATTTTTTATAACCTAACTCTGCTTTAAAGGTAGCCACATCTTTATTCCTGACCTGTCTGCTTAGTTTCTTGGGTTTGCATGATGCAGTTTGTTTACTAATGTTCTCTAACAAACCTTGGGTTGTCACAGAACAGCTATATTTATACTGAGATTAAATTACACCCAGATGGACTCTATTTATTAATTAGGTGATTTCTAAACACAATTAGATCCACTTGATTTTAGTTAGGGGTATTGTAGTAAAGGGGGCTGCATGCCACATTTTTCAGATTTTTTTATAGTAAATAAAACTGACAAGCATTTATCATTTTCCTTCACACTTCACAGTTATATGTTATTTTGTGTTGGTCTATCACATAAAATCCCAATAAAATACATTCACGATTGTTGTTGTAGTGTAAAAACATGTGGAAAAGTTCAAGGGTATGAATACTTTTAGGCACCTTATCTTAATACTGTATATCTAATATACAGTATCTCAGTATCTGTTCACACTTAATCTTAGCAGCAGAACGGCAGTGGCAGTAATGCTGACCTAAGAAAAAGAGAAGTTCATATAACACATTCTATACATTTTTTACATGAAGTAAACATTCAAGAAAAAATTCTTTTGTGGTTTGGGTAATTGATACATAGTGATGATAGGGGTTGGGCATGGGCTGTGTCCCAGAAGAGCGTTATCTCTAGCAGACGTTTCACTCCAAGTAATCACAACTGTGACTGATAAGCCACATACTGTACATCTACAGCCTTGCTGCTGTTCTGTTTAGTTTTCACACCACCACTGGTGCTTTCCGAAATGCCCTTCATAATTTTCTATCAAGATAAATAATCCAAAATGCTGCTGTGGGAGTGGCAAAGTGCAGTGGATTAACGGTTTAACACCGTCATGTGTGCACAATCAGTGTTGAAGGGTAGAATCTTGCCTCAGGTGTGTGTGGATTTTGCATGTGCTCCCTGTGCTTTGTGGGTTTCTACTGCCAACTCCGGTTTCATCCTACAGTTCAAAGACATGCTGTGAAGCCTAGTTGGCATTTCAATTGCCTGTAGTGTATGACTGGGTGTGTGTGAGGTGGATTGGCACCCCATCCAGGGTGTACCCCACTTTGTGCCTTTAGTTCCCTGGGATAGGCTCTAGGCCCCCCATGACCCTACACAGGATAAGCAGCATTGATAATGGATGGAGGGAACTGATGTGGATGCCAAAAATAAAGCCTTATTTTGATGTCTTATTTTGATGACAGGAAAAGCTTAGTCCTGCTAGGGCATTTATCTCAGCCGGCCCTGGAAATAACATTTAGGCAGTATAAATAATTTAGCTATGGAGCTATGCCACATGCAGATCATCGTGTTAGGTAAGCTGTGGATTGATGCATTCTTCAAGTGTGTTGTGGATTGAGTGAAAGCAGAGTTGGTGGTCAGCCAAAAGGGATCTATCAAAGGACACAAGCTTTGTTTAATCAACTTTGTATGAAGCTTGTGAAGAATTAGAAAATACACAATCACTTGTTCAGGCTTGACTAGCATGCCTGTGATAATCTTCAGCCTCATCAGTGGAACCAGGTTGTTTACTGTCTAAATTGTCCCTTGACTTGCTAGTCCATAACATCTTGCTCATTTTCCCCAGCCTATGCTTCAACAAGGGAATAACATCACTTTCTTTGTCAAGACGATTCTCCCAGAGCTCCAGCTTGTTGGTTTCACTGGAATTGTATCTGACCTCAGAGAATTAAACCCATAAAGGGACATTATGCAACGTTTAAATTTTAGAGGGCTTAAGTTGATGAGAGGTTGCACGAACAACAAAAAGCTCTCACGTCAGACATTATAAATTCTTATTTCTCGAGAAAGCCATTAAGAGTTCAGAAACCAAGCACACCATTGGTTACTTCTAGGAAAGCGTTGTACAATGCAATTGAAAAACACATTATGCCTTCTGTGCCAATTCAGTGATCTCTACTGCACAGCTCAGAGGTCTACAAAGCTTGGGGGTAATTGCTTGGCAGGGGCTATGAAGGAGTTGGTGGCATTAGAAACACCTTCTGCACTGATTGGCTAATAGCATTGCAATCAAATTAGTAGCAAACACGGCTGCAACCTAAGGCCATGCACAGGGCAGACATTTATTCACCAATCTGCACTTAAACTTTGGTACGGCTTGTGCAAACACCTTTAAAGATGTTTGTTATAAAGATATAGTATTTATTATATTAATTTAGTCGCATTGCATTAACACAAGTTCATATTCCTTTACTTTATTGCATGCCAGAAAATCAAGAAAATCTCTCGCACAGTTTTATAACTGTAAAAAAAAATTGTAAACGGAATTCTGACATTTCCATAATTTGCCTGTTGTACATTTTAGTTAATTATCCATGATTTGGAAATCAAAACCACTGCAGCTTCCTGTCTCCTCAATATGCTCTGGAAAAACATCACGTTTATCTCATTCACCAAATCACTAACACATGTTTCCTGTTTTTAATCATTACCCCAGTGTATTTAAGCAGGTTACTTTCACATCTGGAGGGTTTGTCTTTTTTAAATCCAGTTTTGAATGGTTTCTTTGATGATTTCCCCAGGTTTTCTCATTAGCCTTTTTTTCGGCATTGTCCTGACTGGTCAGGTTTTGATCATTGTCTGCTTGACGATGATTGTGGATTTCTTAAAAAAGGTTGCACATGCACCTGAAATTTGTGATGTTGATTGAGCAAAAATCAAGCCGCTGGGGCAATGAGATACATGTCAGGCAGGGTTTTGTCCGCAGTTTGAGGAAAATGGCTGAAAATGGCTGCAGGTAAGAAGGCCCAGGTAGTTTCTTCAATCAGTTTTAAATTGACAAAGTTCAGAACCACAGAGAATCTTCTGTTAGCAGGCCATCTATTTGAACTGAGCAGATAAGGAATAATGGCTTTATTCAGGGAGGTGACCAAGGAGCCAAAAGCGATGATGAAACTCTTGACAACAGTCCACTCAAAGTCACCTTATGGCTCAATCTTTGCTAAAATAATTTATGTGCATAATACTGGTGTTCCTATTTAGTCATTTAGTCAAGATTCACTTAAGCTCAAGCTTTTCCTGCTCCCATGTCACATGTCCCATTTTATAAAATGTACTATACTTTAATAAAATTACTGTAATAATTAGCTCTGTTAGGTTAATTATATGAAAGAAACCTTCAAACCATCAATCCATAGGGTATTCTGAATTTTAAAAACCTCTTGCATTAATCTATCCTTAATATCCAACAGCCAAGAATTTGATATCCAAGCAGACTGTCACTATAAATCACAGGCAAAAAAAAAAGTCAGGCATTCTTTCAATAATGCTTATAGATTTTGTATGTTTAATATAATATATTCAGTATCACCATAATGCGAATGAAATCCAATGCTCTGCAATAAATTTCTTTCACTCCCCCTTCTTCTGTAAAGTTAAAATGTAGGGTTTTACACCATGGAGAATGCATCTGCCCCAGTGGCAATTTAACATTGTTAGAGACGTTATCACTCCAATTTCCTGGAATCTGTTGTGTTCGGGAAGCTGTGTTTTCTATGAAAGTGCCATTTGGAGTCCCCTTAGGGGATATGTCTTTCAAACGAGCACAACCGAGACGGCAGCACACACGAGATGAGAACAAATGGATGCTACAGTACGTCAGGATGGATCAGGGCTTCAGCAGACAGGAGTGGCTCTGGAATTAATCTCTACGCTCATGCAGGGTGTGGTCAGAA
This sequence comes from Dolichallabes microphthalmus, assembly GCA_026413445.1. Classification (NCBI taxonomy): domain Eukaryota; kingdom Metazoa; phylum Chordata; class Actinopteri; order Siluriformes; family Clariidae; genus Dolichallabes; species Dolichallabes microphthalmus. Next base: position 17,192,535 of record JAOTQY010000016.1, on the reverse strand, counting down.
AGCTGACATGAAAAAAAAAGTCTTATTTTGTGATATTCTTTTGTGATATGTCCTACAGGGAATAAGGGTGTACCTGACAATAATTTAAAATAGCTGAAACAGTCAAAGACCTCATTAACAGCTGTTAACGAGGCATGAAAAAGGCCATTTCATTTAATTGCAAGCATACAGTAGAAAACTTAAAATTTTCAGGGAGCAATCAAATCAAGTTCAATTAAAGTGATACTACCATCATTTAATATCTTCTCATAATTTTCCATGTAATTCTCTTAGTTTAATGACAAATTAAAATGACAAAAGACAAATTCTCTGCCTAACTAGAAGATGCAACACTGTATAAAACCATTACTTGCTGAGAACTACTGTACTACCAAACAACTACCAAAACTCATGCACCAGCTCACCTGATTACAGACTAAACACAGCTGGTTTCAATAGCATGATACACACACGCTACGGAACGACTCTCAGCATTCATGCTCATTGAGATGTATCAGTCCTGTGTCAGTCACCTCAGAGTCTGTACCAAGCCTTGATTTCGTTCACTGTTACACTGGTACACTGTTTTCAGTTATGTGGTTTAGTACCCTAGTTCCTGTCATATGTAGATCATATTATTACCGATGTGTGTTGAGCTGGCAATCTAAACCCCTTAAGTAACTGCCATAGAAACTACAGATATATCTTCAGGTTGGAGAGTACTGTATCAGTCGCCCAATTTTCTGAATGGCAGGTGAACTGACCCAAATTACTACCAAAACTGATTTAATTGTTGTCATTACATTTTGATCGGTCCACTTGTAACCACAGAACATGGTTTCAAGAACAAACCAAATCAGCTGATGGGGGGAAAAAAACCCTAACTGTAAAGCCATGTTGGAAAATCAGAAGCCGAAAAAAAGTTCTCAAAGCGTACTCTGATGTCAAACACAGGAGATACGAGCTCATGAGTGGTGTAATGCTGTTTCTTTGAGTCATGAGTTTGATTCCCAGGTGAAGCTACAAGCCTACTTAGTTAGAGGTCTAGTGTGTGTGATGTTTTATTCCATCTCCAAACTTGCTTGAGCAGTAGTTTGAAAAGATGCAGTCAACTGTTGTTACAAGTCTCTTTACGTGTCCCTTGTTAGTAGTTGTCTCCTTGATATGACCGTGCCCTAATAGAAAGATGGGTGGGAACTAAAATCAGGGCATATGGTGCCAAGGCAACAACACAATTTTCATGTTCATGTGTCAACACAGAAAACAGTGTTTGTAAAAATATCTTCACCATGGAAAATGCTTTCCAAACGGTCCAGTGACCCAAATTGAGTTTGCGTTGACAAAAGAAAAAAGACCTCATTAAAAAAAATAACCATGTACTGTACACTTCAAGTCAAGTCAAGTTGGCTTTTATCGTCATTTCTACCATATATAGTTCAGTACACAGTGAAATGAAAAAACGTTCCTCCAGGACTAAGGTACTACATACAACTTAAATGAACAAAACAAGATAAGAAATGTACAAAAGGACAAAAAGACAACAAATATGTGCAAATGTGCAAACAGTAACAAACACGACACAATACAATACACTGTGACATTGAAGCGCCGACCAGAACACAGAGCTGAATTGAGAAAGTGCTATTAAATTGTCCATGAGATGGTAAATGCAGTAAATATTTCATGTTGTAATAACAGCAAAGAAAAAGTTCTTGTGCAAAAAGCAGCAGTGAATATTGTGCAAAACAACAACTGTGCACTTGTGTTCTCCGGTTATTAAAAAAAAAAATGTAAAAGGTTAGGGTTTCTTGTCTTTTACAAGTGCTGACTTGTAAAACTGGCTTTTGTGCACTTAAACAGGTCAGTTTGATTAAATAGTTGTTCTAGGTCTATAGAGTCAAACGATGAGACTATTCATCAAGTCTGAGTGTTTACAGATAACTGACCATTAGTTCACGATGACTCTCACAGCTGCTACAGTACTCACATCTGTCTCTTTCTCCGAGCACCATACACACAAATCGAACACCTGATTTCATTTTGATTTCCTAAGGTGACCTCAAGGAACGTATCTATTGTATTAAGGAAGTACTTCACGTGCATCACAGAGAGTTAGTACAGTACAGTACATGTCCCTTGTTGAGAAAACATTCTGATGTGAAGTGTTTAACATCCTCACTGCAGGAACCCTTTCAATGATCTAATTCAAAACAGATATGTATGCTTTCTCCTTTGTGTCTCTTTTGAGCAAATAAAATGGAAACTCCTGTGCCGAGCTGGGACCTGAGCTGACGGAGTTTATTACCACCTTTTTTCCTTAGGACGATTGTAAACATCACAATGGACAGAAATACTGAAGCTGGCTTTTATGAGGAAAAAAGGGGCAGGATGTGTTTTTCTCATGTTTTCTGCATGAACACTAGAGACCTAAGACTAAAATCTAAATTTATTATTATTATTATTTTTAATAATAAGTCTCCTTTAACATGCTATGACAAGCTTCTTTACTCACTTATTCATCATCTATGCAGCTTAAACTTATATACAGGTTTAGGGGGGGAGGGGGGGATGGATCCCAATCCATCGCAGAACACACATACACATTCATACACTATGGGCAATTTAAGAATGACAATTAACCTAATCTGCATGTCTTTGGACTGTGGGAGGAAACCGGAGTACCTGGAGGAGACCCAGCAAGCACGGGGAAACCCCTCTGGAAATCAAACCCTGATACTGGAGGTGCAGGGCAACAGTGCAAACCACTAAGCCACGGTGCCACCATGAAACAAGCTAAAGTTAATTATTTTGCAATAAAAGCCTGACCCCAGGTGTTTTATAATTAGCAGATTGTAATATATAGCATATGCAATGTTAAGCTGTAGAATGAAGCAATAAAGTTTTAGAGTGGGCTATTGTTCTTTACAATATCCTTGGTTAAAATATTAAGCCAGATTTTCATGATTTAATATATTTTTGTAATTGAGTATACTGTAGGACAGCTGTTTCTTAATGTGAAATAAATGCACTGCTGAATCAGCAGAAACTAATGATTCATGAATTCTCTGTGCAACCTTTTGGGAGCTCCCATACGAGGCAA
>JAOTQY010000016.1:17132696-17148136 GCA_026413445.1 Dolichallabes microphthalmus | reverse complement strand
AGAGGTCATCTTCTCGCGTGGCATATCAATCGACTCGAATTGATGACTTTATTTCTGGCCCTGAAATACTCCCTCCAACAATCAAGAGGCTAGCAAGTCCTATCACGAATTGACAACACTACGGTAGTCTTGTAAATATCGCCTGGGCAGACTAGATTTGCGCCGCTAAGAAAACTTACGCACTAGGTTCTGCTTTAAGGACAGGATAGGACAAATTCTGTCCCTCAGGATCATTTACATTCCAGGACATAGTAAAACATGTAGACCCAGTCCACTGCCAAACTGTTTTAGTGATGGAAGTTTCTGCAGGAAAATTAACCTCGGGCTTTTGCCCTAGTACACTCGGAAGGTACGCAGCCGCTATTTCGGTCTACGACCTGACTGATGGGGTTTAGCTGCCGGCTTATTCGCGGGCCTCATCAGCCCTCCCAGCATGCTTAGGCTTTGCCAATTGGCTAGAGAAAGCTATTCTGCATTCTTACCCAACTATCTTCCACAGTCGTTCTTGAAGCCTCTGTTCTCCGCCGTTACAGCTCCGGAGCAGTAAGACTTCATTTGCTATGTCCAGCTCACGCTCTTCAATTTACAGCACACCTCCGCATTAGCTAGTGGCGTAAATTAGAGCAGGTTTTCATACGTCATGGGGCCGAAGGGCAGCCGCCATTATACGAGTTGGGTGAGAGATGCTAGTGTCCTAGCCTGTGAGGTGCGTGGCACACTTCACCTCTAGTGTTTAGGGCCCATTCGACCAGGAAGCTTGCCTCATCAAATGCTCCGGCAAGAGTGGTTTCCAAGTGTATCATGCGGCAGGCTGCCTTTTCCGCAAGACATTTGTCAGGCTTCATAGTCGGGGGTCAGGCTCGCGGGTTCTCGAGTCAGCATCCCAAAATTATGTCTAAGACTCCTTGGGTGGACTGTGCGCACACTACACAACCCTGGGGGTCCAGACACTTGCAGTGCGGCGGAGTGGGTATTCTCGTTCCCATAGCGTTCCCATCGAGTGTCGCTTTTGAAAGGGAAGGTCTCGGGTTACTTTGCTGTAACACTGTTCCCTGAAAAAGCGTCAACGAGATGCTGCGCTCCAATGCCGCACTACGGACGTGTTTCCGGTTTACTCCTATTTATAACCTGTAGGTGCACCTCATCGTTTGATGTCGCCTGACCGAGGTTATATAAGCCAAAATTTTTGGCGTGTTTGACACACACGTGCTTCACAACCGGTCACGAGAAAACGTTCCCATAGCATTTTCACGCAGCATCTCATTCCCGCTTTTTCAGGGAACAGGGTTACAGCAAGGTAACCCGAGACGTTTTCTGCCATGGGAGAGTTTTCAGAAAAGATGAGCTTGCGTTTTCTAGTTTCTAAGTAATTTGAGAGGATGTATTTTTTTCCTTTTTTATGGTAAAAAGAGAGTCATATTTTGTTTTTATATATTTTTGTCACAAATGTAATTTTGTATATTAACTAACAGATAAAAAGAAGCTTGTTTCTAGCTGTTAAAATGTGTGCATGAACTAACTTGTCTAATAAATGTTCCTTAACATCAACTGTATCTACAAAAGATTATAAATATTGTTTAATAATTAATACAAGGGGTGTTCAAGTCAAACCGGGTCAGTCAAGAAAACCGATGAAAAGTCAAGAAAACTGAAATTTCTTGTGAATGACATTAGATTAAAGCACAGTGTGGTGATGAGACTCTTAGCAGTAACACATTGGAATGTTGCAAACTTTTAAAATAAGGCCACACATCTGTGAATGGCATTCACGTCCAAGATGGCTTACAGTAGAGTCCACTGCAGAGGTTTGCATGAACATTCTGCAAGTGGAACAGCTGATTTTTGGAAATTGCCTACTTGCAGAAGAAACATATCTGTCTGTGGGAACTATACCCACAGTCATTCACCAACACTACTTGTACATTACAGGAACTTGGCTGAGAGTTATTGTCGCATCCTTATTTCCACATGTTTGCGTCATTTGAGTTCCTGGGAGGCCAGTTTTTCAGATGTGAAGCCAGTAGTCTGATCATGGCTCCAGCATAGTGATAGTTACCCAAGAACTAGTGAAATGCTGGGATAAATGCATTAGCAGGGAATTATGTCATTCACTACAATCAGAAGTCTTGGTTTGGCTTCAACAGTCTCATACATTGTGATAGAAGGAAAATTAAACGATTCGGATTCTGCCGTTATTCAAAATGAATCCACTTCAGGTTGTAATCATTAATCTGCTTTATGTTAGACATCACATTGTTTTCCAATTAACAATCAGTAGCGTAGCTTGTGAGGTAAAAGAATGGCAAGTTCTTGTGAAAGGAATATAACGTATCTTTATGGGTATTTTCATAGAATGTCCACTAGTTTGCCCTCTCGACCATGTGTTCTAATTTATTTATTTATTTTTACAAACAAGCACCCATCATTTTAGCTTCTATACTGCTCATGCTGTGTACACGGTCATTGGGGCTTGAAGCCTATCCCAGTAGGCAGGGAAGAAGGCAGGGTACACCCTGGACAGGCACCCATTGACTTTAAATAAAAATCTTAAAGCACATTAAGTTGCTCTGGATAAGAGCGTCTGCCAAATGACTGAATAGGAATTTTACTGACACCCACAGTTTTTATTTCATAAACATTATTTAAATGTGTATGACAATATTTTACCTGTAATATTTATTAAAGTCATAGAGATTCCTTTTCCTGAGCCATCCATAAATTCTGACATAAGGTGACAACACACATTAAATCCAAATTGATATCAGTTATCAGACACAGGGGTTTGATTAAACCCTTTAAGTTGAAGTGTCGGTCAATCGGTCAAATAAATTTAAGCACTCAATAATACATTTTATAACATTTCACATCAATAATGCTGGACTGTAAGGAATTGAGCTAGGTTTTGCAGCGGATGAGTGTGGTTCTTGCAGATCAGGTTAGCCTTAACTACATTGTTGAAACAACAGAGAAAAATGTATCTACTCCTAAAGTAGCTTGCCCTGTTTTACTACTAATAAATGTGAACAGATGACCGATCAGACCAGATCACATTTGGGGAGGTTTCCTAAACAAAGTCAAATGTTGATCCAGACGGGTGAGGTAGTCCTTAGAAAAAGCTCGTTTGTTTTTTTCACACTTTTTACACACAAAAATGATACACTCATGGTGTATAAACTGTACAATTTCTGTTTAGAACACAAAAACATGGACTTAACATGTGCTCTGACCTTTTATTTTGTTTTCATCAGAAGTGAGCTTTTGTCTTTAGTCCCAGAACAAAGGACATGCACCAGAGAGAAAAATAGAAAGTGACACTTACACTCATATTAAAGCTCTGGGGAAAAGGTCAGGAGACGGTAATTGTAGTCAGAAGGAAGCTTCTGTTTATACAGACATTGAAACCTTTGCGTGTGGTTTCTATGATATTTTGACTCTAGTAAGCAAAAGCACATAATTGATTACAATTACACCTAATGCAGTGCAGTGAAGACAGATGAATAAACATTTGCATGTGACGATTGCCTTATATGGCATTACAATGTCCACGTGTATATGTTGTGCCGAATGGGTGCATTGATATAAACCTCGCAGCCGCTTTCATTGAAAATAATCTGAAAACTTTCAGACCAAATCAGAGCACTTGACAGGGTAATGTTCAGTAATTAAAGCTAATTCTTTGGTATATATATTACGCATGGGTTGTACATGTGTATCCTTTACTTCCTTGTCCAGAGTGGGTCATAATGAGATCATTGGCGTGAACCGTGTCGGGTGTGAAGCCGAGGGCCTCAGCAGAGACCACTGGAATGAGATGCTGGCATACCCGCGCAAACCCATTGCACACTGGCACCCCTTGCTGGAGCCCAAGAAATCAGAAAAAGAGGTTTGGCTTCTTTCTACTTTCCTCCATGAAAAACCCTGTAAGTTTATTTCAATATAATGGAACCTCGGAAGGTTCCACCACACCCTGAATCGTTATGTTCTATTATACCCTATATTTATATAGAAACACAATCTATCCTGTAAAAAATGTTAAATCATAATGATCTTGCTTTTTTTGAGAGAGAGAGAGAGAGAGAGAGAGAGAGAGAGAGAGTGTAGTGTAATTAACTTCTGTTCTCCCCCACATCTTCTGTTTTCCAGTGGAAAACCAGGACGGCTAGTTTCGACAGTCAAGGCTCGTGCCCTTCCCCCAAAGCACCCGCCAGCCCTTGAATGGAACCACATGTGACCCAGAAGGCCTGGATCCCTTTCCTGCTGTTTGTCTATGTGTCCAAGGAAACAAAAGCAACAAAAATGAAACGAGAACATACAAATCCCTGCCATTTCCAGGTCTCCTTGGTTTCTCCAGGGCTTTTAAGCACCAATTCTTGCAGTATTTACCTGATATCCCTGGAGTCCGAACTATGTTTTGCAGTCAGTTCTTGGAGGCCTTGTGCACAAATCTTTCATGAATTGCGACACCTTTTTGGTACAGCAGAAGTATTATTTTCCTACCTTCAAAGGTGTATGAAATCTGACCGTGGCATTATCAGAAGAATCACTTGAGAGTTTGAGGTTTTCCTTGCAAGATGATCGCATTTCTCTGCACTCATTGCTTATAAAAAGGATGAGCTAATCTTCGAGAGCCGAGTGCCTGAGCAGTTGAGGAAGGATGATTCAAGCCAAAAGGACTCAATCTAAGGCAGTGAAAGCTGATAACAGTAGAAGAGGAAAAATGGATCGTCAGCTGTTATACATGAATAAACCTCTCCAGATTCTTTTGGAAAGGAAAAGCAGATTTAACACTGATGTTCTTCAAACTTTTACAATTGCCGTCCTGAGCTTTATTAATGTCGTAAAAAGAATTGTCATTTATGTCATTAAAAAAAAGAAGAGGCGATTGCCAATTTCAGCAGAGCACAATGATCTCAAGTGCTTTCCTTACTGTCCTCCACAAAGAGATATTTAAAGATTGGCTTGGTGTTCTTGGTGGATGATAGAATAGACAACTATACATATATCTCTAGTAAATTAACACATTTAGTTAAAAAGTGTTATCAGTACGTTAGTACTCATTTTCTTAGTAGTCTCCATTTACTGTAACTTAGTAACTCCATTTAAACTTTCTGCTAAAGATGTACTGTATTTTTGCAGTTGATGCTCATGTCCAACAGTTTTTGCTGTCAGTTATTCAACATTTGTGTTCATCGGTTTGTTCGAAATGCAGTGATGGAAGTGGATTTTATACATAGATATTTAGATGACACATGAAACCTTTCCTAAAGTTGACCAATTAGGTGCACAAAATGAAGCGCAAAACTTCCTGCACAGTTTTATGATTGACATACGGAGTTAGACAAACTATTAGACAAACTATTAAATCACAATGCAGTACTTACAGTAATGATGCATTAAGTATGAATTAGGATGTTTGAATCCTGAGTTATATGAATTACATCCATAACACTTATGATAAAACTTTAGAGGCTATTTAGCCTCCTCAGAAAGCACTGTGCACTCCAGTAATTCACCAACAAGTGCTCTATGTATGAGGGATTTATTCATTACTGCTATAATAACTTGGCTGTTGACTGTATTTGTCATGCATACACAAACACATTTTTATATACTGTACTGCAGAGTCCCTTCCATGATTATTTTCTAGGTAAAAATGCAAAGCACAGCAGTTTCTATGTACTGGGCCACTGGGGAAGACAGACGAGAAAAATGAAAAAGCTGCATGAAGACAAAGGCAAAAATAATGAAATACTTTTGTTTTATTTTGTTATGAAGGTGAGTTGCATTTCTTCTCCATCACAATCTAGCACACAAAACTTAATACAAGTAATTCAATTCAAAGCTGTTATACAGTATCATTCTCCAAGGGTGATTAAAACCATGAAATAGATGTCCGATGACATTTCATGTTAATTTGTGACAAATGTCATATCAGATAAGAGCACAAAGTGATTAAAATGATATAAATAGGACTTTGCAATGTGCAATAAAGCCAAAACCATCGAATGGGGAGGGTCCAAAAGTCTAAAAGTTAAAATTAGCATTTTGTACATTTTTGTTCCATCTAGTAATTTTTTCTAATTGTTTAACCTAAAAACATGAACAAGCTCATGTTTGTCATTTGTGATGTGGTGATTTTCAGGTTTTCATATTTTAATGCTATAACTGATGTTCTTGCTTTGTGAATGTTATGATGCTCTTTGTGTGGCAGTCTGGGAAATCTATCAGAAATATTATTGCAGCCAAAATCTGAAAGTCAGCCCTGCTGACTTTTGCACATTTGTCCCTGGGACATTCACATTTTAACATTAGATTACAATGAGACAAGTTATCACTCAAAAATATTCCAAAAGGTCAGTCTTCAGTTTTTTCCCACTCGAAGCAAGTTGACAGTTGCATATGCTTAATTATCCTCGTGCATGTCATGTCCCCTTCACCTTTATTCCATTAGTTGGAGATCATTTGTCTAATCTCTGTTCTTCTCCTGTTTTTCTTACTTTAAAAATGTACCAAAACCGCCATTGTTTTCATGAAAATTTTACTTAATAATATAATGAACTGCCAAATATAGTACATTTTAAGAAGTACTTTTAATATTATGAAAATGTAAAAGTAATTTAAACCCATGCACCATGTTCAAAGCATCCATGCAGTTGGGTATATACTGTACACTCTACTCACCAATCACCTTCTTAACCGCTTGATAGCACAAATATTCAATCAGCCAATCACATTGCCATTTTGAGCTTTTCTGAAACTGTTGATCTACTGGGATTTTCACGCGCAGCTGTTTCTAGGGTACAACCTCTTAGCCTAACTGAGTGTTGCTGCTGTGCATCCCTTTATGACCAAAGGATAGCGTGCCATAGCACAAAACTACAATCATCTCAAACTGGTTTCTTGAATGAGACAATCAGTTCACTAAACACAAATGGCCTCCACAGTCACCAGATCTCAATCCAGTAGAGCACTTTTTGAGATGTAGTGGAACAGTAGGTTTGCATCATGGATGTGCACCTGAAGAAGCAAGGCAGTTCGAAAGGCCAAAGTAGTCCAACCCAGTCCAACTAGTAAAGTTCACCTGAAACAGTGGCCGAAACTGTATATATCCATTGTCTATAACTTTAACCCTGTGTAGGCTTACAGGAAGCCTGGTGCCTATCCAAGGGAACTTGGGGCACCAAAATCTGATTAGAAAGGAACATCTACTGGGAAGAAAAATGGAAAAAGACAGCATACAGGTGTAGGTTAGTAGAGACAGTTCAAAGTTCACTGAAATTATGTTCAGTACAAGCAGACTAAGAGCACAGGACTTTATGATTGTGGTTACAGCAGCAGCTCTTTAGTACAAATTTGCAACATCCCAGTGAGATTACTTAGTTAAACAAGGTGGGTTAAAAAAAAAATTCTGAAGTGAATATCTCATGTACAGTAGACGTATTCAGAGCAGCAAACCTATACAGCTTTGGTACTCATTAATGTAGTAATGAAATCATCCATCCAGTTGTTATCTATACCGCTTATCCTGTGTAGATTTATGGGTGACCTGGAGCCTATTGCATTCCAGAGTGGGATTCTAGCTCACTGCAGGGCATGAGCACACAACCATATACTGTACAGTAGGCATATGGCATATGGACAACTTGGAAATGCCAATCAGCATACACCTCAACTTTGGATTGTGGGAGGAAACTGGAGTGCCCAAAGGGAACACATTAAGCGCAGAGAGAACATGCAAATCCCACACACACAAACAAGGAGCAAACTTGATACTACTGTACACCATTTGTACCTTAAACAGTTAAAAAAAAAAGTTTCAAGGTGCCATCACATGCATCCCTGCCTGCAACCCCTACTCTTCAATGTTATGTATGTATGGGGGTGTGGAGCCAAAATGTATATATACTGAACATGCCAATTGTTTTTTCCAGTCTGCCACATTTCTGTTGTACACTATAACATAGAGTCACATTAAGGTCAGTCCTATGTGTGAACACAAGTCGCTCTAGACATTCTTATTTGCTTTAAAAGCTAAACAACTTTGAGTGTAGAACACATGGGAACACCATTAGATTGGATTAGACACTTCCTCTTGGATGTCATTGTGCAGACATTGCAGTGCTGTGGTGTGTTTTAAATCAAGAGTCACTCGAGGAGGATTATGGTGGACTTAACATCTGCGAAAGAGCTGCTAGTGATAAATGCACAGAGACTGTGCAACTCCCTAAAAAAATGAGCATTACTCTCAATTCCTGACTTTTCACTGCAGTTCCTGAAAACCAGATCATCTATTTATTAAAAGTCGATAATAAATAGATCATACAGTACACTACACTTGTTGAGGTTTACATGTTTCTATGTAATGAAATAGATTAAATATTTTGGTGAATAACTGCAGGTAACCATCTGATGACTTGACATTCTGATGTATTGCTTTGAGTCCTACCTGTACCAACGTTGTTTATGATGTCCTCAGACCCCAACACTATAGACACAGTCTGTTTCTGGTGTAGGTGGAATCTGTAAAACGACTTCAAGTAACTTTGTTCTGTGTAAATTACGAACCTTTTTTCCTCTCCTTTGTGAATTTAACGACTTTCCAATTTTATATTGCTAATTTGTACTTGTAAGAAAACTGTTGAACAACTGTACTTGTATTTCAAACAAGCAGAAATAAAGTTGTCAAATGAGTCGTTTCATTTCTTCTGCTTCATTGTTTTTCATCACAGATTAATCCTCAGAGACGAGCACAAATAGTCACATCATTATAAAGTGGCACCAAAACCAATAAGAATTGTTTTTCTTGATTTATTGTTTTAGCAGCTGATCTGATCTCATGAATACTTTCCTTATATTAAGAAAAATGTTTTGAGGATTTCATACGATTTAACATACTTGAACAAATGCTTCAAAAACTATAACACAATGACGACCTTTGAACAACGACTTATTGCCTCGTAATAATGCTTTTTTTTTAATATTTAACTTCATAAAAATGTGTGAGTTATTTAAAAGTTCTGAGTGTGTGTTAATAATAATGTACAATCTTTCCAGTCAGGTTTTAGTTTTTTTGTAGTCTCTTTGTGTGAGCAGTTATTCCTCCGGAGGTGGCATTATGGTCCACAGCTTCTTCTTCAGGGACATCCTGTAGAGAATCTGGTAACCATCATCCCAAGCATACACCTGCTTCTCAACAGGATTGTACTTCAGACTGGAGTGAGCAGCGAAGCGCCTAGGGAAGAAGATAAGTGGGGCTTCTTCAGGGGTCACCATGTCATTAACATCAAATACGCACTGGACTTTGGAGCGGCTGGGGGGTCTAGTGTTGTAGATGACATAGAGGGTGCCACAAAGAAAAAATGCTGCTTCAGCGTTGTTTCTGGTACATGCTGTGTCCCACATCTGCTCGATGTCCAGTGTGTCAGCATCCATCTTGGCCAGGTTAATGGTGTCCCCAACAGCGTATAAAGCCCAGAGTCCTTCGTCATCTGCAATAAGGTCCACTATGGTCTCAGGATTGAAGCTGAACACTGACAACTGGTCCTGTACTGGAAGTACTGCACTATCCACCAAGGAGCTATTCTCCAGATGAAACTTAAACACCTGCAACTCTGATCTTTGAGTTACATAGTAAAGGAAGCCATCATAGACAGCATGGCCAGTACCATTCCATGTAGAAGGGAGGATTATCTGCTTGCCTTTGGACAAGCCAGATGATGCAGAAAGCTCTTTTACTGACTTGAACTCATACAGCGTGTCCTCATACGTTCCATTAAAGACATAGACCTTTGCTGTCCTGGCATCTTTAGTCCAGACCCCTTTGGTGCTGCCCAGTCTTTTCAGGATCTTCATAGCTCGGATATGTGACACAATGTCGGTGCAAACTGCGGAGAAATAAATTCATCATCAATATCAGTGCCAAGCTTGCAGTACCAATTGATACAATTATGGAAAACTGTAACCATATATAAATGCACTTAAATTTTGTTGTCTTACTAGGGTCGTAATAAACCTTTAAGCGAATGATTGTGTAAAACTGAGTGCCAGCATTTCTAGAGCTAACAACTAGAGCTAACTTGCTTTACATCATCATTCCTCCAGTAAAAATACTGTAAGTGTAAATTTTAAACAGTTTCTTTGATAAAACAATTGCACCAGTAAGATCAAAGTGAGATTGTTTACTACTGATTAAAAAACAGAAGTATTAATAGCCTAATTTAAAATGTTTCTATATAAATTATGTTTCTATATATAAAATTTATTATTGTTGCCTTGGAATCTTTTTAATCCCCAAGGTGTTGGAAATTTACCAAGAACAAAAAACACCAGAAACACGAGAAATCAAAAAAAGTAGATGATATAAAGATAAAGATTTGTCTTAAAATGACTTCAGCATGTTAAAATTCACTTAGTGCTGTTATTTTAGTGGTGAAAGAATGAAGTAATCCCAGTAAAAATCTTCAGTTTAGTTATTCTATTTAATATCTATCGGTGCAGGTGTTTTGTTAACATTGAGTAAGTAGTTTATTAGTAGCTTATTTTAAAGTGCATTATTAAATTTGCCACATATCTGTTCATAACATTGCTTTTACTCAACATTTTGATCTCACTTATGGTGCAGGTTAAACTTCCGGCAGATATCTACAGTACTGTACGTACTGCAAAAGTTTCTAAAAATTCTCTCCAGCAGTTGCTGTCAAAACTTCTGGTTTGTTTTATGGCGCATAGCTGCTCATAACTTCCACATGAATTAATTTATGTCGCAGGCTTAACAGCATACCAAATGTAATGCAACTTATTCAGAAGAGACTGGATAAGAGACTGGATTCAGATCCTCCAATAAATGAAACAGCACGATATCATTGAAAGAGCAAGTTCTGACCAATGAACAGACAAAACCTTTATTTTATTTATATTTCTTTTCTAAAATTATATAGCAATCACCTTTAGCTTTGATTACAGCACTCTCACTTTCACTCTTACAGCACTCACACTCTCAGCTTTGATTAAGTGATCTCAGTGACCACATTTCTTAATTTCACATTTCAATAATGTTGGTGGTTCCGCACTAACCTTCCAGGTTTTGATAATGTGATGAAGTCTTCTTAACCTGGTCATTTCGAATCTCTTTGTAGTTTTCTTTGCTTGTTACAACCTAATAATTTGACTCTTTTGAAATGCCAACTTTTTTTTTTTGGCCAGGCAGTGTATACAGATCCATAATGTTACCAGAAAAAAATAGTATTGTACAGGTGTAAGAGAACTACCAGAGAAATTTAGACCACTACAGTCTAGGTGTGAGCTTACCTAGAAAAAAGCCTATTTCATATTTTAATATATATTTTTTCTTTTAAGGCACCAGTGGCACACATTTAGCCTGAGGAAATGAAACTTGGAGCCAGAATCAATAAAACACACAAAAAAATAAAACTTTACTTCCTGAAACTATTTTACGCAGAACTATTGAGAAAGAACAAGATGTTCACCGAATGGAAATGAGGCCAAGATGAAAGTGGCCTAGATGAAGCCCTGAAATGATCATAATAGGACTGTGTCCACTATTCAATGGCAAGACTTCTCCACTTTCCCACTGTACTTTGCTCACAGATACAGTATAAAAAGTAAGATTGCAAGATAAGAAAAGGTCACTTCAGAGAACAGCTTATTCACTTCTCAAAAGTTATAAAGGCTTCAGCTGTTTCAAAGGTGTCATATTTAAGGTGATTTGTGACAGTTTGGGGCAAAAAAGCGAGGTACATTTTAAGGATCTCAACTGCAGATAATCCACTCTGTTTTGTCCTAAAATCGATAAGACATTGCAGTGTAGAGGAACATAACATCCATCAGCAGCTGGAATGATCCAGTCCTCAGGGCATGATAAAGGACTTTGTTAATATGTGCTGAGTTTGAACGAAACCTCATCTGAACCTGTGCACCAGCCAGCGGCGTTCCAAGCCATGATCGAGTTCCTCAAAATAACCAACATGCCAGAACAAACAAATACACAGAGATACAAATGGACACCAGGCTTAATAAAATTGGAGAATGAATAATAATCAGTGCAGGAAATACCAGAATGAGCCTGGATTTGTTCTTTTGTTCTCTATCTCAAAATTTTGAATGAGAGAACTGTTGGAAAGCTGTTGATGTCAAAGTATCCAGAACGCAAACATATGGAAACTGAAGAATTTTCCCCTATGTAACAAACCATCAACCTTGCTTTAGTAAGTCTGTATGTTTTATGCGCAATGAGTAAAATTTTAAACATTTGCTTTATCTCCTGATATGAAATAATGGTTTAGTTTGATACAAATTGGATTTTAAAAAATAAACTTTTGTATATTGGATTTATGGCAAAATGAGGAAACCATGTGAACTTAGAAGATTTTTTAGACTTTCTGTTTCCCTAAATCAGGGGTTGTCACCTGCTGAATACTGGCCTGGATGCAGGCCCAGCTAAGTACTTCAGCAGATTGAATGAAAACCTTGAACATACTGTAGCAGAGCTGATCAATGTAAGTAAATAAATAAATAAATACAAAGATTATAAAGGGAAACACACAGAAATTGTATGCAGCTTCATTGTCACACATTTTAGTTGAATAAAGCACTTTTTTTTCATTTTCATGATTTCATGATTTTCATGATTACACTGATGATATGATTGTCTGAATGGGGTTGTACAGTATTAGAATGTAATGCAAAAACGGAAGTAAAAATTTATAAAATCAATAAATAATAATAAACGTAAAACAACATATGGCTTCAATTCCAATACAGAAACTCCTGGCTTCTCAATATAGTGTTTTGCACAGAGAATTCAATCAACACCAGTGCATAATTTAATGAGTAGCTAATTATCATCAAGGTTTTTGTTCCAAGACACCATTATGACTGAGGCAAGGGGTACACTATCAAAGGACCTCCTTAACCCCCTGACATTTTCAGTGGCTCACCTGAAACCTCAAAGAACTCATCCTTCTTCTTCCTCTCCTTCGTCACCGGCTTTTGTTCGATCATTTTGTCCGCTGTTTGAACACAAGGTTTGGGTGGGTTTTTTGTTTCGATGTAATCTATCTCACGCTCCACTCGGTCCACCCGCACCCCAGCTCCCTCCAGGTCTCCCCGGAGACTGTCATGCTCCTTGCCCAGTTTATCCAGCAGATCTGCAGCCTGATGCCTAAAATTCTTCAGGTCAGTGTTGTAACGGTTGTTCTGCTCTTGCCATAATGTGATACGTTCCTGGACACAAATAAGTTAAAGGTTAATAAGCTGATCAGTTTTAATGTAATCAGAGATATTATTACTGTATTTTACTGTATATTACTGTATTTCAGGTTGAAGCCCACGTACATGTCTACCTGTCTTTCTGTACTTTTTGAGTATCTTACACTTTGTTTGCAATTTGATTACATTTTCTCTTTAAATGACTCCGGCATGTTAAGATTCACTTGTACCACTTCAGCGCTGTTGCAAATATCTGTTCATACATAACTGTTCATATCATCACTGTTACTCAACATTTTGATTTTACACTGGGCTCTCAGGTATTTTTACCCACCCTCACCTTGGACTGTTGCAGACGTGTTTGCTCTAATGACCCATATTTCATCTCACAGTACTGCTTTTTATTAGTGCCGCGGTTTCAGAACACATGAGACAAACTGGTTTTAAACATCACGTAGGAAGAATGCATACATGGATCCGTCTAGACATCTTTGAAGATTCAGTTTTCATAGTGTACCCACCCTTTTTTGGAGTAACCATTTGTGTTGCGCATTTGTATTTGTTTTGTGAGGATTTGGGCATTTCTGTGTTGATTGGCTCTGTTGATTGACAGGTCTAGTCACTCCCTCCTCAAGGGAAAAAGTGCTATATTTGTCTAAAAATACCTACAGTGTTGGATGCTGTTATGTAATTCGGCACATGACTGCTCGTAATGTCCCTTCTACCCTTACATTTTGATTTTTTTCTATTCAAGGATTCAATGATTCAAGGATTCTTTATTGTCACACTTCCATGTTATAGTACGAAATTAGTACCCAGGTCCCGTTTAAGCCTCATAAATAACAGTATATAGTGTATATAATGTGCATATACATTAATATAAATAAGAGCAGTCAGATATATTATGCAAGAACTAAGATGTAAGATATATATATAGTGTATTGCACATTTACAAAAACTATATTTTACACTTTGTACATTGGGCTTATAGAGTTATAAATGAGTTATTCCAGGCAAATACCAGAGTTATTGGTACCAAGGACTGGCAAAATTTCATTAAATTCTTTCCAGCCAGTTTACTGTGATGCGGTGGCAAAATAGGCTGGACAGACATACAGACATACAGACAGATTTTTTTTCTGAACCTGGTTGATTGCAATTATGAAACATAAAAAAAAGTGAGTTCTGACCAATGTACAGACAAAACCTTTATTTCTTTTATTTATATCATTAGACATAGGTGAAAATCTACTCAGGATTCAAGTTGTGGAGTTCAAAGGTCAATGTGCAGTTGAAAAGAAATGAAGCAGATTAAATCTTTGCCTTTGGAGTAGTGTTGACCAGAGGTGGGAATTAAGAGTAAAACCTTTCTACTTTTTACTCAAGTTTTACTCTAATCAAATACTTTTGACATTTACTTACTACATTTTCAGTCACTACCTGTACATCTGCTACTATGCACACAAGTTTATAAAGTAAAATCAAGCTACTGGCTAGTTAGTATCAAAGTTATTATCATGTGCATGGGCGACACTACAAACACGAGATACGAGGTGAGGTCTTAAATAAATAGAGGAATGAAAAGAGTTTATAGAGGGAGGATGGAATGAAAGGGAGGGAAAGTAGTCAAGGAGGTGTGCACATGTGCAGGACTGGTGACAGTGCCCAGCTGCCATGCAGGCACAGGCTGGTGAGGGATTTCAGCAAGCAAGGACCTGGCAGAGTGGGTCCATGTGGGCAGCAACAGCTCCTGCATCTCCATGAGCACTCTTTTTCCCATTGACCTGGCCAACCAGCCACTCACAGCTTTCCATTGGGTGCAGCCTCAGACAGGAGTCCATTCTGATGTCCGTCAGCTGGGGGCTTTCCGGGCTGGGTGCGGGGGCCTTAACAAGGACACACAGTGTCCTTTTTTCCTCTCTTTGCCAGCACGATCCAAAAGGCTGGCTCTATGGCGTTCCTTCACACTGTGATAAAATGACTGCTTTCAGTTTCGTTTCTTTGAATTCCCTGGGGTTCATTACAGTACGTCACCCCGCTCACATGCCACTCTTCCGCATTTTTAGCGTTCGTTGCACAACTATACTCTGTGGATCTCCAGCGCCAGACCAGACTCCGAGCGACACTCCCCGCCTGTTTTTTCTAACACACTGAGAAGCCTGCGATTAGGCCCATTAGCACTGATTACTTCACAGCCGATTGCCCATTTCCAG
>JAOTQY010000016.1:17094010-17107585 GCA_026413445.1 Dolichallabes microphthalmus | reverse complement strand
GTTTCCTCCCACAGTCCAAAGATATGCAGGTTAGGCTAATTGGCATTCCCAAATTGACCATAGTGTGTGAATGGGTGGGTGAGTGTGTGCCCTGCGATGAATTGGCACCCTGCCCAGGGTGTACCCTGCCTTGTGCCCGAAGCTTCCTGGGATAGGCTCCAGGCTCCCCGCGACCCTGAACACAGGATAAAGCAGTATAGAAGATGACTGACTGACTGTCCTCATGCCACATGACTGGCTGATTTGAAAAATTTATTGTACGCACAGGTTTACAGGTGTATTAAAGTGACCATTGTATAGTAAATATTCTCATCTGTGTGCATGGAGTTTGCATGTTCTCCCTGTGTTTGGTGGGTTTCCACTGGGTACTCCGGTTTCCTCCCACAATCCAAAAACATGCAGGTTAGGTTAATTTGCATTCGCAAATTGCCCGTAGTGGGTGAATGAGTGTGTATGTATGTCCTGTGATGGATTGGCACACCACCCAGTGCGTACCCCGCCTCATGCCTTAAGTCTCCTAGGTAGACTCCAGGCCCCCCGCGACCCTGTATACAGGATAAAGTGGTATAGACGATGAGTGAGGGTGTAGTAAATTGTGACTTTTTTTGTGACAGTGCTTTACTAGTTTCTTAATGTACTTTCTAACACTTTTGCCAATAAGTCTCATATAAACTCATTATGTGTACATTGTTTCATAAGATATAAAAGATGGCTTTAAAATTACAGACTGCTATTTAAAAAAAATAAAAATAAAAAAACATACCAGGTGAAGACCATAAAACCACCCTTGTACACTATTATGACAAACTGCTCTTGCCTCCACAAGGGTGCATTGTGTGTGGATGTCTGTCTCTGATTCAAACATGCAACTGCCTCTAATTGTGACACAGATTCACAGAGATCAGCATACTCTGCGCTCCTATGGTTTCACAGGAGCCTGGGGAACTATTAAGACGATACCAATCTAAACCAGTGGCTCCAACTCAGGCCTCCCACAGTCCCACACAACCTGGCCAACCTGAACACACCACAGCATGCGCCCTGTGGAGAGCCAGCCACTAGCGTGAGCAGCCAGGCACTGATGGATGTGTGTCAGAGCTTGGGTAATTATGGGGACACTCAAACAGCCACCGTGTGTCATCACATGCTAAATGCAATGCGTCTGGCCGGTGTACGTACGTCTTTAAGGTAGTTAGTCTAACAATGTGGCTGAACATTTTATCATGCTTTTTTATAAGACTTTTGTCCTTGATTTGGTTTCTGACTCACAATGATAGATAATAAAGGACAAACTTCAAAAAAATGCCAATACGTATAATTTATAATGGTTTTCTTTCTCTCTACATAACTTGCATGTTTATATTTTTGCATGCATTTATAATGAAGTGGCAAAGTGAAGACTCCGTGATGCATTCATTGTGCGTAATTGCCTGGTTCAAGTTGAGGTGGTTTAAATTAGACAGTTTACTTGTTTATATTTTGATTATTAAAATCAACTAAATCTATTAAGAAGAAGAAGAATGAAATACTTGAGACATAAATTTTAATATTGTGTGCGTGGGCCGTTCAAGTCAAACCGGGACTTTTGATTACACAGAATAACTGAACACAGCTATGAGAGTAAAAACTGCCTGAAGTTCTCGATATACAACCCCTGCTGCACTAATAAACGTATCCCAGCATTTCATTAGTGCTTAAATATTATCAAGGTAGAAAGTTCTCTCAGTATTCCAGAGCCATGATCGGACTGCTTGCTTCACATCTGAAATGGCGGTCTCTCAAGAACTCCTTTAATGGCCCAAATCTGTGGAAATGGCTTGGCGCGAGGTCAAACCTGTACGGAGAATGTGGCAATAACTCCCAGTTCCAAGTTCCTGTAACTTGCAAGTGGTGTTGGTGAATTATTGTCTGTACAGTTTCCACAAACAGATGCAAGTTGGCAACAAGTTATCTGTCGAATTTTAAGGATCAGGTATTGCGCTCCAAGCCACCTCGGCCCGGATTGTCATTCACAGACGTAGGGCCTTTTTTAAAACATTTGCACCATTTAAATTGCTTGTTAATGAAGGTGCACGCCTTAATTCATCAGCAATTGCATCACGAGTCCCAGGTGGACTTGAACGTCAGTTTGACTTGTACAAAGCAGAAATCTTGGAGTGTTACAACATACTTATGTGTGTAATAGATAAACAAATAGCCTAAAATTCCCCAGAGGGGAAAAAGGCAGGAGTTTTGATAAGAGGTGTGCTGAGGTTAAAATGCACAAAACTGTGAAGCACACGGTCAGAGGTCTCTGTCTAAGATGATATATAATCAGTACACACACACACACACACATATATATATATATACGTACAGTGTGTATGACATGTATGTATAATACATGTCTATCTTCTGTATGTCACATTCCTAATTATAGATTTATTAAAATACATTTTATAGTCTGTAATACTAATAGTCTGCTATAAATTTTAGCTGTCTTTAAATGTTATAAATGCAAAAGAAAGACAAAAAGAAAAGGAGAGAAAAGCGTAGTTTTCATTCCTGGCAGGCTCTATGTGCCTTGCAGGAGCCTCCTGGTCTGAGCAAGAGCTACTGCTCACAATTTATAGGAAAATCAGTCGCTGCTCACTGTCTGTGTACTTTGTTCATTCCAGAGCTTTACAGCACTGCTCAGTGTAAAGTAAGCTTGGAGAGAGTTCTGTCAAAGACGTTTATTAACTGGGCTTGGGCTACCAACAGAGGGATAAATTGAGAAGTGGATAAAACAGTAAGACAGAGAAAAAGAGAGAGAGAGAGAGAGAGAGAGAGAGAGAGACCATATGAATTAAAGAAAGTGTAGAAATTGGAAAGCGACATAAGAGACAATACGAAACACAAGTGAGGCAGTTTAATAATAAAACTAGACCAAGAAAGACACTGACATAAAGATTCAGAGTAATAAAAATGTTTTAATCCTGCGTAAAATACACAATCCATCAGAATTTCACTCATCCTGTTCTTTTCTCCAGTCCAGTGTAAAAGAGTTACTGCTATGGAAACCAGTTTGCTTGCAGCCGGCTGGTATCAGCAAGGATGAGGCAGCGTGGAGCTGTTTAGAGTAACGTGGGTCGCCGTGAAAAAATCCGAAGCATGCAGAAAACATAATATACAGAAGCTCGGCGTCGCTCAGCGAAAGAGCCTCTCTGTCTGCTCCCATCCCTCCAGGTGGCCATGTTTGGAAGTGCTGACAAATAGGAAATCTGAAGCAAGACTTGGGGACTTGTAGCTCCTTCCAAAATACCCGTCCCCCCCTGTGATGAGAATAGTTGTTTGGTTTGCAAAAGCAGAAAATCGAATAAGCCGCATATTTGGTCTGGTCTTTGGGCCGACCCGAGCAATGTTTAGATTCGGTCTGTGATCAAAAGCACGTCGAAGCCACAGAGTATGGAAATAAACCACCTTTTATTTGCCTGAACATCAGTGGAAGAAATCTGGACCTCTCAGGTTAAGATCATACATTTGGTCAGACAGAGAGTCTCACATTATACGAGAATAGTTCCTACAGTATGTATCTTAAAGGGTTTGTGCTCTGATGAAGTTGTGAAACATCTCCAAGGTAAAGTATAATTAGACCTGGATGACTGAATCCCCCTCATTAAGGCTGTAACACTATCTGGATTGATTTTGTGCTTCAACAATTCATATCTTCTGGATAAAACTGCCAGCAGTGGCATCCCTATAACTAACTCATGCGTTTTCTTTCTTTTGTGTGTTTATGTACTTTTATATTTGCTTGTATTTTTGTTCAATTCAAATATTGTATTCATATTCAATTACATCTCTGCATCAAAGACATAGGGCATATATAGGTATGCGCATTATTAAGCATCCATTTAGACTCTGTTAAGGCTTCTCGGTTAAGGAACGGAGAACGTCAAGCATTCACAAAGAGATCTTTCATGAGCGTTGCCTCTTTTCGAATGGTGGCAGTTGGAGGAGAGCTGCTCTTAGCATTTGGGCAAGAGGTAATTGCGATCACTCAGCTCATCTGATGCTGATAGCGGAGCAATGGGAAATTCCTGTCAGCGAGCTCTGTCGTGGGTTTCGCAAGCACCTTGGCAGCCTCCATGCTCTCCACACGGGGGAAATGCGAATGAGTCGGAGCATGCTCGCATAGCTGTCATGTGTATGTGTGTGTTTTTTATTTTTTTTAAGCAAACCGCATTACGCAATGAAATTTAAAAGCTACATATCTCAGACGAGTTTCTCCAGTATTTAAGTAAGGTGAATGCCAGCCATCTAAGCCTTTGACTCAACCACTCGGGCCTGTGTTGGGATGTTGGGATTTGTGTTTGGGATGAATATTTACTGGAAATATTTGGTTTGAGTTGATTCTGCATGAGTCACTTTACCTGTCATCTGACCTCTTGAACAAGGTCGAACTCATCTCGCTTGTCATTTTTTTTCAGCAGGGTCTACGTAGTGCCTCATTTAGCCTTAGTTAAAAGTCAGTATTTATTAAGCATCAGATATTTTTCCTCGGTCCTCTGAGAATAATTATTTCCCCCCCAAAATTATAGAGTGAGTTTAATACTTATAATAAATCAGCATTCAGCGAGTGTGCCAAAAGAAATAAGATATTTAGAGCCTTCTCTTTCAGACAATAAAAGTAAAATGGCAAAATAATAGTGTTGGTCTTTCTTTTATGTCATATTATTGGCCCGGGTGCAAAAGGGAATGATAGGGTAAACAGTTCAGTTTGGACAATAACAATATTAATAAAAGAATTCAATGACATGTCTAAACTTATTAGGAGTAAGTGGAACTATCATGGAGATTTTTTTATATTGAGATTGTGCCTCAGCTTTAAAAATTTACATTTATGGGATTTGGCAGATGCCGTTATTCAAAGGATTTTACTTACATGTTTGGTTGTCCGCTTGCAAATCATATTTTCAGGCTAGAGATAAATTGGCCTAAAGGTACCAATAAACTAAGGTGCTGCCAGGGGGCAGGCGCCAGTACTGAAACATAGGAAAATATAATACAAACCAAGAGTTGGGCAGGGGAATATTATTCCACTTCATGGGTTTACAGAAAAGATTGCTGTTTCATGTTTTTGTTGTGTCTTATAGCATGGAGGCACAAACCATGCCATATTTGTGATTTGAAAGTTTAAAAGTTGGCAGATTTGAAGGAAGTCAAGGATGGGACATAGGCATAGGCAATGTTTATGCAGGAATCTGCATAAACAACTATTATGTACAGAAACACAGGCCAGGAACATTCAGTGGTCGTCCTGAATTCACATGGTACTGCACAAGTGGCCCCCTTGAAGAGATAAATAGACATATTGGGTCAGGGGTAGCTCAGTGGTTAAGGCATTGGACTACGGTTCGGAAGATCCCAGGTTCAAACCCCACAACCATCAAGTTGCCTCTGTTGGGCCCTTGAGCAAGGCCCTCAACTGCTCAGATGTATAATGAGATTTTAAAAATATGTAAGTTGCTCTGGATAAGAGCGTCTGCCAAATGCCTAAATGTAAAAATATTGTCCTGATATTTCTGTAGCAGAAACCTATTAACTAAGTTGTGTGGAGAATCATAGTTGCACTTCCAAGCCCTACCAAACCTTTGAGCATTTTCAAGGGATGATCATGGAGTTCCTGAAGGAATTGACACTGTCAAGGCATAGGAATGAATTAGGTTAATGTTTACCTTTTACAGGAAGACTGACCATACTGAATTAAGTGCCCTTGTCATGTCAACATTCTCTGGGATCCAAATGAACAGAACATTAATTATGGTGATTAAAATGATCTCAGCTTCAAAAGCTATGGGTACCCCAGGGAGAAAATCAGACATAAAGATTTTTAAATTGAGTAACTGTGTTCAGGTTGTCCCTGCCCATATCTGTGATGAAATCTATGACAATGCGGCAATTTACAATATGACCCTGACACGGGGGCGTTGTTAGTGTCATGAGTTTGCCTGCTGGTTAAGCATGTAGAATTGTTCCACTGCGTTAGGATTCAAATTGGCATATGTCAAATTGGCCACATATTAGGCCTTAAATATTAGTTTTGAGTAGGTGGTAAGTGCTATACGATGTGAATGACCAGAAGCTGGTTCTGTGTGTGGTGCCATGTGATGCGTTCTCTCACAAAGCTGTAGGCACAAACTTCTTGCTCAGGTACTGTTGACTTGATGACCAGGTACTGGTGACTCGTTGAGGCTGTGGTAGTGTGATCTCTTGGTCTATGTCCCAGGAAACTGCTCCCAGAAAACATGGTTGGGGAGAATGATTTAATTGCTTGGCTGTCTAGGAATGTTAAGGAGACCAGACAGCAAGTCCTCTTTTATCTGTTTAAAACTTGGCCAGAACAAAAAGATGAAATGAAACATACAGTATAGAAGAACTATGTCCTGTGATTGTTTTGCTGACTTGGGGTATTCCAGGTCAATAAAAATTGGTATTTCGCTCTGTCAAACCAGTGTTGCCACTCCTCCATGGTTAGTTTGATTGTCTCTTCCAGAGACAGTTTGATGGTAAATAATGCAACAGAGTGGTTTGTTTTTGGTTTGTCTCTAAACTGCTATCTAGAATGTGCATCTTTTTACTTAAGAAATGTCTCCTTCGCTCAGAGGTTCCATCTAGAATGGGCAAATGATGGAAGGCATTTGGTTCCCTTTCTTCGTGGGGAAGTCAGAGGTTGCATCAAGAAAAATTAACCCTCTGGTGATCCCTCTGTAAAAAGTAGCAAAGCCAAAAGGTCTTTGGAGATCCTTTGACAGTTTTTGGAGGCTCCCACTTGAGTGTGGACACTTTGTTCTGGTTCATAAAACCTCCTTCTGCATTTAGAAGAAGTAATTTTCATTATGTACTCCAGGAAAGGGCTCTCTGACATGTCAAATTGACACTTTTCCCTTTTCACATATATCGCTGATTTTTTAACATTTATGGAGCACTTGCAGCGATGGATTGGCACCCTGTCCAGGGTGTACCCTGTCTTGTGCCCTAAGCCTCCTGGGATAGGCTCCAGGCCCCCCGCAACCCTGAACACAGGATAAAGCGGTATAGAAGATGACTGGAGCACTTGCAAACCCTTGCCAGTTGTAGGTCCCATATGAATGCGAGCAGATCAATATGTTGTCAATGCAGGCAATTATGAATTGGCCCAGTTTGTCTCTAAAGATGTCAATAATAAGAAACTGGTAAGTTCAAGACATACAAGATGGCCCAAAATGCAGTACCCATAGTGGCCAGATGTCATTTATTGTCTTCTCTAACATGGATCAGATTATATTCCAGGTTGGCATGAAGAGATATGTAGTTAGTGTGAACCTGGGAGTATTCCAGGCACTGGTTAACAACATGGCCAGGTAGACTGGGACATCTTACCTTCAACATTAGTGCTTAGTCAACATTAGTGCTCAGTCTATGTCTGGAAGTGGCTGGTTCAAGACCAGATGACCTAAATGGGTTGCTACATTAATGAACACATCTAGATCTAGTAGATCTAGTATGGCTCGTCTTCCCTGCGAGCCATATTTTGATAGTGTTTAAAATTAGACCTTGACGGAAGCCAGCCTTGATCAAAGGCTCGTTCTATTTTTTTTTATTATCTTTTATCTTTTACATGGTGTGCAGATGTTGACTGGATATACATTGTCCAGAGATCCAGAGATTAGGATATTACATTTATCTTAGCCTTAATTTCTACTAAATGCTGATGCCTCTCTCCCAGAAATAATCTAGGGGCTGTAGGTATACAGTAGGTGTCTGCAGCACCCACGTTTTTGGCAAAGTAATCTGTCACAAATGGAAGCTGAAACTGATGCAAATGCAACTTAGCATTTGTTTTAGCAGACATTGCCAAAAGTTTCTGAGAGCATGATTTAAAAACAGGCACGGAGTCAGGCAATTTAAAACATCAACAAAAGGACAAATACAAAAACCAAAAGTCAGGTGAACAGCAAATAAAAAAGCAGAGAAAAATCTAAAAAATAAACACTGAGAAATACTTTGCAAAGACAGCAAAGTACAGATTGTGTTTACATAGAGAGAGGGTAATGGGGGACAGGTGTGATCGGAACCCAGGTAAACGTGACCAGGTTCATGTGTGCTGGATATTGTAGTTGCTAGCAGTCATGCTTGTAGGCCACAGTGTCTACTGGCAACTGGAGTTTCTGGCCAAAGCCATTGATTCTCTGATACATTTCTGGGTTTCTTTTATATGCATTGCTGTTGCAGTGTGACATAAAATGGTGATGCCAGAATGTAAAAAATAATACACTGGAAAAATATGAAATTGGAGTGTGTGGCAATTTTTTCATACCATTCCACATTTAATAAATGGTATGTAAAATATGTTTTACTTTCTGAAAATATGTCTCACTGACCAGAAATTTAGGCCCTAAACCACATGCACAAAATGAAGTGAATATTATCAATTATTTCACAATGTTCATAGTTCAGAAAGAGAAAATAACTGGAGCCAATTGTATTGTGCTTGGACAGAAATCTCACCCTCATGCTTAGTCATACATAACTCTCTAGGTATATATGGTTTGGCAAAATATAGTTATTGTTACATAGTGCCCAAGTACAGTAACACATTAAATCAGCAGCATGGTCTACTAATTTCCCAGGATAATATAAAAATGCTTAATGATTATTTATTAATTAAGTAATGTCCAAAATGTAAAACAGAAAGCCTTGTGCGGTTGCTATTAATATGAATTAATTTTGATTCTGTAACTGCTTTGATTCCCACCTCGGTTCGGTATGCGTGGAGTTTGCATGTTCTCCCTGTGCTTGGTGGGTTTCCTCTGGGTATTCTGGTTTCCTCCCACAGTCCAAAGACATGCAGATTAGTCTAATTAGTGTTCCTAAGTCATCTGTAGTGTGTGAGGAAATAACTGGCAAAGATTTAGACATCTTTAGGAAAATGTCTTCTTAGCTGAACTTGATTTTATGTATGCAGGATGCCAGAAAATAGACAAGATTAAAAAGCAAATATCAGTCTGATTAAAAACTTATTAATCTTTTACATTGTCAAATCATGTAATAATTTACTCATTGACAGAATTCAGCCACATACGTAAGATTTTGTCTAGAGAAATCAATAAACCACAGCTGACATTCATTTTCGCTGGCTGTTAGGGCTGGCAAACATGCTATTTGGATGAGATTATTTGCAATCAGTCACTGTGTAAAGTAGATTTAGAGGTTTTTTTATACGGTTATTATGCTAGCTCTAATTATGAAGAAAATTTGATGAGGTCAACTATGATGAATAGGTCATAGTTGCACAACAGCATTATAATTTAATGGAAAGTATTTAATTCAATGCATGCCATAGCCAAATACTACTGGTAATGTTGCTTGTGTTACAAAAGATCATAAAAATTTGTAGAAATAAATTATTTTGAATTTTTAACTATAGTAAGAATTTTTTGCTCCTTCAGGGTCCAGGTTCGATTCCCGGGCCAGGTTCTATTCCTGCCTCTGTGTGCATAGAGTTTGCATGTTATCCCTGTTCTTAGTGGGTTTCCTCTGGGTTCTCCGGTTTCTTCACACCGTCCAAAGACATGCAGATTAGGCTAATTGTCTTTCCCAAATTGCTCATAGTGTGAGTGTGCATGTGTGTTTGCAAGTCTGCGATGGATTGGGACCATGTCCAGGGTGTACACCGCCTCATGCCCTAAGTTTCCTGGCATAGGCTCCAGTGTAAAGCAGTATAGACAATGCATGCGTGCGTACGTGAGTGAGTGAGTGAGTGAGAGTAAGAAGGTGTTATACAGCAGTTCTGAGGCTATTTTTTCCAGCAAGACAAAGCATTAATGCAGTTGCTCTTTAGTAACAAATTGTTGTTGATATGTTGAAGCTTTCCAAAAGATTTTTTTAGACTACAGTGTTGGCACTTTATAACAGTCATGGGTAAAGCTATAACTTTAAATTGTCATACACAGGAAATTCTTTGGAGCTTGATTTTATATAAATCTGCAATAACATAAATGATAACAGAATATATCTGTTTTTCTGGACTTTTTCTGGACTTTCTGTTTTTTCAGTTTTTTTTATATTTACATGGATAAATGGTATGGCAAAACATAATTGTTGCATCTAATGCAGATGTACCGTTTGAACACCAGAGGTCCCAATCTGCATAAGTCGTAGAGCTAAAATGCACAAAGAGCATGCTGGGCCTGAAAAGGTCCAGATCACGATGTACCAAAATGTGACCAAAAGGTATTATTGGTGACATGGTCACATAATCACATCCATGGTAAAAAAAAAAAGAGCTTTTCAATAGCTTTTACCTGACATCAGGGTTACATCTTTGAAATCTACACTGTCTAGGATAGAGGCCGCAGAAATTAGAGAAACAAGATAGAAGCTGCAGACATTTTAGCCGCCTTTGGAGCTCTGCTTGAGGTTAACATGGTGCACTTGATGACATTTTTGGGACTATTTTTAAAAGTATTTATTTCTATTTAAAATATGCTGGTAGCAACCTTGAAAAGAGTCATATCTCCCGTTCCTGATTATTTTCCCCTATCATGTTCTCTATTAATATATTCTTCTAAGGAGTACACTAAAGCAGCATCAGTATCAAAAACAAAAAGGCCCATTGACTTGTTCCAGTACTCTGAGACAGTCGCATAGGACCCCAGTTACTGAAAACCATACACCTGAAGGCAGAATAGTGAAAAACCACGGAATACATAAATAAATACCTAGTCATATTTATGGGTGCTTTTTTCACGTCAGTTCCCAAAAGGCAGTCAAAGGCTGGATTTTGGGCATCACACTGTGGTGCGTCCTGGTGGCTGGCCACAGTCAGCTTGGCACTGCTGTTCCTTCTCACCAAGGTATTTGAGGTAAAGTAAATGACTCAAAGATGTATTTTCTACTCCACTGCACCAGGTTTACCCATGTTGCTGCATAGCACATTACCAATAGGGATATTAAAGTTAAAGGGGAAAAAAATCCATCCTGAGAAGCTAATCTTAATAATCACAATGTAATATTTAATTGTGTCCAAGATTTATTTTATATATGTTAAAATTGTGCAATTCATTTAATGTTAAAATGCTGAATGAACCATTTTTTTCTTTAGTTTAACCTTTGACATATTCCACTTTGGTCCATTTGAATCTTGGTTAATGCTTATTGTTACTGATAGTGATGCTCATTGGATTCAGCCATGGCTTCATCTTTGCAATGGAGGAGCACTTTAGTGTCTTTAGTTGTTCAAATTAAAATCCATATTGTATAATTCAGATTTATTATGGTCAGATCAGAATTGCATATCCTGATGGTTCACATTCATAACTACAAGTGACTTTTATCTGAATTTGATGCAGAAGCATCTGACTTCTGAAATGACAAACATGTGCACCTTGGTACATTTTTTGCTCACGCTATCTGGAATAAACACGTCATATTTGTGCCAACACTCATTCATTTTAAACAACGTATGCTATTTTAGCAAAAACATGTTTGGGACCTAGCTCTGGAGGATAGCAAGCATTTAGTTGGCTGTATTTGTTGAGATCCAGAAGAAGGAAGAAAGCCAGATGCCTCACTTTAGCTGTTTTAGCCTTGTGCAGTGACAGCAGCGAGTACCCAGGCAAAAGTAAATTTTCAGTATGACCATTCGCATTCATGTCACATGCAAGTGCATTGAACATATATACATATATATATATATATTTAAGATCTACATATAAAAGTAACTTAGATCCGATCTGAGAAATGTCTGATTTGAGTCACATCAGGCTGGTAATGTCAACATACTGTAGCCTTAACTGGTTCAGCTCTTTCCTCACCTCATTTCATTCAGATCAACTTTTATGCTAATGCAGCATGCAAATTTAATCCATTCTGTATCAAATGGCAAGTTCTTAAAGCAAGAACTTTAATACTTTCCAATATTATAATCATATTTTTGCATATAAAAACAATAAAAACAGAAAGGACATGTACAGTACATGAAGTAAAATATGAAATAAATTGACATTAAAAATAATTTAACCTTAATTTATGTTTCCTCTTGGCACTTGCTGTTTTAAAAACAAAACTTAAATTGACTACCTTTCCTTCTTGCTGCCGTCCTTGATAACTTTCTTTGGACCCATGGTGTTATGTCACAAAATCTTGCACAAAAGGCAAAAAAAAAAAACACACAAAAATATGTAAACTTGCTTTCTTTGCCTTACCACTGGTGCAAAAATTTTTTGAATGGCTCCTGGACATACGTGCAACTTAGCCGGTGTTCGGTTCAACTTGGATTGTTCGTTGGTATGCTGAAAATGCTTTGTACAGTATGCAGAGGCTAATTACTTTCAAAATTTCAGTTCTTAAGTCAAAAATTTGTGAGAAGGGATGTTCGTTTGTCGAGGAGCCACTGTACCAACAACAAACCATGATCCTTGTCATTTTATAGATCACCTAGTAGCTGAGCCAAGCCTTTGTCGTGATGCAGCATACTGTGTTGTGTAACTAAAATACACTGTCATTGGAGATGCAGCAAAAAAAAAGCTTTTGCACTTAAATTTTTAGGAGCTGAGAGAGCAAGCTGATGTACAGCATTATTTATGTATTAGCAATGTCTTGCAGCATAGCACAAACCCACACAGTTTCACAGGAATAACAAAAATGTATCACCAACCAACAAACTGCCACAAGATTTGCTAAGCACCTGACAAATATTTCAATATAGAAATATTTAAAACCAGCGTGTTTCGCGGTGGTGTTATCCTTTCAATCAACATAAAATCATAAGTCAAAAGAGTAATTTAAAGTCCACATTCTACACAAATATTACTTACATTTATTGAAGGTAAAAATGTTCAATCTCCATGCTACAGTACACACTCCTGAAGAGCAAATCTGCTTAAAAATGGTGTTTTATTCACATTATTTATTAGCGCTGTCATATTGATATCCTAATACTCACATAAATACTTTTAACAATTTGTATTTGTACTCATATATTTGTCTGCTATTAATGCAATGACTTTTCCAAAGCAAGCACAAAAAATGAGGGGGGGAGGGGCAGGGGGCGTGGTTGTCACCTCTACAAATAAGAAAAGAGTGCAGCAGGAATTTCTAGCGTGTCTAATTCGTCATGGAGGCACCTCTTCCCGAGTGCCCGCATGCATTCCAGGGACCCTAGCTCAAATCTGGAAGTGTTTTCAAGCAGGCGTAACGAATAAACAAAGTCACAATCATTGCTTTTTATGGTGTGCTTGATCGCCTCCAGGTTTTGCCCTTTTGCAAGCACCGTTGAGCGGTGACATGATTAATTTTCCGAGTGCAGGGTGTTACGGTGTGTTATCTATTGTGTGATCGTTAGAAGTCAACAAAGGAGAGGTGTGTACATTAGAAATGAGAATGACAACAGGATCCGTCAGGTTCAGTGAGTCCCCAGCCAGCGACTTTGCTCGGATTGAAAAATATACGTCATCTGCTGATAGCAGTCAATTTTTCAAATAATGAATCTGCATCATAGAAGTCAGTCATTTTTCAAAGCAAGTTAGGTCTTATCATATATATTTGTATACATCTACTATAGATTATATA
>JAOTQY010000016.1:17075086-17089554 GCA_026413445.1 Dolichallabes microphthalmus | reverse complement strand
AAAATACTTTTTCTTTGTGTTTATTTGATTCCTGTTCAAGACACTTCGATAAGAATGGCTGTATATCGTTAATATAGGCTACAGAGTTTCATATTTTTACAGTTTCGGTTGTTGATGTGCTGTGTGATTTTTTTTTTTTTAATTAAAACTGTACCTTGGCTCAAAAAAGGTTGAAAAACACTGGTTTAGAAGTTTAGAAGAATTTACCTGGGGAGAGGACTTTAGGGCATTTGGTTAAATCACAGGAAACGCCGTAACGACAAGGTATAACTTTAAAAATGACCGGAACTAAATACTGATGCTGCTGTTGAATTTTTGTGACAGCTATGAGGTGTTTTTTTTTCCCAATTAAGGATTCTAGTACATTACCATTTCTATAGATCCTGCTAATTCACAGTGACTTGTATGGCAGAGCAGATGAATAAATAAAAAAATATGCTGTTGTTTTACAGGAAGATATATAATCATCAATATACATAATTCCTTTTATTTCTTTTACTATTTAAGGTTCTCCAATGTCAGCACTTCTTAATACTCAATGAATGCTCCACTGCAGGACCAATGTATCTTTTTTTTTGTCTTATATAACTTGAAGAAAGAAAAAAAGAAAGAAAAACTGGAAAGAAACATTGGTTCATAAATGTTATAATGTAGAATTACTTGTTTCATGGAAGTTGCACAACATATACAATGTATGAAGGGTCCTTCATTAATAACATGGTAATAAATTTTTGTATAAAAAAAGTTGCTGTTCTTGCTGTAGTATGAAATAAATAAGCACTTTAGGCCATGCTTTAATTTGAAAATTATAACTTCCTTCTTTACATGACTCTGTTGATGATTATTTTCCGCAAGCCCAATTATTAACTTAACTACACTACCTTTCAAAGTTTCAGGTCACATATAAAATCCTTTGATGACAGTCTAAACAAATGCTTGGATATTATAAACACTTTACAGTAGACTTACAACTTAAAGATACATATGAAACTATATTTTATGCTAAAGAATGTGTAAATGTATACCTATTCTCAACCATATCATACAAAGACTACTTATTTGAAAGGTGACGACAGCTGTTGAACTACTAATCAGAAAGTCACTGTTTTGAACCCTAGCACTACCAAGGTGCTACTTTTTGGGCCCCTGAGTTAGGCCCTTAACATTCTACTGTTCAGATGTTCAGTATCACCAGGATTTCAACACTGTGACACCTCAAAAAAAATTATATATTCACATGATAAATATAACTTTCTACTTATAATGCTTGATGTAAGATGTATTGAGGTAGCTTGATGTGGCAATGTATTATGACAAATTTTTGCATACATGTGTTTTATATATGTAAAGAATTTTAATAAAACTCTTGATCTCAAAATAATAACAAAAATAACAGAGACACTTAGGCCAAGGGAAAATTACTATAAACTGCACACTTTCAAGTCTTTCTTATATACTTAACTTTCTATAACAGCTTCTTTATCTCTATTCTGCAACACTACCAGCCATTTCAGCTTGAGAGCTTTATTGCAGCAACTATGATCTATTGTTTGCACTAAACAATACTGTATCAAATAGGTACAGTGAACTATTTCCAAGTTTTAAAATGCAAAGATTTATGTGATTGTCTTACCAATATGGACATTGGCAGAGAACTGATAAATTCCTGTGATGGGCGCTGTAAAACGGCCAGTGGACTGATCCATCCCCGTTCCTCTGAGAAAAGCACCTTTGGCAGGAGGCTGGAGGTAAGAGGCAAGTGAGAATAACTGAGCGCTGCAACCAACATCAGACACTGATATTTTATTCACATCATATCTAAACAAGATGTGTTTCACATCACATCTAAACAACTTTCTTTGTCATATATGAAATGCATCCTACAGCACTTAGGCAGTAACTCTTGACAAAAAGAAAAAATATATTGTGTCTTTTAAATAGTATTCCAAACTATTTAATGTTTAAAGAATGTTTTTTCAAAAAGCAGCTTAATATGCTACAATTTAGAAAGACTATACTGTTACGAAATAAATCACGTTTGGTTTGTCAGCAGGGAGAAGTTCAGGGTTCAGAAATATTTAGTTCTGTTTTTTGATCATCACTGTATGGGGCAGTCATGCCAGGCCGTATTATCTGCCCTATGTTTTTCCAAATCCATCAGAATGATTTTGTACATCAGTAAAAACTTTTTTTTCCTGAAAAGAAAGCTTAAAATAATAGTATTTATCTGATTATTTATCATGTAAGTGTTCTGTCATCCTTTTAGGACACGAAAGACTAGAAATTAACATTTACAATGCAGTCTCAAAATAAAACACGGTCGTGAATAATTGCTCTGAGAAGGGTTTAAAATCACCCATTCTTATACGCAATTTATAGCAAGGTTCCAGCTGAGCGCACATTCTATTATTGGTAAGAAATCATGCACCTTTAAACTTTGATGCTGTTTTAGCTCTGGGATGCTTGGCAGTGCATCCTTGTATTGAGAAATCTTGTCTACATTCATCAAAGAGCTATTTTTTTCCATTCCTTGGTGCACAGGCTATTTCACAAATCACAAGGGTTTTTTTTCCCTCTCCCTATATGCCGGCATCTCACTTCCCTTTGCCAGCAGCGTCAAAATGTCACAAGACATAGTTCTTCCCTGAACCAGTGTGCCATTTCAAACAGCATCTATTTTTTTATCCCCTCCGCTCCCTGGTCCAAGTCCCAAACAGTGTACCTTTTTGTACAGTGCCAGGAAGGCAATATGGCACATTTGAAAAAGGAGATATTTTTCAGCAGAAGGACTCTGAGAGGCTCAGATTTGTCCTGCCTGGATGATTGGCTACTCCATGGCGTCTCATCATTAGTGTTTAGATGACATTCATACCGAGCTCATACTGCTCCAAAATATGTTACACAAGTAAGTCCCAGTTAATTCTTCAAAACTGTTATGATGAGGACACAACTGCAGAGCTTACAGTTACAGATCATTGCATAAATATTCACACTTTTTCAACTTTTGTACTATAACAGCCTGGAAATTAAAATGTATCATTTAAAAATGTTATAATTTATTAAAAAATAAAATGACTAATTGTGATTATATGTGATAAATCTAAGACATAATATTAGAGAGTAAAGAAAAAATGTTAACCAAATTTGTCGAAAGGTTACAGGACAGTCGTAATACATGACATAATAACATGTCATGTCAGTCATAATCACAGACTGGTTATGGAATAGTATCAAGAAGAAAGCTATAATTTGAGCAGACATAGTGAACCATGGAGAGAGTAGCATTGTGTTGAGTTACTATTCTTTTACTAATTTTTACATAATGCATTTAATAGTGTTCGGCAAAGTTTGGGTTCTTTTTTCAGAACCATGTCCTGGATTTTTATTAAAGCCCATTGTTTTTTTATGGTATGTTCTCTAACAAACTTTGGAGCCAGGAATATGTGTATTTGTATTGAGGGCGCATGGCCTACAATCAACTAATTATCTGATTCCTAATTCCAACTGGTTGCACCAGAATTAATTCTGAGGTTTCATAGTATTAGGAGGAACACTTGACGCAAGTACGACTTTTATGTTTTTATTTGAAGAATTTTGCCAACTATTGAGCTATTTTGTGTTGATTCACGACACATAACCCCAATTAAGTTCCGGCTGTAACTCTACAAAATGTGGAAAAGTTCAAAGGGGGTGAATACTTATTCAAGGCACTCTAAGTGGAACCTGGATCCAAATCAAAGTGGTTCTCTGGAATTTGTGCAAAAGCAAGTCGTCGCCCCCAACATCAGCACCTAATGGAGCTATTATTTAGAAGCACTTAGTGCCAATCAGAATATAATGTTAAAGTGTATTACAATATCATTAGATCTTCTCTGCTCCTCTCTCTCTCTCTCTCTCTCTCTCTGGCTCTAATTGATGATGTACTCATTATGTTTTCTATGCACAGAGGGCAGTCTCATAAAATAAAGGCTGCTCATGAGTTGACTTCAGCCCACCTGTTTTTGTTTTTATGCATATGTGCTTTTCATGGCATTAAAGAATAAAGTGAAATCGAGATCTGATTGCCAGTGATTAAAGCTCTTGTGGTGAGGTAATGCACATGGGGGAAGATAAGCCATAAAACAGTGGATGCAGAAAGAAAAACAGACAGGCAGAGGATGGATGTTGGAAAAAACTCTACCACCTATCTGTAAGAGCCACATAATGTTATCATTAGCCGGCTCACCTTTATATGTATACACTGGGCAAGTGCACAGTAGACGGATTTTCAGACAATACTGATGAACTATTGCAGAGGAAAACGGCTGTACTTATTATTTACCCAGGGCTGTGCGTCACCTCCCTAAGTATTCATCTTTTTAAAAGCTTTTCATCAATTAGAACTAATACTACGTTCCCCAGGGAGTGGATTTTCATAACACTTACTGTCTGGAAGTTCTGCAGCTCAGTCAGAGTCTTCTTTTCTACGATGACAGGTCCTCTGAGCTTACAATGGAAGGCCTCTTCAATCCTCCGGTAAGATGCCATACCTTCCAATGCCATCAGTGTCGTGGGCAGGTGGCTCTGCCCGCTTGCCCTGTCCACCTGTGCTCTCCTCTCTGTGGCTTCTGGATGAACACAACAGGAAATAAATTCATCAGAATCCATTCCAGACATGATTAATATGAAGAAATATCAACCACAGAGACCAAAAGGTCTTGATGCCAGCTAAAACACGAGACATTTCCTAACCATTATTCAAGTCATTTTTGTAGGTTTTTGAGGGTACATTAAATGAATATGACAGAATTTTATAATATTTATGAAATGACATTCTCAATCATCCACTTTCAGTTAATCAGCATTGTGGAGTAGGTAGCAATGTTGCTAGCTTGGACAATTAAAATTTTCAAAATAGTGTGTTTTCAAAAAATTAAATTTCAGTAGTGTTTCCTGCAAATGACTACTTTTTAAAAGCTGCTACTTTTAGCTCCTTTTTTTTTGCAGTATAGCAGTGTAAGCTAGCTTCAATTAAAAAAAATGCTGCTATCTTAGCTACATTCTAATAGCTAAGCTATTCTAACTAGGTACTTTTTCGATAATTAATCTTGTAGAATTAAATAGAAAGATTTTCAGAAGCAAACTTAACCAAGTAGTGAAGTAAGCTCTCTACATGTTACTTATTTTAATATTGCTATTTTAGCTAAGCTAGTTTTAAAATAATATAGCTTTTTAATCCTGCTTACCTCAGCAAGTATCTAGCTTTTGAGAGTCATGGAGTAAGCTCTCTTTGTACGTGTTACTTTTTAATTATTGTTGTTTTGCAGGATTAGTCAATGTCTGTGGTATGGCATACTCAATAATAAATCACTCAGATTTTCTATTGCACAATATTTTATCTGCACAAATACAAACGTCACAGATCATTTCTCCTCATGTCGACAAAGCCTTTGACTACTTTTATAGCACAACAAGCTAGATCAATAGAGCTAAAGTCTTCCACATGTGCTAATGGAAACCTGCCTGAAACTCAACCTAGTGCATATTTGGTTATTAATTTGTGAGGTACAAAATGTGAAATATTTGAAAAACTAAAAACATACTGTGTTTCTGCGCACTGACCTGTCTACTACACTCAATAGATCAGTTATTAAAAAAACAAAAAAAGCATATGGTTAGCATACACACATTTTACCAGCCTAAATGAAAATCTCCTTGTGTATAATCACAGGTTCTCTGACTGGTATCACACAAGCTAAGATCTTCTATAGTGGTTTTTGCAAAGCATGTTTGAGAATGTGTGAAAGTGAAGGCACTGGAAAATCACAGCCATGTCTATGGCGTCGTTCAGAAGATCAAACTTTTTTTAAGCGCATATGGTTAGCATGTGCTGATTTTTAACAGCACTATGTTTAATGGCATGTGAGAAGTGCCTTTTCCAATTACAGGTGCTAAGATTTCTTACATATGCCAACAGATTGGTTTTAAAGTGTGTGTGTGTGTGTGTGTGTGTGTGTGTGTGTGTGTTTATATGAATGTGTTTATGAGAGCACACCTTTGATCATTTCTTTAAACTCCTTCAGCAACACCTCTTGAGTGACCTCTGCACCAGGGGCCCCTGGAGGGCCCTGGGGTCCTGGGGGGCCAGGAGGTCCTTGAGGTCCTGGCTGAAACATAATATAAGCTCTGACGTAAAGGTTGTAAAACATGTTGCAACATGACATCATAAATAAATTATGTAATTATCGTAATAATGCACTAAAAGCTCTACAGTCGATATAAATGTTGAACTGAAGCTTTGACTAATAGGATAGAAATGTTGAAATCAAATCTGTGATGAAGTATGATTTGAGATTCAGTACCAGTGGTCGCTTCCTTTTCCGACACTTTGCTGGAAAGTTGCCGACTGGCCTTTTGACAAAATCCATCCATGATCCATGTGGGTCTACTCTTTGGACCTCCAAAACCTGAATAAATTACAATGTAAAAAAAGATATATGTATGTTATTTTGTAAGCATGCAAGCATTCAACACTTTGTTCTTGATTGTAGAGTTGGCTTCAGATACACATATCATTGATCATTCTGCCTGTGTT
The DNA here is from genome assembly GCA_026413445.1 of Dolichallabes microphthalmus. Taxonomy (NCBI): domain Eukaryota; kingdom Metazoa; phylum Chordata; class Actinopteri; order Siluriformes; family Clariidae; genus Dolichallabes; species Dolichallabes microphthalmus. The sequence goes on along the minus strand of JAOTQY010000016.1, from coordinate 17,082,980 downwards.
CACAGATTTTATTCTTGTTTTCCTCTTCAATGAGCCTTGGAGGACTGCACTAATTATGTGATTTATCAGACATGTTAAACCGGAATCACTCTACACTTGGCATTCAGTGCGGAGTATTGTCACTAAATCCAATGAGTCATCACAAACCATCGTTGGAAAATCTTGCCTAAAGATACTATTAAATGGTGCCAGACATCATGGCAGGTTGCTCTCTCTCCCTCCTTCTCTCTCTCTCTCTCTCTCTCTCTCAGTGCATATCTTTCTTTATTTTTGTCTCCTTTTCCATCAAAGGGAATAAATTGCTTTTCTGGCATGTTATGCTTCCTCATACTCATGTTCATGGATATTGCTCAGGTGAAACACCAGATCATACTGAACGTACTATTTACAAGTGCCTCCACATTATATTTTAAACAGGTATTGAAATAAGTCACATTGGAAATAAAGTCTCTCATCTTTTCACCTTATCTGAAGCTATTTCTCAGCATGATCCTGGCCCATTCGCACATAGTGTGGTTATCAAATGTGCAATCTTGACAATTTAATATAATGCACACCTTTTGCCAATAACTCGAGCAATCTAAATCCCAGCCTGGATCAAGTACAATATTCATGCATCACTGATTGACATGTTTTGGACACATCTCCAAATAGAATTTTAATGTTACTTTAAAGTCACCATTACAGATAACCCCGGATCACTGCAGCCAATCAATATTATAACTTTTCAACAAACAGCGCCCCTATAACTCCTGCACCAAATGATGATTCAACAGCAATAATGTTTAAGGCAGTGTAGAACCTTAACCCCCTTTATGAGGTATCTTCAGATTTATTTTCTTGAAAAAATTATGTGAGTCAAAACCCTTTGAGACTTAAATTAAGTTGGTTTTGCTGTTCAGTAGCAAAAAAAATTTCATTCATTCATTTTCTATACTCCTCTTCCTGATAGAGGACATAGGCTGATCTTTCTTAGATAGCTAACTATGCAGCTAAAAAAAAAATAAGGGGGACAGCCAGGAGCCTATCCCAGGAGACTTTGGGCACAGGGCAGGGTAAACACTGAAAAGGGTGCCAATTCCACACACACACACACACACACACACACACACCGGGCAATTTGGGAAAGCCAATCACAAGTCTTTGGATGAAAGCAGAGGAAAGCCATCAAATACATGGAGAACATGTAATCTCCACGTCCACAGGCCTAAGGTGGGAATCGAACTCTTAACTCTGGTGGTCCAAGGCCACAGTGCTAACCACTATGCCAGGATAGAAATAGGATAGAAATGTTGAAATCTAATCTATGATGAATCACAAAGTACGATTTGAGATTCAGTACCAGCGGTCGCTTCCTTGTCCGACACTTTGCTGGAAAGTCACAGATTTTATTCTTGTTTACCTCTACTGCACTAATTATGTGATTTATCAGACATGTTAAACCGGAATCATTCCCCTTTTCAGTGTTTACCCTGCTCTGTGCCCAAAGTCTCCTGGGGTAGGCTCCTGGCTGTCCCCCTATTTTTTTTTTTTGCGGTACAGTTAGCTATCTAAGAAAGATCACCCTATGTCCTCTAACAGGAAGAGTAGTATAGAAAATGAATGAATAAAAAATGTATTGGTACTGAACAGCAAAACCAACTTAATTTAAAAGAACATCTTAAGGCCACAGTGCTAACCACTATGCCACCATGTAACCTAATAATCACTTGCTGTGTTTAATACATCACTGCTACAGCCTAAATGTAACAGTCAGGTTAATATGTAAGGATCAGCCAGTGAACATTACCTTAATTTTTTTGTATATACTGTTGATAATGAAGACAATGTTCACTTTAATAAGTTAATATAATCTTAAATAATGCATCACTTATATAATATGTTTAGATTGATTTTGTCATTTATTACGAAGGAAGTTTATCCCTATGTTCCCTTAACCCTATATTCCTTAGTTCTAGTGCCCTATGTTGATTCCCAGTGATTCCCAATGATTCCCAGGGGTCTATATAGCACAAAATGGAAACCAGATAACAGTGTTCCCCAACTCTGCATTTAATTGCTTAGGATTCTTTCTAGAGACCTCCAAAACCATATAAAATGCTAACCATTAGTTTTGTTGTGTTTAAAACATTTTGATGCCTTGTTTCAATAAAACTAAATAGATAATATTCAGGAAATATTGACATCTTGACATGGGTCACATTTGGACAGAATAAAAGTGTGTTAACAGAAAAATTTTACTTGGGAACATAGTCATAAGAACCCTGGGAACATAGGACTCTGGGCACAAGGTAAGATTCCATCATGGTAATTATTCAAGTAATTAATACTCAACTAAATTTGTATTTTGGTAGCAGTACGCCCTCAACTAATTCGCAAGAATGATTATTGAGCAGAATCACAAGTCAAAATGTATAGCAAGGCATACCACAGTGCACAGGTAGAACCGCCTTCAGTAGATTTTCTTTAGAGTGATGTGTAGTGAATTGTATGTTGATTGCAGATCCCAATGGCTTTACATACAGTAGTAGTAGTTCCCAACCAAATCCTAAGATCAACAATCCATACACTATCCAAACAACAACAATCCATACACTTCTATCCAAAGAACTGGTTAAAAAGTAAAGCTGAATTCCAACAACCACTACAATGGCTTCAATGGCTTTTAAATGTCAAATGACTACGCTTGAGATAAAAGTAAAGATAGAGCAGAGTCTTAGAGGTGAAGTGTCTGAAATGGATTTTGTTTAGGTTTGACAGCCTGACATGGATCACTTATCTGTTGGACAAACATGCCATTTTTCTTTGCAGAAAGACTTTTTTTTTGCACCGACAAAGTAAGCCCTTGTATGTTTTTTTTATCTCAGATATTCAGGAATGAAAGAGGCATCTATTTTGGTTTTGGTTGGGCAAGGTTTTTGTTCCTTCTCTCATTTTTCTTGTGACAGCAGACATAATAAACAACTTAACTAGCAAACGGGCTTCTTGCATGTTGGATGTCTTTGTGTTTGTGTTGTGCCTCAAGAGCCCCGAGACGTGTAAAAGACAGACAGGCTCAGTCAGTTGTAAATATATTGTTAAGGTCTAGAGTAATCCTTCAGATCCTTCCCACAAAGGTAATTGGTTTCTTACTGTTTCATTTCCTGGAATGTTGCCTGAATGTTAATAGGAGTAGGATTGGCAGAGCTAAGAAAAGCAGTTTAGGTTTGCAAAAGGTGAACCATTAAGGTCAAAGATTCAGATCAAGAATATTATGATAAAAAATTACACTTTGGGTTTAATGGATAAGGTTTGAATCCCATGTGTTAGTGCTGATACATTATCTTGCGCCTGTGGGATTCTTCTTGGTTTCTATTTTCCATATTTAGAAACCATTCCAATAAATGGACAGGTTATTCTAAATACCTGGTGTCTCATCCTGGACAACTTCCTTTTTCGTATCCAGTCTTCCTGGGATCCATAGCAACTATTCATGTTAAAGACCAAAATATTCACTAACCTGGTAGAATTCCTAGGAATTTAGCACAAGGGCTCACAAGCAGATTGAATCAAACTGGTTTTCTGTGGGGTCCGGAGGCCAATGAGTTCGTCAACGCTTTTGCTAAACCACTTAGAAATATATGACGACCCTCCGCAAACACTGTGGATGAACGGACTGAAATCATGCATGTGGAGACACCATAATTCTCTCCAAACAGGGGATTAGCATGCGACAAGACAAAGCGCTTGAGCTTTGTAGACATTCGCACAGGCACAGCACTCCCCTTTTTCATGATGATATTCAAGACCACCTAATGCAATGCAAAAAAAGTGCAAATCCACCACTTGAGAGCCTGAGGGGAATGAATACGCTCATCATTGCTGTGTCAAAAAACAAGCTAAGGATTGTGAGCACGTAATTATAAGAACAATACCAAGCCCCTGATGTAGCCCAGATCAGTTTCAAACCAGGATGATGATGATGATAATGGTGCCAAAACCACTGCCTTTATTCCACATAATTCAAGTGATCTTTATTGTCTTGTTTGTGAAAGCAGCACTCATGCAATGTTCATTGTAAACAGAAGCGGCAACATGACTAGTGTTGAAAAAGCTGCTACGCTGAGTTATGTGAACATTTTGAGAAATGCCTGTGATGGATAATGTCAAGGAGCTTGTAGTTCAGCCTACCTCCACCTACGCACGTTTATGGACCTAGTTTTTCCTCTGATGATGTGGGTTTGTGGTTGTTAAAATAGCAGTGCAGTTTGGGGCAGGGCTGCCAAATAGTCCATTATGGGCGAGCTGGTGGAAAAAAAGAATTTTACCCAATAATATAACCCTCCCACCGTAGCAATGTAGAGACGATGAAAGGAAAACACAAAGCTCCATAATTTATTAGTCTATGAATAAAACACTGATGTAGTAGGGGTGTCAAGGGGTGTCATATGGCATGTGGATTTTGGACACCTAATAGTTTTGCTTTAACCACAAGAACACTAGAGCAATGCACAATTTCGTATAATCAGCCCTGTTTTTTTTTTAAGTTATGCAGTGCCTAAATAGTGAAAGTAAATGACATGTATATGCCTGCAAATATGCAATTACGAAATAATTTGACCACAAAATGTACCTGGGCATGAAGAAACAGCAAATTGTTGCTTTTGCCGCTTTTGGTTTGGGTTTTACAAGAGACACACTGTACCTGTAAGCTGTGACATGATACAAATGCCAACAGCACTTTTTCGCTTTCAGGATGGTGTTTGCTGCATACACTGAATATTTTCGTCACATTCGAGGCTCTACATGATTTTAAAACAGATTCGTTTCACATCAGGCATTTTTTTTTCTCTCTCTCTCTCTTTTTTTTTTGAAAACCTCTCCAAAGTTCTGCCACATAGTATTTGTTTAACATTTAAAGGAAATTTGAAAATGAGCTTATTTTGAGCAACAAAAAAGTGGGAGGAACAAGAGGCTGCCTGCCACGGCAAACATAAACACAGCCATTAAGCTATTTTGTGGCCGCCATCGACAGCCATGCAGCACTGTCTCATTGTGGAGAGGCTTAATGATTGTTTAGGCTTCATTTCCATGCCATTACAATCAGCTTGGTTATGATTAATATAATTCCAGATATTCGCGCCGTGACTATGCATTAGGCCTAATTTTTTCCGTCGCATTTACTGACAGGCGTGTAGTGTAGGCCGAAGCCTGTAATTAAGCCCACGCACGCACAGCCTGCACAAACTAGACTAAATATTGCATAAATACTGAAGCCTTACAAATTGGGTGCCCATTACACCAGACAGACTAACAGTCGTGTTTTCTATTTACTTGTATCAGATATAGTAGTACATAAGCTATTATGTACAGCAGTGAAGATGGAAACGAGCCAGATACAGAACTGCCCAGCTCTCTGAAGTCAAGCCAGAGAAGTTTATAATGCTGAAACAACAATGCACTTTGATGCTCTACTTCTAGTTTGATACAACTCACTCATACTTCATTGATCACAATTTTACGTGCATACAGATAATTTGCACATGGGTACTGCTGAGGTAATCATAAAGGCTGTTCCTCATACATCCCAGCCCTTATATTCACAATGTACTCTAAAAAAAAATGGGTACAAAACTGTACCTTTACTTTCCCACACTGGGACATCTTTTGTACCTATCTGTAAGAATACAGCATTTAGCCAAAAAGTATATGCACACCTAACCGTCAGACCCATATATCCTTGTTGAACATCTAATTCTGAAACCATTAGCCTTAACATTAGGTTGTTAATTCTGCGAAGGCTTTTTGCTAGACTTTGGGACGTAACCATTGAGGTTTGCCCATTCCGCCAGCAGAGCATTATTGGGGTTGTGCACTGACGTGCAAGAAAGCCAGAAGTTCCAGGTGTTTAGTTCACACTTTAATTCCAGATGTGTACATACAGTAGGGGTTTAGGTCAAGGCTTTCTGCAGAACACTTGAGTTCTTCCACAACAACTTTGGCAAAACATTTCTTCATATCGCACACATTGTGCACAGTGATATTGTCATGCTGGAACAGGTTTGGGCCTTATAGTTCCTGTGAAGGGAAACTTTCACAGAAACTGTTACAACTCATTCTAAACAATCGTGAATTGGAGAAGACTTAAACATGGAGGGGTTGGACAGGCATGCAATCACTTTTGGCCATTATAGTGTATATTGTGCAATGTCTGAACCTCGTGGTGCCTCCTTGCCACTTTTACACCTGGGTTCCTCAGTCAAGATCTAAATCAACATCTGGATTTCTGTAGTCGCTTTATGACAATGTCTATTTTTAAAGGCAGCATACAGACTTGGACAATATAGACTTTTAACTTTCTAGTAACTCAGGTGTGTGTTATGTTTGATGAAATGTAAATAACGTTCTTGCTCTGCATAATTTCCCACAGTACAAACTGTACAGATTGCCATCAGTAAATTCCTATTTTGGAATGTTGTGTAGTTACTGTACATGGTCACCAGATCTATAGATAGAACATTCGTCCAAGAAGCTGTTGTGAGTTTTTAAGGAGGAAAGTTTAACAGCAACCAACTTACACAATTCCCAAACCAGAATTTGTAGATATCAAAAAACACAGAGAATACATCTAAATGAAAATGGATTTGCTTGTGAGAAATCTATTTGTGATTAGACATGGAAAATAGAAATATGTCATTGTGAAAAAGCCAGTATTTAGCTGTGCAGCACATGAGGTTCAGCTGATTGAATTGCCTCCATGGTTCCCAGGTTACTGGCTTTCTTAAGTTGTGCGGTTTTGTCATGTTGTCATTGTGCAGGTTTCCTCAGGGTTTTCAGGTTTCCCGCACCTTCCAAAAACATAGTAAGTTCATTGGGGACTCTCATTTGGTCTGATACCCCGAGCCAGGAGACTATTTTTTTTTCCCTTTTTTTTTTTTATTAGCATCCCCCCGTTAGGGAGATTTGCTTTTCTGTTTTATTCTTTAGACAAACCAACTTAAAATTCTTGGCTGTGTAGGCACTGTGCATGTACTTGCTATTGCTATTAAATCGCGGAAGATGGGTGAGACGCAACCAAAAGTCTCACACAGGGGAGGCGGGTATTATTACATTGACATCGAGAAAGCCAACCATTTTAATGTATTTTACAACAGTTAGTAATTTTAATGAATCATTATGTTGTGATATCTGGGGTTTGTACTGGTCAGTTTGGATTATCAGGGATTATAAACACCCCCATCACCCCTGTAAATTACACACCTATGCCTAATTTATACCCAGTGTTCCAGGAATGAGATTCCAAAAAAGAAAAAATATACTGTATATTAATAATAATAATAATAATAATAATAATAATAATAATAATAATACCTCAATCTGAAAATCAAACAAACAATTGCATTACAAAAAGTTTCAAAGTCTGAGATGCAAATTACTGTACATTTACAAGTTCAACATAATTAGTTGTTTTTGGTCACTGCATCGCAGCATCTTTTTAAAGATTAGAACAATTCAGTTGCACAACAAATCAAAACTATTGAAATATCACTTTACGTGCATGAAATAATAGCAACCACTGGCTTTTTGGGTTTTTCCTGCCTGCTGATTATGTTCTCAAATCACCAGATTAGGAAATATTGAATGATGTCTTTAATCAGATACATTGTTCATCATCTTCTCTTCTTTGACCACTGTATCCATCAGATAGCAGTCCATTGGGTGCAGCATGTTCACCAAGGTTCACACCTCAGTGAGCAGTACATACGGTATATAGCATTTAAGGATGCTGTTTTATATATATATATATATAATTGTTATTTTCTTTTTTTTATTTATAATTGTATGTCTCCATTTATATTTACAGGACTGAGAATCTGTTTCTTATTAATCTCATAATTTTTTTCTCATTATCACT
>JAOTQY010000016.1:17030066-17046407 GCA_026413445.1 Dolichallabes microphthalmus | reverse complement strand
TGTGTGTGCAGTGACAGCTTAGTGTTTGAGAGGGGAGCTGTCATGCAGCACTCGCGCGCGCGCTCAATAACTGCGAGTTGTTTACCGTTCCCTCTCTCTCCCTCTCTCTCTGTATGCATGCTTTTGCTCAACGTTAAACATTAACGCCAGCTGGGAAACTTGTTTATGAGCATGCATATGAAATTATATCAGTCTGATACAGTAAATTATGCATAACGAGGAGTATTCCCCCTTTTTGAGTTGATTGGATAATCAGTTTGATGGTACGTGTTTATGTCAATGCGTTTTTATAAAGGCCCGTTTTATCGTTGGTATGGAATAGTTTAAACCTTCAAGGCGACATATTGATTTTGCTCTTTATGTTGTGATGCAGAATGTAACCGTGTCAGAACCTGTGTGCGGGAAAATGTTTAAACAACACTGCAATTAGCCTGAAGTGCGCTAAAATAACTGCAAAACACACTCCAGTCGAGCCAGTGCAAGGTGTCGCGGTTGAACACACACACACACACGTTAGCTGTTAGCTCCACTAGCACACACGCCCTCCTCCCTCCGCCTGCACAGTGTTGTTGACAATCCGGGTTTATAGCCTGTGTGAAGATATGTTCTGCCATTTTAAAACTAACCGCGCTCCGCACTTCAGCGTACTCTGGCGCTAATTATTCACACATAATTTATTTTATTTTTATTTTTTCAAAGTAACCCTGGACATTACATTACATTACCATTTTTCATAAATAACCCAATAATCTTTTAATTAGGTGAATTTTGTTATAGTGACCTTTTGTTTGTTGTTAACGTTTGGTAATTTTTTTGTTGTCTCCATAGTTTTGTGTAGACCTTAGTGCTTTGAATTAGTGATGAAGAAAATAATAACAATATTAATAATATTAATAATGATAAAACTGTTTTGACCCATTTTAACACCACATGTCGAAATTACTGCTCTTCACTCTTCAAATCTCCTCAGAGCAAAGTGTTACATATTTCCTTTCAAAACTATTAAATATGACATAAGTCTTCACTAAAACACTTAAAATAGACTTATTTCATGTTCTCTGTGTTTATTTATTTATTTATTCCTGTGAGAAGTTGCTTGTGTGCATTACCAGTCCATTTGCAACCTTCCAAACATCACTGATTACAAGTCAGGTTCAACATTAGCTAGGGGGGTAATGGCAGTCGTTTTTTTTATTTTATTTTATTTTTTTCATCTAACGTTAATGAGAAATCCATTGTACAAGTAGTTAATGGACAGTTTGGACTCAGCATTTCAGGATGTTGTGCAGGAGATGAGATAATGCAGTTGATGGTGGTGGTAGCATGAAGCTTGAAGCTCTGAAAGTTTGAACCAACTTTCAGACGTTAGAACTAAAACACTGCTGCATTAACTGCTAACCAACGATGACAGAGGTCTAAATGTAGTTGTCAACTTAGAATTTTATTCAAAAATAAATATGAGGCAAATTAATGATCACATGTTATCTATAAAAAGTATTGTGCATGCAGTATAGACTTGCAGCTATATGTGTAAGAGAAAAAGGAAATCTACTTTATTGAGAAACAATTAGCAAAGAATTTCTCGTTGAACTTCTGTATAAAGTTTCTGAGTATGTATTGGTTAAGCTTCTAGCATATATAGAAAAACTAATGAGATAAGTAGATCGGCACAATTAATCACAGAAAATGGACGAAATTAGATGCAAATAAATGAAATTGCTGTATGGACCTGTGCAATCGGGTCTATATCGCTGAAGCCTGCAATTTTTTTATAGGGAATATACACATAGTCTGACTTGTTTATGTAAAATTTGTCAATAATTTAAGTGTGAAATTGAAATGTATGTGTTTGTTTATAATTTAAAAAAAAATAATTTTGAGTTGCTAAATAAATATTAGCAGATATCCTGTTAATGATGTTATTTGGTTAGATGAATATGTTTGAATACAAAACATCACATTTGATATTTAAATATTGCAATGTGTGAAAATCGCAATATGTGTCAAAATTACTGCGATGTACTTTTTTTTTTTTTATCAAAGCATGCAGCCCTAGTGATGAGACACAAACTTATAAGAGAAGAGACAGAACTGTCTATGCTACGTAGGCTACTTATGTGAATCCCTACATGTTTTTACATAATGAGATAATATCTTGTTTATGAACTTACAGATAGGGGTAAATCAAGTGCGTAAGTAGTGCAGTCTTGCAATTCATCTTCACCTATATTTCTCCTCAACATTCCCAGAATAAGATTGATCCAACTCTGACGAAACCAACAGAAAATTCTACAAATAGAAAATAAAAGTGTAAATTATTTTCTGTGAAAATTTTGACTACTTGATTTGTGTTGCTGTCAGAGTAGCTGTTAGCTTTGTTATTTACAATTTATCTGGGTTGTGATTTATGCGTGTAGTCAGGTAACATTGTTGTCGGTCATAAAAATTATAGAAACAATAAATAAAACCATTAGATTTTGTATGTATACACGGGTATGTTGTAGCTGCAAATATAATTGGAGGACACCTTAAATTGCGTAGTTTAATTTAATAAACTGGATCTGTAAAAAAAATATATTATAAGATAATATTTCTAAAGCAAAGTGGCCCGTAACACCCATTACCCCAAGTCCTTTTGAAATAGTTACAGCCATTTTCTCAAGCAGACATTTATTCATAATTCATCAGATAGCCAAACTGAATGTGATTTCAGCTTAGAATTGAACGAACTGTTATAACTGGTATAAGTTAAACTACATATGAAACTGTGACTGGGTGTGGCATAGAAGGCCTGGATACGGGTCTCATAATGTTCACAGCTTGATTTTGTTTCTTTAAACATATTGAACATTGAACCAAGACATGTGATTTAATTACGTTCTATCTAAAGGCTGTGTTTAAAATTAATTGTAAAAGAAACAGAAACTGATGTTTCTTTCTGTTGATTTCTGGAGTGTTTTTTTCTTTCACAAAATCACCCAAGAGTTTTCTCAACAGAACATGTCCGTTAGATTTAAAACTTTGTCTTAAAAGATGGGGGAAAAGCTTGAAAACAGTGAGTCTGGCATTGTCTTGTGTTGTTGTGTAGTTAATGTGATACCTAGCAAATGCTGGTTTAATGGAAACAGCGGTACCCGAAATAACTTATAAAAAATAATAAGTTACAAGAGAAGTCTTGATGTTTTGGATTACAGTTTTACGATATTAATGTTTTTTTTGTAAATACATGCAGCATGTAATTGTGTTATTAAATAGTCTGTGCATTTCAGTTTTTAAAGATATTTATAGAGAGGTGCATGCAACATCCCTGATTTAACATATGCATTAAACATATGCATACTAATAACTACAGCTGCATTACACAAATATATATTTATTTACAAATTAGATGTGACTGTAACAAATTGATTTCTTTTGGTAGAATTGATGTTCACGCTAAACAAGTCAAATCGAGTTCAGAAAAAAGCATAAAAGGTCCAACACCCATCCTCCCTTGCCTACATCGTTCCTAATGATTGTGCAATATTAGTCTTCATGCTTATATGATATTAGTCAAGACTGGTAGATCAAGGTTGAATACGGATCATATTTATTCCTTTGTTTCCTGAGTCTTTAGTGCTGTATCAGTAAGCGTAGAGATGGACACATGAGCTGTAAGCGGTGACGCAAGAGGGGCCATTTTCCCCATGATCCCGCTGCACAGTAGCCTCATGTGTTACATAAGACGATTCCTATAGCTATATAAACACCTCAAAGAGAGCGACCGGGAGAGAGGGATGAACAAGACTCCTTCCTCATCAAAACTCATTATTTTTGAATGATATTTGAATGTTGAAGCTTGCAGCAGTAGATTGCTGTGCAAACAGATTTCCCTAGAGATGGAACTGTTTGATATTCAGGGCACTTTTGCAGTTTTTTTCCTTTTCTTTGCCTTTCAACCTCCTGTGCAATCTAAACTGCATGTGGAATTGTTAAAGTATTTGCAAGCATAGATAGGCAGGTTAGCCACGCGCGATGCACCTGAAATTGCGCAGTCGATGTTACTGTATGAAATATGACTCTTATTTCTGCGCCTGCGAGCTCTGGCTTTGTGGCATATGCGCTGCACGGGCTCGTTCCTGCCAGACTCTCCTGTGATGAAATGGCGGGAGTGTTTGTGTGAGCGCTCGCTTATGTGCGCGCGCACGGGTACGTGTGTGTTTTGCACCGAAGCTGCATCTGACATGTGTGGGCTTTCCCACCCTCTGCGATTATATAACATGTACTATCCGAAGCCAGCAACCTCATTTAAAACAGGTTTTTTTGTTTGTTTTGTTTTTCCTGTGCAGGAGAGGGGACGTCGAGCACAGGGGACGTTTTTCACTGATTAAAAACAACCAAGCTGCTGTCGTGTTCCAATCCGGCTAAGACCAGACAGTCAAACCTTACATTTCTTTAATCAGTAGTTAAATGAAGAAGTGAAATCCTGAAGGAGGAGGTTTGTTACTAGTGCGGTGAAACATAAGGTTTTCCAAGAAGATCTTTCATTTGATTTAAGTACACATGCTGATAGTGTAGGCATTTTGCGATTTCGCAACAGCCAAGTGTTTTGAAGCGTTGTCTTTTGAAGGTTCTTGCCGTATCATACTATTAAGTTTAGACGCCTGGGCCTGCACTCTCGCACACGTTTCGTCATTGAGCCACGGATTGGTGGCGGGTTTAAAAGGGATCAAAGTAAATCTTGTTATTCGTTTATGCCTAATGTAATTGAAATAACTTAATTAGCAGTGAAATTCACCCACATGCCCCATGCAAGCTCATATCTAGGGAATAAAACATGACCGTGTGCGCTGTTGTAAGAAAATAATCAGCAATGAGGTGGTGTGAAGTGACCCAAAGCGGAGGGCATTTTTTACCGCGCAGAGGAGACGGTGATTATTTTCCACTTATACAGTATGTGCTGAAATATTTTATTCATATTTGTTAATTAAAGAAAGTCATAACATTTACAGTTATGTCTACTATTGTACACAACAAATAATTAATAAACCTTTAACCACATTAACAATTTCTCTTTTTTTAATCTGTGTATGTGAAGTGTCTATAGAAGCTATTGTAGAAAACTGACTAACGTTAACATTTGCTCAATTCGAAATTCAAATTCCAAACCACCGTGAAGAAAGGCTTTCTAAAATCTTTTCCTTGATTTGTTTTCTTGTGCTTCAGGTGAACAATTCCTCGAATTCAAATTCCTGAATCTCAGGATGCCCAGCGTTTATACGCCATCCACCCAAGATGCCCACCTCAGGACAGGGGTAACGCTGACAAGGTAGCAATTTATCTCATTTTATCACAACATTTTATCACCGATCTGTTTGCGCACAAGTTCTGACTACAGAGGTCTACCAGAAAGAGAGCAAGCTTTTGCTGTGTGGCGGGCAAAAGGCTTCTCATGCATAATCGCCCAATTTATCACTATCATGTCTCATTAAGCACAGCTGAGAAATACAAGAGTACAGCTAATTACATGTTTTGTACTAATTACTATTTAATGCCTTTCCTATTAAATGGTACAGTAAATCCAAAGAGTCAAAATCTTCTGTTTTGGAAACTTCATCATGGATTTCATCACAAGCAGAAAAGCAAATTTGTACCTTGAGCTCAAATACTCGCACATTGTGTAATTAAGAACAACAAGCTTTTTTTTTGTGTGAAACCAAGACCAGGCTCATGTCTGTACCAGAGTGGCCTACTGATTTTGTAAATAAAGGCGAACCCAGAAACTAGGACTTCTTCTGGATACTAATTTGCATGATGAAATCCTGTGACTCCTTTTTTTTTTATTAAGCTGATGAGCAAATCCTGTCTAACCTGCAACATTCCATTTGCTTACTGAAATGAATCTAGCAGATTAATTGGCGAGAAAATGCACAAGAGCACTAAGGAGCCCTTTGCACCATCAGACATTGCTGTGTCTACATACTGCAGGGAAGTCGTACGAAATTAGAACAAACTAATGAGTTGGATAAGAAACTAGTCTATTTTTAGTCAGGTTTACATAGACTGCAGTGTAGTCACACTCAGCTGCAGTGTCAAACGCTTTGTATATGTGTTTAGCCATATGTGAGCTTCTTGTGATTTCGGGACACGGACAATACAGTACATCATGTTTGCACGAAACTGAACCAACAATCATAAATATTCTGAGCTAGTCGCTGGGAGTTATTTTCAATGTAGGTTGACTTAACATCATGTATTCTGGATCATTGGTGTTTATGTAAACATTGTTATTATAATAATGTCTAATTAGAAATTAACAAACTTACTAGCAGTCATTGCATAGTCATTAGAAATGCAACTTTGACATTTGATAAACTCCTTTACTGACTTCTGATGCTTTCATCTTGCTTGTAGATCGCAGATCAGTGAGTCTGGTCATGAACCTGGGTGCAATGAGACGCTACTGTGGAGTTTGCTCAAGGTATCAACACGCCACTCGAAAAGTGTAATATTACACGATTGCATGAATTCCCAAGGAGTTTCCCTGCAGAGATTTCTGTTACTCCATCACGAACACACCCACATCAGTCAGAATTTATTAAACACAGACAGTCAGCCACCAACATGCACAGACTTCTCCATCTCACATGCTATACATGTACACATCAAATCACAAATCACATCTGAAATCTGCAATAGCAATTCTTAGTGCAAAGAAAACATTCAACTAAGTTAACCGGAATAGATTCGAGAACCTTTTAATGAAAAATTATATAGAAATATATATGTAGCTACATCCACTTGATATATCATTTAACATATAAGAGTTGAGACAATGATCTATATATATATATACACACACACACACACACACACACACACACACACACACACACTTGGATGTTTTTCCATGAAGTGATGAAGTTTAAATTGATGATGTATAAAGTTTCATCGCTTTATACATATACTTTTGATAAGGATACTCTTAATTATATTTATTTTCTAGCTTCCAATATGCACAAATATCAATGATATTTAGATACAGCTAAGCTTCTTAATAAGGTTTTTAATGCACTGTCTTTGCTTTAGATTAAACATTTGTGCTGATTTCTTTGTACTGTGTCTGATTCATAAGGCAATGTTTTTTTTTCTTCTTCTTTTTTCCCTCTTTTTAGTCCTGTGAGTACTGGAGGACAGTTCTGTTTTCTTTTTTTCTTTTTTTTAAGAAGTCATTAATGGGAAGTGAGCTCTTAAATCAAAAGTACATCTTGTGCGCCCCCTAGTGCTGAAACGATCGAATGTTTTCCTGCTTCTGTTTTTATGTACAGCAGTGTATAACACTTTCAAGGTTAAAAAACTGAACAACTTGTAAGGTGAAGGGGGTAAATTGCAATATTTGTACAGAAACAAGAAGATATTGAAAAAGGTCATAATGGAAAGCACCTAATACATACGGGTTTTTATTTCTAATAGTAAAACTATATTTTTTTGTGACAGCTTACGATATTCACGGGGAAGACAAAGAAATTGGTGTTACTCTAGATTGTCACTCCTGGTGTTACTAAACATTAAAAGATAAAGCATAATCCAGTAGAATGCAAATTGAAGTACAAAAATACAAAAATGAGTAAAAGACAGTAGAGCTGTGAAGCCTACATAAAATGTTGTTTCTATTCTATAGTGCTCGTGTTTACTGTCTGATTTGTCTCAAGCAGATGAATTATTACAGGTTTTGAAGTATTACAATTATTTAAAGTGTGTAATAAGCATTAAAATGTTAATTAACGTCGCAACAATTTCTGCGTCACACACCAGTCCAGTAGGTGGCGGTATTGCAACAACCGTATAAAATCAAAGGCGGGGAAAAAAAGATTCTCTCGCAAAACGCAACCATTAGCGGAAGACGTGGTGTATTTCTAAAGAGTTTGTTCATTTTAGACATTTAAAAAAAATTGTGAGGTAACTTAAAGTGTGAATAGATTCTGAATCGAAAACCGATGCATCGAAAATCTGCATACGAAAAAGAAATCAAATTGTATAAAGAATCCTGAAATCAAACAAAAGTAAACCCGATACAATATAAACAAATAAAACAATTCTATTTTAATTAAGGAAATAAAACTCCAGTTAAACTTTGATCCTAAAATAAATGAAGCATGAGGACCTTTAATTAAACACTGAACGATAAAGATATGTTTTACAAATAGTATTTTAAAGCAGTGTAAGCTTTCCACAGAAAGTGTTCGTGTTAGTTTAGTCTGTTTAGGTCAAGTTTCTCCCCCAAAAGGCACTTTGGCTCATCAGTCATTGAGATAATAATCCAGCTTCCTGTTCTCAGTCTGTCTACCTGATGACGTGCCACTGATGTAACTGTGAAGTTGTTTCACTGAATTGGTCCCAATACACTTTGTGCAAATTGTGAGAGGCTTTACACCAAGAATAATCTCCCGACACGTCTGTCAGCTGTGTAAATCTACAGTTTGGCCAGAGAGAAGTTTGTCTTGGTCTTATTTCTGTAGAACATTTTGTGTCGTTTTACTTGTGACTCTTGGTGTTGCTGTTGCTCTTGGTTTCTCAAAAAAACTAAACCATTTGTATATAAGGTCATGTAACAGTTATATAGTTGAGTCTTATTAGTAAAATTTGACATTTATGGCAGTTGAGAGACACTCCTACCTAGAGCAACTTCCTTATAAAATAAGTAAATAAATAAACATTTCATTACACATATGAGCAGTTGAGGTTTAGGGTCTTGCTCAACGGGCCCAACAGTGGCTGTTTGGTGGTGCTGGGGGAAGGAATCCCGGACTCGCCAATCAGTTGTCTAATGCCTTAACCCCTAAGGGAACAGAAGGGAGTGCTTTAGCCATGCCAGCATTTTTTTTTTTCATCTTTTTCACACTGGAAGTACACATTCTACAATGATTTAATGCCTCTATATTTGTAAACTACAGTATGTATATTATCAAGACATTGTGTATGGTGTTTCTCTCTCTCTCTCTCTCTCTCTCTGTCTGTCTCTTTCCAAGAATTTTTCCACTCTATCCTCATGAACATGGTGTTTGGCTTCTGCCTGGTTCAAGTAATCCAGGATAGGTTGGTTCTGAATAGTGCGGCCTATTCTTGATTACTTGTGTCATGAGGAAGCTGCTAGCAGCAGAACGTGCGGCTTCCTAACGGGACAAGAGGCTTGTTTGATCACATAGTGCTTTAAAAGACTCGTATGTTGTTGAAGTAGATGAAAGGAGAAGTGAATTGTAAAGAGAGATAAGCCCTGAAGCAAGGACGTCATTTATCATTACTCTCTTCTTATTACTCCCTTTAGTGCACCAGCTTCTCATAGGAAACAAAACTGAAGTTTATTGTTGTAAAAATTATTCTTGATCTTGTATATTTTTCTTCCTAACTCAATCGGTTTATTTCTGACCAGTTAAAGAAAAAGTGTACATCTGGCATGCTTTGTTGTTCCATAAATACTGTGTGTTCTAGCAGGGCTGAGATGTCCTCAAGACCCTTGCTCTGGATCCTGATCTTTTCTAACCGGTGAACCTCATCATACCGGCTGGCATGGACTCGCAGTGAGGTTTTTTGGGGTAGGTTTTGTAAGCTGTTCTCCATATGTGACATTGTGAAAAGTTTGTGACTCATTGACAGTCGCTTCCTAAGGCAGTCAAGTCAAGCTGCATAAGTGCAAATAGTTAAAGGCCGAACATTAAAACAGATTCGGCTAATTCCCTGAACGGGAATAAAGGTTATAGGGTGTGTTAATCCTACATGCCATCAGTGAAATTAAGACGTTGTAAGATATCCAACACAATGGTTTCGCCAGACTCATCCTGTAGATTTCTTCATGCCACTTTGCCGGGATTAATAGTCATTCTTAAACCAAATTTATTGCAATGTCTCGTGTACATTTAAACATTTTTCAATTCTGTTCAGGGCCTCACATGCAGATTTGGAGAATGACTAAAGCGCTCTGTGAACTTTTTTTCTGCTGCCACTTCAAGAAGAATGCAGAAACAAGAAAAACAGCCTGGAAATTAGAAATAGAAAAAAAATGTCCATCTGTGTAAGGAATTATAAAATGTCTGGTCCAACATCAAACAGAACAAAGTTGTTCAATAATTTTTTTTGTTCTGCAACACATGCATACCACACTGTATGAACTCGAACCTGAAACATTGAAATGTCTTGAAGTATTTAAACTTGCATTCAAAATACATCTTTAAAACATTCAGGACTTAGATATGAATCATATTTGTGATGTTTAGGCCATTCTGGAAAATATTCCACATCTCAATTAAATTCATTAGGAGTGAATAAATCATAAAAGCAAATTATGTCGTGTGTGTGTGTGTGTGTATTACAGAATGAACAGCTTTTGAGACCATATAAAGGCTTAATTTAAGAATTGTGTGAACAACATATGAGGGCCGTTCAAGTCAAACCCAGACTTTTAATGAAATTTCTTTTGAATGAAGATGTAAAAACCAAGTTTACAGAAGACTTTGAGTACAGTACAGTGATGGGACTCTTAGCTGCAGCAAACCATTTGAATGGTGCAAGCATTATAAAGAAGGCCGTACGTCTGTCAATGACGATCCCAGCTGAAGTGGCTCGGAGCCCACTGCAGTCATTCCTGTGATCACTCACTGAGTAGAACGCCTGAACTTTGAAAATCAACAGACAACTTGTCGGCAACTTGCGGAAGAGACCCCATCTGTCTGTAGGAACTGTACAAACAATCATTTACAAACTCCATTTGCACATTGGAGCTGGGAGTTATTGCCATATGGCGATACAGTCCTGCTCCAGGCCAGTTCCATGTTTGAACCACTAAAGGAGTTCCTGGGAGACCAGCGTTTTAGGCATGAAGCAGGCAGTCCGATCATGATATCCAAGTACTGCTGAAACGTTGAGATAAGTGTATTAGTGAAGCAGAAAGTTCAAATATGTCTTGGTTCATCTCTGTGCAGGTCCCGAATTGTGCCAAATTGATGTTGGCATGTGACGATGCTGAGATGCTTCACCTCATCGCCTTTGCCCGAGAAGCTGAATTTGCCTGATGATGGCGCCAACCAAGAACTGCTTTAATTTGATCAATAATAATAAACTACACTTGATATTGTACTGGAAATTAAAAATGTTCTAAGCTGTAGTTGCTGCTTGATATAAAAGCTCATCACTATTAGCAGTAATTATCAGGTTTTTTTCCCCGTTTTAATCAGCTCTACTGGACGTCTATTAAAAATGCATTTTATTCTGAGTCTATTGCAGTTAACCATCAAGTCAGGTCTATATCAGTTTAAAAGTCTATGATTTTTCTTGTGGTGGTATAAAATATTAAGGAACACAGAATATCAGGGGGGAAAACTAATGCATTTACAGTTACTACAACCAATTTGCTATTAAAATCCTCAGGCATGTAAATATGCTGCTAATTACTCTGTTTATTAAAGTAGCTATTAAAAAAGTGAAAGGCTATTTATTTCTTCTTGGCTGACAGAAACACAACCTACTGTGATCTTCGGCTGTTGTACATCCACCTGGGGGTCTGAGATGCCTTTCTGCTTATCATGGTTGTAAAGAAAAAAAAAAGTTTTACATAGCTTTCCTGTCAGCTTGAAGCACTCTGAGGCTTTGTGACTTGCATATGCAAGTGTTTATGTATTGCACTAACTGGATAATTGCAGGAATGAGCAGGGGTATGTCTGTTCCTAATAAAGTGGTACTTTCACAGATGGCCAACTGACACATCATGCCATGCAACTCGCAAAAATTCCTATCATTGTTTTACACTCGCATAAACAAATGGGGTGTACATACCATCTACACACCGCCAAGAAATGACAAGTTCTCATTAGCGTATCATGTGCTAATACCTCGCAGCCTCGAGCAGACTTGCCCGTACTTGAGTATAGCTGTTAAAAATCAGCCATTACTGCTTACGTAAACACGCTGCACATAGCACTTGGCAGCACAAGCCTTTTGTGAATTGTTCGGGTTTATTTTTCCCCACAGCAGCCCACTGGTGTGTTTACTAGTGTTGGGAATGAGTTTCACTGATCTAGAAACTTGCCAAATATTTCCTAGGAGTGCTGAATTAATGAACAATAGGACGTTGTTTTTTTAATTAAAAAGTAAAAAACATCCTTAGGGGCTCACTTTGTTACTCTGTTAAAGTCAGGCCAGACTTAATGCCAGTTTGGCACCTTAACAATAAAACCCTTTAAATAGTATTGCTACGAAATGTAGTATTTAGATTATTTAACACATTCTTTATTGGACTGAAATTTCAGTTTTAAGCATTAAAACAAAGGAATATCTCTAATAATACTAAAATAGTCAATAATCAGGGTGGTAATTAATGGAAATAGCAGACTTCTGTACATACAGTACTGTGCAAAATGTGCTTGTGCCTTAGGCACATTCATGTAACTGCTGTAAAACAAAGATGTCTTCTAAAAAAGTGTCTACATTCAAAAGAATCCTATAAAAAGCAGTAAACAGTAATTAATGAAAGAAAGTCAATGAATGGTGTGGTTTGATTAAAATATAGTCTCAGGTACAATTTGGGCAGTTTTATGAGGAAATTAGCTGCTAGGTTTTACTGAACATCCTGCAAAAGCAGCCACAAGTCCTTCTGAAGGACTTGCTTCTTTTTTGTTTTTTTTTGCTGGGAAATCAGAAAGGTTTTTTGGACTGATCATAAAATAAACATAAGATGAATAAAAAAATAAAATAACAGGGTGGCTAAGATTTTGTACAGTACTGCATATTAACAGAAAACCAAAAAGCGCAAAGTTTTCTGCCCTGAAGCCTCAATTAGTGATGGATACACAGTTCTGACACTATATCAGACTCTTAAAAAAAAAATAATAATAATTATTATATACATTTTTTTGTTCTTTCTCTTGGCTGCAATGGGTTGCCAGAAGCTGTTATCGTATTAAGGATAACTTGCCTGCATAAAGCAGGTCTCATACAGTGACCTGAGAGAGAATAAGACCAAAATTACACTTTGAGACCTTGAGATTATACAGCACTAGCTTTGGCCTAGTGCCTCCCCATTGAAGCATGATAGTGGGAGAACTGTGATGTTAAGATGCCTTTTATCAGCATGGATGACAAACTGGTCAAGGAGACCAATACAGGGATACAAGTAGAAGGCAACTAGATTCAACCTGCAGGTGGTACAGCAAAGCATGGGTGTCTCACTTACTTCATTGGGCGAAGAATGGCTTTCATCAAATGACCTTTAGCCTTGAATAAAAGAATTTGCAAACCCCTGATTAGCCATTGTTCACTTGACCTCATGAGGTAAAAGTTCACCAAATGACCTTTAGTATAATTAGTATTGAAGTGGCTTACACCACAAACACCACACAGTTGATATTAGATGTTAATCTTTCTTTAAAAGGTTCACAGCTTCAAGCCTTTATTCCTTTATTTTTCTTTTTTTCCATTAGGATACATCTAAGCTTTTAATGCAACAACATTGACATAGCAAAAAAAACTAAACAAAAAAAAAAAATACCCTGAGCAAACTGCATAAAAACATTTTATTTAATTGCATGAGTGATGGCAATTGCTTAAAAAGATGATTATGCAAAAACAGGTTTATGGCTTTTGCAGAGATGAGTGGAAAAAACATCCGATAGCACCTTAATATAAAAAGTTTACAGATATATTAACAGCTTCGTCATAAATTCTTTTGTAAACATAGCAAACTAATATAAAATAGTCCTGAACATTACAACAAAAACTGTTGAAAAGAAATGGAATAAATCCTACAAGGAGCACAGAAGTCGATTACATGAGAACACAAATTTCAATCGGAGAGACTGGAACAAAAGGACAATGAGCTCACGATGGTGTCAGAGAAGTAGTTTTGCGTTTTTGTTTAATTCAATACTTTTAATGACCCGATCATAATTTGTCAAGAAGCATTCCACTGAGGAATCCTACACGATGAAAATTATGTTTTTTTTGCAATGGTCTACATCACTCATTAAATATAGTGTCAAAAGGAACAGACAGAGGTGGCTTCATTTGACTGGAAATGTCAGTATTTGACAAGGAGGTCATCGTGATGTTTACACAACCTGTCAGAAGTGGTACAGTGTGTTTCTAATTTGTGCCATGTCCACATAAGGTGTCAGAATGCTCTGTTTATGGTGGTGTGTGTTAAAGTAGGAAACATGGAGAAAACATGTACGATACAGGACAAGGTCATTTGCCAGGACAACATCAGAGTAATTCACTTGAAAAAGAACAACACTGATTATGTAGAAACAAATTCAACGTAAAGGGTGTTTTGGAAACTTAACTGGTCAAGATCATTCCTATCGAATGGTCTCGGCCCTAGTCTTAAGTAACCTGATCAATTTATGTATCCAACATAATGTATCCAAGATATAGTGTATATATTAAAGTGAAATGACCGATTCAGGACTTCATAGTGAAAAACAGAAACAAACAGCCGGAGAGACACACAAAAAAAATTGAATGACGAATGCTACAAAAAGTAACCAGCATACTGTGGTCTTGTCTTACCACACTCTTGAAAGAAAAAAAATTAATAAATACTTGCAAAGTAAAATTCACTGTAAAACACTGTAGCGCTATCACACACGGATAGTACTTTTATTATTGCTACAAGTTTTTGACACCTAACATATAATGGACTCAATCGAAGTCAGTGTCTGATTCAAATTGTACACAAAAGAACTTTTTTCCTTACATAAAATATGTATATTAAATTATAAACATCAAAAAAAAAAAAGAAGATCACATACATATAAACAGTTCACTTTGCAATAACTTTACACAACTATGTTATGTTAACGAATGATGTGCACTGATGTACATGTAGAGACAATTTCAATAACATTCTCAGATTTCTTCTTCTTCTTCTTTTTTAAATGGAAGACTTAATGGTTTCAAAGATTACAAACAATTCAATGACACAAAGGCGAAATGTCTACTCTGCTACTACCTGAATCAGTATGAATGTTGTGTAAGACTGGTTTAAAAACGTGGAAACTCTGTGAATCCTTTAAACCCACCACATACACGTCCACACTTTGCCGGCTGTTCTCCAGTAGAAACTCTCGGATAAAAAGGTGATTTCTTGCAGGAACACATAATGGGCGTCTCCTGGTGCCGAAAAGCATGTTGTCTTGAAAGTGTTTACCTTTAAGAACAAATGCTGCCTGATATAACCAGCGTTAAGGAGTAGAAAATGCTGGTACCTGACAGTTCCATCCACTCGGCTACCGGTGCTCCCTCTCAGCCTTGGCTTCCGCAGGAGGACAGGCTGTCATAGAGAGAGTCGCTAAGGGACTCAGGGGTCTCTAGGACCTGGGGGTGGCCAGGGGAAAGTGTGTCGTCAGGCCTCTCTCTCACCAGTTCTAACCCAGATTCTCTTCCAAGGTCTGGGTTGACGGGAGCCCGTGCCTTGCCTCGGCGCACCTGAGTCGGCTGTGGGAGGCTTCTGGGTTCGCAGTCACGCCTGAATGGGGCATCGGTAGTCTTTGAGCGCTGTACACATGACATAAAGCAAATTTAATTAAAAACTTAATTAGTCTGATAGCAGGAAATAAATTACCATGGAATGATGCATGCAGTGATTACACATTGTTATTATAATGCCATTCAGGGGTGGAACAAATACTGAAGAATTATTGTTAAGGCAAAGTACAGATACCGTGTCCATCATTTAAATTGTCATTACGGAGCCAAACATTTTCTGAAGTGAAACTGAAAACGGTAGTTCATATTTGTGAACAAGTATTGCAATGTTATGTTTATGTGAAAAGTAGTCTAGTTAAAAGAAGCTACTGTATACTTTCCTCATTCAGTTTCTGTAAGTTTGTTGCTCGTATGCCTCATATGACTAATTTATTGTCAAATGTACTGTATATGACTACCAGTAAAATATTATGTAAATCACTATTAGGTAGAATGTAACTTGTTTAGTCGCTTTAGCTACTAGAATCAATTCTTGGCTTAAAAAGTAAAAGTATGTGGCTTCTATGATTAACGCCAGTTAACACAAATTACCTAAAATTACAGCAAAGTGCTTTTCCCAATTATTAAATGGAATTCATGCTTTCTAGGGAGGCAAAGGAGACATCTCATTTTATACGAGTCTTTGCATCATCCACCATGCTGAAACATTTTAGCAAGGTATGCCAGGGGTGCGCTGACTCAAACTCCATCAGGTAGTCTTATGAATGTGTTAAAGTCTAGTGGCTTATATTAGTGATTCGCAGGTCGTCTGGTAGCCCGCGGGTCGGGTTGGGGCGGGTAAAGAAATTGTCGCTTTATTTGCGGGGCGGGTCATTAAAAACAAAATTA
>JAOTQY010000016.1:17018138-17029966 GCA_026413445.1 Dolichallabes microphthalmus | reverse complement strand
CACACACACACACACACATACATGCATACATACGTACGTACGTATGTATGTATGTATGTGTGCATTTAGAAACACAGTTTAGAAACAGACTTTTGAGTATTTGAAAATCTTAGTAAAGCTTGTTTTTTCCTGAAAAATGCAACGAAGAAAGCAGACAAAGTATTCCATTACTATACTACCCAAGTAAAGCATAAATACCACAAAAATATATAGTATATTATCAAAGTACAATTACTCAAGTATTTTCCACCACTGGTGAGATATGTGTTTAAACATCAGACTCACCCTCCTAAATGAGCTCTTCTGGTTCACTGATTCTAAGGCCTCCTCCACTCCAAGATAAACATCAGACGGCTCTGTTGATGCTTTGAGGTTGGGGAATGTCCAGTTCTTTGTGGAACCAGATCTTACAGGTCTGCCAGAGACATCAGCACCTTAAAATATAAAGATTTTCCATAATTCATCAAATACAGATGAAGGGCATGAATTTAGGCATTAAAAATTGTACTGAGTGTTTTAGGTAAATATGTAAAGATTAAGACAAAAGGTGCTAGAATAATATTTTTTTTTAATCAGTGACAGCCTCTGTTTGTACCAATCAAAAGGAAAGAATTCAACAGTGCTGTTGTATAAAACATTTGATTATAAACACCTAGTATATTGTGAACAGGTGCATAATTGATAAGTAACAGAAGTCTTACGACAGGGACAAGTGGTGCAAATACACTAAGCATTAGAAATAGGGGAAAAATTATTCAGTTATTTATCTCAATTTGTTTGTGTGGGAAGTCATGTATCGGTATTTTACATTTATATTGAATTTACATGTGTTTGCTTTTGAGGTGGTAAAGTATTGCAGTCCCTCTATAATCCTACATGTGATGCCCTCTAAACTATTCACACATGGGCCGGCAGCACAGCTTCCTTCCTATGAAATGGGAGCAAAGTATTTGAGAAAATGTTTTTAGAATCATGATACTAAGAGAATCGCAATATAAAATGAATTGGCACATAGGTTTTGCGATAATGTGTGTCATCAATACTAATATGATGCTATAATTTGTTAATGTAAACTTATTATGCAGTGGCAAACAGCTAAAGAAAAAAAAAAAGCTGATTGAGAAAAAAAAATAAAATAAATTACCTTCTTGACCCATGCTTGCAACCTGATTGGGTGCAAGCTTGCCCTCCAGTGGGGTGCTATCGATTTCCTGTCCCATGATGTAATCTTCCTCTAAAGATGACAGCTCTCTTTCCAGAGTCCAAGCCTTGTGGGGTATTTTAATCCCTGAGCCATGTCTTCCCTGAGGAAAGGAAGGATCGGTCTCCCCTTGGGCCTTCCCTTTGGGGATACTTTTACATCCAGCGTTCATACTGTAGTCAGGAAGAGGAAATGTGCCAATGCCACTGTCCAGGGTGTGTGTGGAAATTCCAGAGCCTGTCAAAACCAGTTTATTTAATATTGAAACATTTCAACAACGCTTGGTATGTCACCAAAATGACACCTTCTAAATCGGAGAAGTTAAACACACTTTTAACATTTCTTTAAGTCCACGAAAATGGTAAAAGACTTCATGTATTTAAAAAAATTATATTCTGGCAATTCTCGTTAGAATGTTCTGATAAAAAGAAGAGTCCAAAAAAGTTTAATTTGATATTACTGCTCTGAGCAGGTGTGACTCATTGTAAAAAGCCACAGGAAGAAACATGCCAAGCAACCTTGTACTGGACGATCAGGTCCAGACATGTTTATGAGGTCATGCGCTAACCCATTCATCAAATACATCATCTTGGCGTGGTAAATAACTGTGGCATCAGTCAACAGTCCCACCTGCAAAGTGCTCGTGGTGAATTGAGTCAGCCAGGTTCTCATCGGAGACACCGTCCACTTTAGTCATTAAAGATGCAGCCTGGGACAAATTACAGAAATCAGCACGAATACTGTAATGTTTGGGATAAAATCTAAATGAATGGCGAGGACATACAAGCTTTTACAATCTTACCTTTTCCATGTCATCACTACTTCTGGTCTGACAAATGGCACTTTTGCTGTGATGGCTGAAAACAGGCCTGGTTTTACAATCAAATGATAAGCGCCGATGAGCCGCACCGATACCTCCAACATCTTTTCCATCCACCCTTGATAAAAAAAAAAATAAGATAAATAAAATTAATTATTCACCAGGGTTTGAAATATTATTTTAATTATATACTCTGAGTCAGTTGATACAAATGCAGGAATGCATGACTAAGTGAGAAAGCTGGATGGAAAATGAAATATGCAAGTAGTAATGTACCAACTTGCCACATTGTACATACCGGTTAAGCAGCTGCTGCATGAAGCTGTCTGATGGCACACCCCTGTACATTAAAGACATCTGCCCCTGAGCTTGGTCCATCACCACCTCACAGGAATGCCCCTTTCCTTGTCGGTCCATAGCAACACCATTCACATAGGCACGCTCCTCCTCCAGGGCTTTGTGTAGCCCCTCTGCTTTTTCCATTAACATGGATATGTTCAAGCTCTCGCTCTCTGGCTTTTTAGTAGCCACTTTAGAATCCTTTCCCCCTGAGGATATATTGAGTTTCCATTCTCTCTTATCATCTTTGCCTTTTGAAGCCTCAGGTTTCCGATTAAGAGCTGGCAGCTTACTTTTCCGCAAGCCAAACCAGTTGGCAATACCGCTGGAAGCCTTCTGTTTAACTTCAGGCACTTGACTCTTATCCTGTTCTTGAAGCTTCAGCATGTTTTCCTCAATGCCCTTCATGACCTTTTGCTCAATCGAGGACTGAGGGCTTGGTGCCGAGTGTCTCTTCTCTTCGACCGACTCCGTAGGCCTTGGAGGTGGAGGAGGAAGGCTCTCTCCAAATGAATTTTTCTTCTTACTGGCGCGGGATTGGTTTCTGTCTTCCGATTTTGACAAATACCGTGGAACCTCCTGGTTTGGTTTCGCATCTCGATTCAAAGATGGCGATACAGTTTTAGTGGGAGATTTTAGAGGTATCCTGTTAGGGCTGCTACTGTGGGGACTGGAAAGGTTTTTCCCACTGTATGAAAGACTTTGTGGTGTTGTACTTTTAGCATAACTACGCAAAGCTTGTGCAGCTTCTAAGTTGGTAGATAGTGCAGGCATTTTGGATTTAGGGCTTTCTGGTTTCGCAAGGGATGTTCTAGATGATTCACTTTCCAGCTTAGAGATAGTAGAGCTTATGGATATTGATTTGATGCCTGGGTCAGAAAGCTTTGAGACAGCACCATCCATATGACCTGAAACATATGATTTTTCTTCAACAGAATCTGTACTTTTTAAAAGTTTATTTTCTTCAGTTTTATATTCAGCAGTTTTGCTTTTGTCGCTGGTTCGTGGAGGAATTTCTTTTTTCTCAGCCACCAGGGAGCAAACTGGTTCTTCTGGGTTCCTTAGCTTGCCAAGTGCAGCTAGTCTTTCTTTAAAGGAATGGCTGGATTCACCCGAGTGTCTGCCCACGCCGGTCTTCTTGGGAATAGGTGGTGGATCATTCCTTTTAATGGGTGAGCCTGCACTTTGTACTTGGTCTTTCACCAACTCATTTTTCTCTTGGCTTCTGGACCTCATACCACTCATCTGTGACTTCTGTGAAGAAGACTGATTAGGCAAACTGCGGTGGTTGGCTTGCTTATGCCATACAGGGCTGTCTGGGCTCTCTTCTTGGTCTGAGAAGTCAGAGCCGAGTGAAGTGTCCTTTTGAGATTTGAAACTTGTGGGCCTTTCTAAACCTAGGCTTCCTATCTTTCCTTTAACTTTTTCTGTGTTAGAGCTTGCATACCGGAGAGCAGAGCTCACCTCTCCAAGAACCTGGGATATGTCTGAGGCACTGGTATTAGAGACATCAGGAATATTTTCATAGTGTGGTATTTTCTGCGGCGTCCTTTGTGAGGGGGCAGTTTGTGTAGGTTTCCCTCCTCGACTGTTTTTAGGTATGCCACAGTTAAGTTCTTTTGGCACCACTGGAGGTGGATCATCAGACAGGGGTGGAGAGGTTGGAGCAGAATGTGTGGAAGGAAAAGGCTCAGATTTGGAACAGGCTGGCTGTTTTTGTCTTTCTGCCGTGGTTGCTTTACGTGTAGTAACTGGTGAATGTTGCACCTCGTAGTTGTTACTGCGACAAGGGATTTTTGAGTTGCGTGATAGTTGAGGGCTGAGCCGGGGAGCATTGGCTACTGGAGCACGCTCCCCAATGGTGGGGATCTTGAGAAACTTGAGCAGCTTTGAAGGGGAGGACTTGACTTCTCTTATACATACCTGGTTGGGGCTAACAAGTTTATGTCCATCAGCCTGAAAGTCTTGTGCTGTGCTGTCCTTTACAGGGACACATATGTCATCTAGTACTCTTGATGCTGTGTGGTTCTCATTTGGAGAAAACAGCAGCCCTTTATGCACAGGTTCGATACTTTCTACCTCACTAGAGGTGCCTGGCAGGCTGTCCTTCAGACCAAGAGTAGGTAACTTGGAGTTGACTGGCTTGCCCTCAGTGTTACCTTTCTGCAGAAATTGTTCATCATCTGTGACTTTTTCAAGCTTCTGTGATGAAACAGTTTTTAAGTGCTTAAAGTCTGTTTCCAGAGTACTTGTGTCATTTGTACTCTCATGACTGATCTGTTCACTGGTGATGTACCCACTTTTTGATAACTGGGAGTTCAATAAAACATCGGATATACTATTTATATCTTTAGTCTCTTTCTCTGACAGTGCAAGGGCATTAGCTGGTGTGTGATCAGTGACTATGTTATGGTCTCTTTCAGGTACAGCCATGTTAGAATAAGGGTCAGGGGCTTCTGCTGATAAAAGTTCATTTGATGGCTCAAGACCTTTTTCCAGCTGAAGAACAGACAAATCAGCAGACTTCCTGATTACTAAGAGTTCACTAGTACCCGTAGCATTCTTCACATGGCTCACATGGCTTTGCAAGTCCTGGTTCTTATGAAACTCGGGCGGAGCCAGGTTGAGGTTGTCGATCGTAATGGCATTTGAAGTGCAGCAATTGCGGCTACTGTTGGCAAGGCTGACTGAGTCCTTATTGGAAAGAATCAGGCATGTGTTACAGCTTCCACACTTTGCACTATTGTGCTCTGCTCCATTGATACAAATACAAACGTCTGTACAAGAATGAGGACAATGTGTTTTAGTCACATTGCACCTGGGCGAGTTGTCTCTACAAGCCAATACAGTGTCCTTAGAGACCAGAGCTTGGCTGTATTCACAGAGGGAGGAGATGCCGGGGGAGCGATGGTAGCGTAGAGGATCCGTCTCCTCGAGCTTACGCAGGACTTCCAAAATGTGTGCTTTCTTTTTCAGAAAAGGAGATAAGGCGTCCATGGAGGTGGTGGAGCTTTGGGTTTCAGGAAAGCAAGTTTGTGCACACTCTCCATTTCCCTTTTGATTAAGACAAACAGAGAAGAAGAAGAAAGTTACATATCATAAATACTTTATCATAGACTAAATATAGTTATAGTTAAACACAAGTGTTAATTATGAGGTGTGCCATGGTTCATTGTGTGTTCTGTCTCAGTTTATAAAATGTATTGTGTGTCTTTTTTTTTTTTTTTTACCTTGGACTGTGCATTCCTCTGAGTTTCAATCTGTTTGTTTGAATCAGTGTGCGGTAGTTCAGAAATGTGTTCCAAGCAGGACCCAGTCTAAATTTAAAAAGCAATAAGAATTGTTAGCTCTATACTGCAATATCGCCTTGTATTTTATACCACAGTTCACTAATTTGACAGTACCAACACAGATAATACACAACCTAACCAAAAAAAAAAGAAAAGCTGTACAGTCCAAGATTTCATTCAACCACCTTGAGATTGAATGGCCAGTTTATGCATAAAAATGGTTCCTGGGGGCCTCCGAGTGGTGCAGTGCTAAAGTGCTCGCGCCCCATCATCGCGAGTTCGATTCCCGGTGATGCTGTACCCTCTCGCAGCCGGAGGCGTAGAGAGAGCTGATTGGCCGAGCTCTCTCAGAGGGAAGGGATTAGAGGTACTTAGTGCTCCCACATTAATCACAGCTCTACAGCCAATTGGTGGGTCTCTGTGAGCTCACGCAAGCGGATAGTGCTGTCCTCTGAGTGTGTTACGCCACTATCAAGGAAGAAAAATGCATCATGATGTGATTCCCTGGTAATTCGGTACATTCAGGTCGTCAGCTGACTCCATTTTATTGCCACATGTTGCCACATTTTTTTCTTGATTAGTCTCTCTAAAAAGTGGTTTTATGGTCACACAGCTCTTTAGTCCCAATCCTGTGAGCTCATATAGAAATGTCCTTACTTTCACTATTAAACATAGCTATTTTTTAACCATTGATTTTCTTTTACCATGCAACTTCACCAAATGTTTAAGTGTTCTCCATTCATGTTTTCTTTTATGGACACATTTTTTCCAGAAAGTTGACAGTTTAACTCTATCCTTTCAGGTTGTGATAATGTGTTAAAGAGTTCTTTACACAATTCCAGGAAGTTCAAATCTCCTAGTTGTTTTCTTTGTTTGATGCAGCCCAATAATTTGACCATTCTGAAACCGTGACGTTTTTTTTTTTTGGCCAGGCAGTTTATTTAGTACAACAGCCCTGGTATTCTTCAGTTTTATTCATTCACTTGTCTCTCTTTGATGTATAAAATTTTAATTCTACTAGTTACAATAAAACAGTTACCACGCTTCCTACAAGCTGTTATTCCTTCACTGGCAGAGCAAAAATCTTTAATAAAATTGTGTCTAAAATGTCTAATTGTGCAACATTCCTTAAACTATCATATGATACCCATTATGTGCATTAGCAATGTACTCCTTATCTGAGAAATGCGTATCTGATGTACATAGCTTTTCTGTTACTTCCTCAGAAAAATACCCTCCCACCACGAAAGTAAACAGGAAAGCACAGATTTTCCTCAATTTGGCGTGCAAAATGAACACACATAATAGAGCGTCTAACCAGTCTTCAGAAAGCAACAACAAAAACCACAGCTTTGTCTACAAAGAGAAAGTTTTGTGCTCTTTGATTTTTATTATTATTATAATTTACCTGCTGATGTACACATGACTGATTGTGCAGTTTCTCCTGGAGGAGTTCACACAGTGTTCTGTTCTGCCTCTCCAAATCAAACACTCGCATTTTCAACTTTATGCACTCCTCCCGAAGATCCTGAAACAAAAGCATGTCAACAAAGCGGCTTTCTAAAGGTGAAGGATGGAAAGAGTTTTTTTTAAATAAAATTTTTATTAAAAAAGACACAGCATTTTACCAAGGCACAGTAAGCAAGCAGACTATTTTAAACCAAATGTAAAGAGCGATTAGCTTTACCTTTTGGTTGAGTAAGGCCTGGACGACATGATTGGCTACCTATTAAAATAAAACACTTGTTTCGGTCGCATTCATTAACGCTGTTTTTATATTGGATAAAACTAGACTGATATGATTACAAGAGAATGCATTCAGGCTCAAGGACAAAGCCTTTTTATTGTGATTTATTTTGTTGTTGCACAAAACCTTGAGAGTATCGAAACCAGGGAACACAATGGGGGTGAGGGGGGGATTCAGTTATCAGAGTCAGGTTGTCAGAACTCACTTCATCCAGGCATCTTTCATAAGCTTCTCTCTGACTTTCGTTGGCGAGGGAAAGAGCCGAGTTCTCGGCCTGGATAAAAAGAAAAGACACTCATTATTCAACATGCTGAAACTGGACAGATATGGATGATGTAGAATTGTTCTCAGTGTGTCTTTGCAGTGCAGGAGCATGACTCACTTGAAGCTCCCGGACACGCTCTAGGAGCTCACTGCTGCTCTCCTCCTCCAAATAGGACTCCAGATCACCCTCTTCTGACTCCAGGTCCTCCTCAAGCTCTCGGTTTTGGGTTTCCTCGGACATCATGTTTTCCTGCGGCAAAAAAAACAAATAAACACAAGATTCTGTGAACGAAGTACACAAAACTGGATGTAGGGGTGATAGTAAAATTGTGAGAAACGGTATATGAGTCGGATATGGCAGTCTCGTTTGGTCACTAAATTAAAGCCATATTGGTTCTTCACAAAGAAAAACAAAATATACATTGCTATCTCTTAGCACTGCTAACAGAATGTGATCATGAAAAACGGAATTGTAGGATTGGTGCAAAGCTAGTGTGTAAGTGAGGGCTTTGGTGGAGCTAGGATTTCAGTGGGACTTAATGGACCAGACTAAGCGCTCTAATCACACCACTGAATAGCAGTCATGTCACCACCCCCCGACTCCAGCTTAGCTTGTATTAGCAACAATGACATAGAAGCCTGTTTTCTCATGGCCTACTTATGCTCCAAAAACAAGGACCTCACTTGACATGCTCTTATTTTCTGCCCAAGTGAACCCGGTCACTAGCTAGTGGAAGCATTGTGCAAAGCATTAGTCTGCTGTCGCCACTCATCCATTCAGACCATTCAACCTTCTCATGCCCTATGTAAATGCAACAGTCAGAGTCCACCCGTTCCTGTTATTGCATTAGCAAAATCTTGACCTTCACTAGTCACTTGGGAGCATACCCTCACACTGGCTATCCTGTTGCAAAACTCAATCTGAAAATCGATTGGCACGTTCATTCAAGTCATTAATAATTGATGATTTTAACGTTGAATGTGACACGTTCAGTCTGCAGCGAATTGCTTTAAATGGATCAGCTCTGACCCGTCAAGCTATGAACTCCAGAAAAATTCTGAAGGTGTGCTGTGGTATCTGGCACCAAGATGTTAGCAGCAGATCCTTTAAGACATGTAAGTTGTGAGGTGAAGCCTCCATGGATCAGACTTTGTACAGAATCATCTCACAGAAGATTAATCAATCAGACTGAGCTGTGGGGAATTTGGAGGCAAAGTCAACACCTTGAATTTGTGTCTTTTTTTATTCCATTCTTGGATCACTTTTTGCAGTATCCCAAGATGCATCATCCTGCTAAAAGAGGACACTACCATCAGCCATGACGGGGTGTACTTGGCCTGCAACAATGTTTAAGTAGTGTCAAAGTAACATCTACATGAATACCAGGACTTGAGTGTTGTGACGGGGAAACATTACGTTGCCTCTGCCGGATGGACTTTTTCCCCATAGTGCATCCTAGTGCCATCTCTTCCTCAGCAAATTATCCGACCAGTCACAAGATGCAATAAAAACTTGTTCCGTTAGACTCAGCGCTCTGTGGTCCAGATCTGTTGCACACATGAACATTGTAGGCACCTTTTGTGGTGGACCGGGGTCAGCATGGGCACGATGACCGGTCTTGCGTCTACCCAAACTGCGATGCACTGTGTGTTCCGACTTCTTTTTGTCATAGCCAGCAAGAACTGTTCAGCAATCTGTACTACATCTTTAGCTCTTCAGAAGGGCTAGATTCACTCCCCATGTGCATTAATTAGCCTTAGGTACCCATGACCTTGGCATTGCTTCACCGGTTGTCCTTCCTTGGACCACATTTGGTAGGTACTAACCACTGCATACTGGGAACACCCCATCAGACCTGCTGTTTTGAGGTTGCTCTGGCCCAGTCTTCTGGTGATCACAATTTGGCCTTTGTTGAAGTCCCTAATGCACTTAAAAACATGGTACAGTGGGTAGCATTGATTCCACACCGAGTTTAGGTTAACGTCTGTGCGGTGTTTCGCATAATCCCCACAAATGCCCTTGTGGGTTTCCATTGGGTTCTCTAGATTCCTCCCAGCTCCCAAAAACATGCTTTCTTTCTTTGAATCAGAAAATGGATCTGTGACTCCAAATTGGCTGCGAATGAGTGTGTGAATGTTTGTGCTCGGTGCCCTGCTTTGCCTGCTTTTGCCAGGGTAAAAAGCTGTTGGTGATGACGAGCAAACTAATGAATAAAAGTAACAGGAAATGCGCATGGTTTTGCCCTGTCTTGCATTTACAAGTCATCTCATTACAGTTAACAAAAGGGTGTACAGTGTGCACAGAACACGTGCCTTTTCTTTTCTCTTAAATCATGATAGATTCCAGTTTATCAGAGCAGCTGGAATAACACTATAGCACTTTTCAGTAGCCATCCATTTAAAAAGCTGTGCAAACACTACACATGACCAAGAACTATATATAGCACCAAGCTGAAAAAACACCCAAACCTGAGCGTTCTTTTTTTCTCTCTCTCTCTCTATCTGCCCTGCCAGACTGAAAGGTTGTAGCTGTTTTCTATCTCGCTTTTGACCAAGCGCCAAACATGCCTTCGCTGCGTGGAACTGTTAAGGCACTGAGATACACCAGGTATTAAATCCACAAAGCATAGCTTGCTGGATGTAAGCTACCAAAACCACAAGTAGACAAAACATAATCTTCTTTATATAGATTAAATACAAAGGTTATATAGATGCCACGGTGTGCTGTATGTTATTATGGGGGGTAAAGATCTTGTCCCTTTATTTATAGCTGTTTCTTTAAATCAGAAGCAACCTGCTTTTTGACAAAACAGACGTCCAATCGAAAGCATGTGCGATGGAAGCGTACAGCTTGTTTGAGGCTGGCTATTTTCCCAAACTTCCAGACACACACATGCAAAGACTGACTGAAACTGAAAAAAAGGAAAAATATGAACACCATCAACAACACCAGGAGTGGATAAACTTTAAAAATAAATTTCATTAAAAAAACAGATTAAAGATTAGCACTTCTACTGTTTTCAGCGAGCAGGCATTCTCAACTCGTATTTATCTAAACATCATCAAATAATAACCTTTTTGCATTTTTGCGGATAAATAGATCATACTTTTTTTTTTTTTGGTAAAGATAAATTGCTTTACATTAGATGCTTGTCATCCTTTGATGTCCACACCACAGGACTGGTAAAACCCACTGAGCAAGCTAAGACATCTAATTTGTCCACCTCTGAAAACCACACCACCACTCGAATTTATGATTTATGCTGAAAAAGCCTCGATATGGGTGCGTGTGTTTTTTGTTTTTTTTTCCCCCTGCATCCCTGGTGGATCTCTTGGGGGGTCCGATTGCACAGGAAATCAAGCCCGTCCTCGGGAGTTTATCCGAGACGTCACGTGCAAGGCTGTCGTGGCTTGCTCATCTTTTCTTTTCATCTATGAATCACTGTCAAGAAACGGAAAATTAACGCATGAGTAAGTCAAACCCGCTGTTTCGCTTGAGAGACGGCTCTACATACAAGGAGTTAATTTTAATTACAGAATTTCCCAGAGCTACTAGATAAACTTTCCAGTGTAATGACTTGAAAAAAACCAACAAAATGTTACAAAAGAGATTCTTCAAGAAGATGAGATAAGGTAGACATGTGCGGTACAGCTGAACATTGCTGCAAAACTACCGAGTGACTCAAAGTGAGCTTCAGAGATGACATTAACCACAGAAATACCAGAAAAGCAGCCTTGTAATGCGTGCATCAGGCCATTGTGCTTGTAAAAGCCTCACCCTTTGATTAGACAGTTAACAATGCAACCATGTCTCAGGCGCTCAGTCCAAACATACACGAATATTAAAAAAATAATAATAATACATTTGTTTTTACCTCTCCACTTTGAAAAATAAATAAACAAATAAATAAATAATAACATTAACCATATTTAATGGTACATCTCCATCCACATGAAAACAAGGCTGTGTCAAAAAAAATAATTATATCGACTTGTGAATAACATTAAGGCTGAATCCCAATTCTATTTTCTACCCCTTCCCCTACTCCTCGCCCCTTCCCCTTGTCCCTTGAAACGAAGTGGAAAGGGGTTAAATATTTCCCCTAAGAAATGGGACACCACTACAACACTGTTATACGTCATCATACGTTGTCGCTAGTTCCTAAT
>JAOTQY010000016.1:17007325-17018038 GCA_026413445.1 Dolichallabes microphthalmus | reverse complement strand
TTCTGTTTCGGTCCGGTACATACCGGTTCTATAGGTACCGGTGCCGTATTGGCACCGGGTTTCGGTACCCAACCCTACTGGCAATACACTTATAAATAAATCACAGACGACAAACTAATAACCTGCTCAGCAACTCTGTAGCACAATCAAAACTACAACACAAAGCACAGGCGTGTCCAGGTTCATGCTGCAATCTACCGACATCTGTAAAAATATATACTCGTTTTCTGTCCACAAGGAAAAGGTGAAGGGTCCCTGAGCGGTGAGATTATTATGGAGAATCCTTTTGATGCCACAGCCAGGGAACCCTTGACAGAAATTTTTTTATAAATAAATAAATCCCTTGTCCTAGCCAATCATGGACATCAGTCTGCTTATGCATTCAAAAGACGATGGATAGCACTTCACTTAGAGTGTGTTGTAACAGCCTGGTTACGGGCTCCCGGCCAACGGGAGCGCTGTGGTGACCTTTTCTGTAAAATCAATAAAAGAAGAAGAGAGGTTGGGCCAGGTAACAGCAGCCATTTCACCACCTGAATAGTGCTAACGCTAATAGCTAAGCTACTTGTAAACCCGAGTGCAGGATATGCTTGTCCGTTACGCATGTAAGTACATGGATTTTAAGATGTTTGTTGTGTAAGGCCCGTCGTGGGATTTATAATACGCTTACCCTGCCAGAAACTTATGAGATACCTCCTGCTATGGTTATGCAGGAGGGTTTTCTTTGTGTTGTTCTGTTCGGTTTCCCGGAGTTGATACGGGCCTACTGTTCCTCCGGGTTTAGCTACACCAGCGGCCACGAACAGAACAACACAAAGAAAACCCTCATGCGCGCTGGACAAACTTATCCCGCATTCGGGTTAACAAAACATTTAGTCAATTAGCTATTTAGCATCTAGCTATTTACTGTTTAGCTTAGGCTGTATGAAGGTTGCTGTAACCTAGGCCCAGCCCCTCTCCTTCTTTTATCCCTTTAGTACAAACGGTTCCCACAGCGCCCCTGCTGGCCGGGAGCCCGTAACTAGGCAACTGCCTGTTACACCGTTATGCTTCCCCAGTGATGTGACGATTGTTCAAAAAACCTGGTTGATAGCTGCTACGTGATACGACAAATGTGTCGAGTGGGTGGGAACTGACAGACAAAATTGTCCATTTCCGTCCAGTTGCTCCGGGGTTATCTGACGTCTTAACGGCGGGTGAGTTCACCTACACTACATTAACAACTTCGGTCTCCGGTCCCCTGCAGTCAACAGGGAAAAAAGCAGGCCAATCTCCTCTTGTCTGGAAGTCTAGACTAAATGAGATTAGAATCAGTTTGCTCCTGGGCCTCCTGAACCTTTCCGTAGATCTATACATCCTTCTGCATCGATGTGAAACTTCACGCTTCAGTAGAACTAGCTAACACCTCTCTGGCAACCAGAGGGAGACTCCTCTTGTTTCCTTGTGCAAACAAAGCAAAGGCTATAGGCTCCGTGCTAACAAGATTCTTGGCAGCACTAGCAAGCTCCTAGCACGTAATCCTACTATATACGGAGTAATAAAACGAGCAATAAAACATTGTGCCGCGGCCTTAACAGGGCCCCCATGCTTAGTAATCTGTAAAGCAGTTCGTTTATTGAACACTCATTGCAGAGAGACTACTGTTCGCCGCTTTTGAAACACCCCCTAGTGGATATAGAGCTTCACTTCTGGGAAGGGGGGAAAAAAAAAAAAAAAAAAAAAAAAAGATTTGTACTTGGCTTTAGTGGATAATCTCACCGGCTGGTGAAAATATAAAGACCGTCCTGTGTTTGTCCCAGGACTCCTCAGGGAACCCTATGTAGTACGGTTTCCCTTTACTGTATACTTGTATACTGTGGTGATTTATAAGCACATTACACACACAAGCATCAGTTCTGGTTCTCTTTAGAGTCTGGTTCCTCTAAAGGTTTCTTCCTCATGTCATGTCTGGCTTCCTCGATAGGAATCCAAATCTACATCCGGAGTGCTTTAAAGAAAAAAAAAGCGTCATCTAAACAACGATAAAAAAAAATGGGTCGAATTGATGTTTGGATTTGGAACGCAGAGAATTGCCCGGACCTTCGTTTTGTTTTTTTCCTTGGATTCTCCCTTGTTTCTGAGTCACCCGCTTGGCATGACATCCAGAGGACAGTCTCTCGAACATGACTAACGCTGGAAACCAAAGCTTCTCTCAACACACCAGACTTTGTAAAGCGTGGCAGTCAGACACTGCAGACGGGTCTGTTTTTTGTTTAGTTTTTTTCCCCCAGAGACATCAAATAGAAACACAAGCTTTCATCTGACATTGTGAAAGATGCAATGTTGGCATACTTGCTGATACGACGGGGTGTGGGACTGGTACTGGTGTTGGTTTATAAAAGCATATCCAAGATGGAGGATGGTAGAGTTTCAGGATTAACGTGGCAGTGAATACTGATTTTATTTCTCCTTGCAGTTAAAAAAAAAAAAAAAAAAAAAACAGCAGGCAGTGAATTTCAAGGTCCATCTGGACACTGGGGAGCAATTTAAAAAGCAATACAATCAGAAACAGGTTTAATTATACTGTTAGGCAATATTTGAAATTAATAATACATACAGAATGCCTGCTCTAAACAAACAAAAAAAAATGTATGATGGGGAAATTATTTTTCGCCTGTAAAATTGTTTTTTATTTTTTATATGCTTTTGAACCATTTCACGTATACACAACATATTGGAACACGTGAACATCTATAAACGGACGTAAACCCAGACAGTACAGACTTAATTAATGCAAATATTCTGTGTCAAGAAAAGATAAAAACAGGAAGAAAACCTCTAGTATTAGCAGGGAGGGGTGAAGTAAACCACAGAGAAAGCAATCAAACAGAGTTGGGGCTCTGGGTTCCACAAACCTTGTCTCCATCCCCCACACTCCAGGGGTTATAAAGAACCAAACCCATCCCCGTCCACAGAGGCAGCCTGTGATTATTCACGCCCTGCACAAAAGCTCTGTGACACCGATTTATTGATCCTATTTTTTGTGATTTATAATCTAATAAAATGATCAATTGCCACAGAACAGGGACTTGATGGTCCTCATACGCATAGAATGAAACAAATTAGCCGAGAGGTGTCAGCTGCTCATTTCCATCTGAGGAGAAAAACAAACATAAAAGCCTCAAGTCAGTCCCCCTAGGGGGGCATTATTTTTGCCTTCTGATGTGCACTATTCTGGGGATAAACCCAATCTATGGTAGGGTGAGATTCTGGATCTTCACATTGAATTTAGAACAACCTTCAATAATGCAGTTCAATCGAAATTTTCCATTTTCGGGATCGCATTATCCACTTAACGCCAGGCTAATGCATCTGCGACAGGCCTAAAATGAATGCACTCCCTGACCCGCTGTTCTGCTCTCATCCCAAATGCTGAAGCAAGATAATGGCGAAACTGCAGCTAAATAAATGCAGACTGTCCTTCACACTACAGCACACCTCGCTTCTCAAAAGCACTTTTTTTTCTTTCTTTTTTTCTTCTTTTTTTTTAAAACCCCCATTTATGTCTGCTTCAAAGACCTCGGAATTACCAAAACACACAGCAGGGAAGACAAACAACCAGGACGCCTTGGTCTTTCAAGGGCGGCTGAGAACATGCGGAAAGAAACTATGAAAGCAGCTGAAGGTGAAGTGTGAATTAAGCTGTTAATTTGCTGCCGGCTGACTGTGAATGGGCCTGTTTTCGGATGAGTCAGGTTATCGGTCTCGACGAAAGCACTGACTGGTCCACAAACTGATGAACTCGACTTCTGTAGTGCACAAGGAGCAATTTCAGGTATAATTAAATCGACTGATCGTGTGGGAAAAAAAACATGCAAGTCTTGAACATTTCGGAAGCTTAGTGTAAATGTTGACATATTTACGATTTATTCACTCCGAAAATTTCACTAAAGCAGTAAAGAAATATTCATTATTATATAATGATTAATAATTCTTATTAATCTTGAAAGTGTATTTTTAATAAATATCTTGTTTAAGTCATTTAAGTTTTGGTGTAAAAATGCCTCAATAACACAACAGGAAAAAAAAAAAAAACACTTGCTAAAGTTTACTATACCTGCACATCTAGTCAGATCATCCTAAGGACAAGCCAGGTGGGACAAATGAGAATGAGAAACAGAATTCACGCATCTCTTACGCCCATGCAACGTCATATCAGACACGGCCCTCTATAGACCTTCCCCTACACGTGCCTCTCCCTCATCCTGAGACCTGAACGAGCGTCTCCTGGCTGGCTGGGTGCAGTAGTTCCCTGTTCTTCCATTGTTCCGGGGAGAGTGAAGCAGGCATCTTATCCGTACAAACCCAAGTGTACTACAACAGCTGTGGGCCACCTCCCACCTCTACCTCTGTTCTCTTCCCTCGTTCTCTCCCTCCTCCAACTGCTGCTGCCCAAACATTAACCCTGCAACTGCTGGAGCAACCATTAAAAAAAAAAAGAGACAGAGAGAGAGAGGAGGGAGGGAGGGGGTTATATTTCAAAGGGGACAAGGCTTTGCCATGCACAAAAGACAAAGATAGTGAAGGGCGGATATCCTACCAGTCGAAGGGAGTTGTAGAGTTACCCAGGCAACACGGGCCTTCTCCTAAGAGGATTGCGTGAAGGTTGTAGAGGAGCTGATTGGATTGTGACCATAGTTACTGATACTTAGTGTAGGTACACATAAAACTTGTCTGCTTAAAAAAAAAAAAAAAAACTTTTTTTGGATTGTAGCCAATCAAACCAGAGAAAACGCCCGTGTTAGTTTTTGTCTTGAAATGGCCTAATTAGGGAAGTGACCCTTGAAAATGACTTGACTTTTAAATTCCACTCCAGGTCCAGTTTTTAACATGCCTGGTGGGACAAAAAAAATCCAAACACATTCAAATCAATCAGTAAATCTCCATGAAACAAAAACAACTGATTGTTAACATATATTTTTAGATGTTTTTTTTTAACTCAGCTGTTAAAAAATGACTAATAGTTGTATGGTTCTGTGCTAGAACCTTTTTTTTTTTCAGCTTCCAAGAACAGCATAAATACAGACCATAAAACACCCAATCTTTAAAAAAGAAGGTTGCTAAGTTTAATTGGTTATTCAGACATTCACATTCAGGTGCTGAAGCATGAAAGTCATCATTTGACTTTATGCAATCTGCTGAATTTACGCAATTAAACATGCATAATTGTGCGATATCTGCATCATCCAGCATTTCAAAGAGGCCCTTTGAATTACAGGCACTTAGACATTATATTAAAATCCAACCAAGCCTGTCATTCCAGCACACACACGCACACACGCAACCCCTAAAGGATAGCTGGCTGTTTTCCAGCACGACAAAAGGCATCCTTGTGTTATTATTTTTTTTTTCTTTTCTTCAGAAGACATTTTTAAAATACCATGTCAACCTTGTGTTTAAGAGGCCAATAAAGTAGCTCATCAAAACCATGCCTTTACCCAAGGATCACACCCCTGTCGCCGGAATTCCTCCTGGAGCAAAACAGTGGCTGTGTGTTTTAAAAAACCAAATTGGGTGATATGACCCACATGGAAGAGGGGTCACATGTTGTCCTGGAGGCGACAACCGAATGTGAAGAGAATCTGTCACAAAGAGGCATTGTGATCAAGCAAACGGCACTTTTCACTCAAAGGACTGAACGATCTATGCCTCTCGACAAGCCTCGTAAATAAATATCACATACGATGATCAATAAGGAGGTGATACGCGACAAAGTGGGCGATTGTGATCTGCTATCTGGATCCTCACTGTTATTTTCAAGTGTTCCCAATTTACTGCTCAGCAATGGCAGGACAACTGGCGAACACTTGGGTAAGTCAGAAAGCCCCAGGTGCTGGATGCCATTCGTATTAACATGAACTACTTTACCAAACTATGTCTCTTGGAAAACAGCTGGACATTTAACATAAGTGGGTGGAACATCTGGCAAAAAAAAAAAAAAAAACTATTAGAGCAGAGAAGATTTCGCTGATCAAACCTCAGCTTTGTGCTGAACCATCCAATTTGACAGAGCTGGAGCAATTTGGCCAAAAAGAACAGGAACAAACATCAGGATCCAGATGTGCAAAGCTGATAAAGACATGTCCCTGAAAACCTGCAGCAAAGTACTGTTCTAGGGGTTTAATATTCACACAGCCAAGACAAAGTCTGTTTAACCTTGTTGTTATAATAAATAACTCACACTTTTACTCCAAATGTTAGGCATGTGTTGTTTAAAATCGCAATTAATTCCAGATTTGACAAAATTTGGAAAGGATGAAACTGTGAAGATAGTGTACATAGTTAAACCATGTTTCTATTAAATAATCATGGAGGTAATTCCTGGACCTTTTACAGGAGACAGACAACATGTATAAACACTAAAGCTGAGCATTTGTGCGCTTGTGGCACAGAGTCGAGTTCAGATTAAAGGAATAAATCAGAGCGCCCTGCCCCAAAAAGAGCTCCTATAGAGAGCAAGACAGCTTAATGGGCTGTAATGTGCTGAACTCCATGTGAGGTGGAGGGGCTGATCCACCTTTTGGAAATGTGACACCAGTCTAGACGATGGGGGAAGAAGAGAAGGAGGGGTTTGTATGCAACTCAACCCGGACCAAGCCCTCTTTTTTTTTTGCACGTGGCCAAAAGGCCACAGCGATATCCTGCGTCTTTTGTGACCACCGCAATCATTTTAAGTGAGAGTGATCTTTATCTTCTGCGTGACTGGTTGAAAAAAAAAATGACTGATCACTCAGGCCCATGTGGTTACAAAAGACTCAAAGCAGCCACACCCACACTCCATTCAATAGCGAGGACATCAATTCAATGGTTTTGTGCGATCAGTAAATATGCTGAATATAACCTGGTGGCTTCAACACAAATTTGCCTGCGAACACTGAACAACTGAATCATGTGACTCTAGCTACTAGTCTGGGATAAATGTCATGCTGAGCAAAAGAGGAAGAAATCCGAACCGGTTCCTCTATTGCTCGACAAATAAAGATGGCAGATGAAATGAAACCAGGAAGGGAAATGGTCGCTGGTCAGAAAAAAGTGAGGAACTCGGTATATGAGAAGAGCATATGCTTTGCTTAAAGCCTGGAATACACAACGTGTTGACCAGAGCTGCTGTCCCTTGGCCTAGTGTGCAGTAAAAAGCAACGAAGCTTTGAGTTCACTAGGCATCAGGGACAAAATGACAAAACATCTGGACGGCATCTGGACCGCACCTTTAGGATTTAGCTCCGCTCCGTGCACTCACTGTCCGCTCATGGCACCATAATCCAAATATTCGTCCTTATTAACGAGCACTGAACGTATGCGGACGACACAAGGGGCCACGCTCCGTGTGCTCATTAATCACCTTCGCTTGTGTGCCTGTGATTGAAGACCTATGAGAATTCTCCTGCCAAAACACAGTACCGAATGTTTCAGGATGAATTTTTTAAAAAGGAGGGGGGGGGGCTGCTTTAAAAGTAATGGCTTCTTTGCGTATTTGACACAAATGTGCCATAGATCAGGGTTAGTTTTTGAGGAAAGGGTTTGGCTGTAATTAACGGGACGCGGGGTCACATGCCTCAAACCATTGAGGCTTTCTTTTAAAAAAGCTTTCTTTTTTTAAAGCTTTCCAAAGAGCTCTATGAATTTAAGCATTTCTGCCTGGAATGTCAGGAAGAGACCCTGCCATATGAAA
The DNA here is from genome assembly GCA_026413445.1 of Dolichallabes microphthalmus. Taxonomy (NCBI): domain Eukaryota; kingdom Metazoa; phylum Chordata; class Actinopteri; order Siluriformes; family Clariidae; genus Dolichallabes; species Dolichallabes microphthalmus. The sequence goes on along the minus strand of JAOTQY010000016.1, from coordinate 17,010,327 downwards.
TGGACCACTCTACAGCATTTCTGATGGCATTCCTTTAACTCCTGTCGCTGTCCAACCACATCGCGGACATTTATACTTCGACTGCCCAAACAGGATGCTGCTGACCTGCTCTGCTTGCATTGATTAGGGTTTGCATTCCGACGCACATTTCCCCTTCACCGCCGGCATGAATTGAATGTTTGTTGCTGCTGAAGACTGGTGCTCTGTGGAGTTTGGGGAACCAGTTGAAATGTTTGCACGACCTCAGCTTCTTCTCTGAGCTGGATTGGAGCAAACATCTTAAAAATCGTGCTGTGCCAGCACATGGTCCTTCCACCAAGTACTTGCGACAGATTGCGCTCGACACCCCAATATCCTGCGGATATCTCAAAAGAGGAAAAATGTATTTTAAAAATAAATCATTAAACATAAGCGTTTCAAAGAAAATGTCGTATCCCTAGAAAGGGACGTGTAAATAAAAATGACATTTTCCCCTCCTTACACGAGCTCCCACAGCTCGTACGAAGGTGAACGACCCTCAGAAATGAAACAAAGGCAGCAGGGGGGAAGTGCAGCCAACGTAATTGCTTTCCTCCAAATATCTGCAGCGCGTGGAAACAGAGGCACGGTCTTGCCGACTCGGCACCGTGCTCCCCTGCTGAGATCTCCGGCTTCCCTGAGTAATTGATGAGTTCTCCACATGCTAATGTGGCCCACTAATCTATAGTGGTACTGGGTACTGGCAGGATCGAGAGCAGGGGGAAACTCGCCGGTGGGAAAAAACAGATAATAGGGAAGTCCTAACAAGGCAGAGAGAGAGAGAAATGTTTTTCCCTTTGTGGGCAGCGTGACCATTTTTACCAGACGAGGCAAGAAAGAGAACGTAATGACCACTTCCATTCTTTCAAGGAATGGATGCATGGACACTCTTGGAGAAAGATTCTGAGCTTAAACAAAGCTCCAGTTTCAGGGCTCAGCTTTAACAACTGTTAAAGGTGTTGTTTCGCTTGAATGCAGGAACAAGATAAAACAAAATAATAATAAATTGTAGTAATAATTTTTTTTAAAGCATATTGGATTTAAAAAAATCTAATTATTAATAAACATTATTATTATTATTATTATTATTATTATAACAAATGTGCATTCATAAATTCTTTCAACTTGAAGTCTACCTCATTTACAATCTCTTTCCTCATTTGCCTGATGCTTTTACTCAAGCGTGATGTGATGCGATTTGTGAACACCCTTCTTCAGATTAACAACCCAAAGCCTTACCCGCTGAGCCTTTCCTAACCTTACTGCTTAGACACACATTACATTCAGAACACTTCATTAGACAATGACTATCAAAACGGCTGCAGCATACATACATCAGAGCACTTCCCAAATTTTTTTGTTTTGTTTTTGTCCTCACTATGTGTTTCAGCAGCCGATCAGCCTCCTGGCTCAGTGGCAAGATCAGGTGGCTGGACATAATCTCTGCGGCCCTTTCTGGGCTTCATTCCATGAAATAACATCATGAGCCTCGAGAAAGAAAAAAACAGGCCCTGTTCGCTAGCTACACGGCAGCCATGTGGGAGGCGTAGCATGTACAGTGTACCATGCTGGACCATATCATAATCGAGTGCTTCACGAGGACAAAGTTTTACTGCAAAAGTTTTGAGCTTTGAAAAATTCCAAGGTTACATTGTGTGACAAAGGCCTGGGTTCGAGTCGAGAGTTTCACAAAGGTCTTCTACAGGCATGGATTTTAAATTGGAGTGGCTGTAAATCATGCTTTCTAAAAATAACAGTGTTACAAAATAATAGAGTGTGAATGACATGTAAGAAAAGAGTGCCTTACTAATCATACACTGTATGTTGTTTGAATGGATTTTGCTGTCGCAGACAAAAAAAAACTCGTAAAAAGAAAGAAATTCGTGGGCGGTCGTAAAAGGCACGCTGACAATTTCAGATCGGCATCCCAAAAACAGTTCTGTTAGCATTAAAGGTCGTCGAATAAACTCTCAAGAGTATGAATACAGCAACAACGCACGTCTAAAAGGCACTAACTGTAAGGACGAGATACGATTACAGAAAAATTATTGAGCAAAAATTCCAAAATATCAAGAAATTACTTGCTGTACATCAAGGTCATTTTAAAGAAATGTCCCGTTTAGGCAAGAAGCCTGGGTCATCCTGATTGATGATGTAAATTTCTTTTAATTGCAGGTCTATTGTTAGAACATCATCATGAAATTGGACGCAAATCTGGATCGCATAACATATTCTCGTAGTGTGACAAGTAATAATAATCATTAGCACATGGGAAAAGGCTGATAAAAAAGTAAACAGATTAAAATTTCCGTAACTTTAAAAGGTTTGGAATGACACTCAGCTGACAGGGCATGCCTAATTTTAAAAGGCTTAAGCATTTTTTTCAGAGGAGATTGAAACGATAATTGCACCACAGAAAGAAGAGGTCTAACGAGAAAATCGGCGTCTCGCCCAGCGCCCAGAGCAAAACATTGACGTGTGCGAGTGCGTGCCTTCGTGTGTGTTTTTTGTGAAAGGGGGGGGGGGGGGGTGTCAGGTTGGCATATCTTCGAGACCAGAACGAGATCTTCACCAGAACGATAGGAATATCTGGAAAGATACTAATTTCAACCTTGTGTGGTCATTTGACGTTATCCACAAGATTTTTTTTTTTTTTGCACAAAAACTGCACAGTTCCTTTCCTTTAAGACTAATGTTAGGATTAGACTTAGCTGCAGGCGTACAATTAACCAGCTGTATTATAATAATTATGTCAGAAAAAGATTCTTACAAGGACAGCAAAACAAAATGTACACGAGTATGTACGTGTGTGTGTATGTGTGTGTATCTCTAAGAGGGAGAGAGATAAATACACCCTCATTGGTATGTTTACAAGACATATTGTAAACACATTTGAAAGAAGGAACATTGCTTGGCCATGGTAATAACGTGTCGGATCAAAAATAAAACACTAAGAGTGAACACACAACTTGGTGTGTGTGTGT
>JAOTQY010000016.1:16922159-16933050 GCA_026413445.1 Dolichallabes microphthalmus | reverse complement strand
TCCATGCACACAGAGACGGGAATCGAGCCTGGCCGGGGAATCGAACCCAGACCCTGGCGGTGCAAGACGACAGTGCTAACCACTACACCACCGCGCCGCCGCCATGTGATCAACCAAATTCAAATAAAAGGATATTTATTCGCTTCATATTACTATTTTATTTACTGGAGACTAAAACCACCATGCAGTAAGGAGTTGTATACTTTTGGAGTGGGCATAGTAAAATAACCTGTGAAAAAAAAAACTAATTTACCTAATGTCCTCTGGCAAAATATTCTTTTAGTTGCTTTAAGATTTTTTTGAGGGGTTTTGTATTAACAAACAAACATACACCAATGACCTTTTCAGACTTGCACCATTTGCCATAAGTTCCTTTCAGTATACTTATTAATCAAACTTTATGTCAATTTGCTAAGGAACACCAAAAAAAGGAATTTCCAAATGTATCTATACATCTACATTTAGCAGACGCTCTTATCCAGACTTACTTTTTTTTTTTTAAATCACTTTACACATCTGAGCGTTAAGTGGCAACTTGGTGGTTGTGGGATTTGAACCCGGGATCTTCCTAACTGTAGTCCAATGCCTTAAAGCACTGAGCTACCCCTGGCCCTGTACCTATACCTCCATTCACAAAAAGCAAAAGATGATGGAAATTGATGGAAGATGAAGAGCAATCAATACCAATGGGAATAGCACCCACAGAAAAAAAAATCTAAATAAATCTATATCTATATATCTACTTAAAATATCTATATTTTTTATTTTATACTTTCTAACTTGGTGTGTACCAAAACAGCTCTGCACTATTCGAACTGATGAAGGCATCCTTGTGCATAATGAGATGAAGCACTGCAGATTGCGATTACACTGGGAATACTTGACACGCTGTAACATTATCCCGGCCTCAAAATAGCCTCGTCCACTTTAAGACTGTTTAGATGGCACTTCCCAACGGTGCCATTCGAACGGCTCATAACCGCCTGTAGTGGATCTTAGTTCTCCACCTGTCCGCAAGCAGTCAACATAGTTCCCTGCTCCCTGCAGTGGTACTTAGCTTAGAGGTGACTGATACAGTAATACAGCTGCCTCTTGACTGTAGGTCTAAAACTATAGGTCACCCGCACCATCCTTTGTTTTTAAACAAAGCTTTGTACAGAAACATTTCATGGTTCCTCGGTTTGTTCTTGTGAGGTAACCAGTACAGTCTAACAAAATTCCAAGAATTTCAAACAAGTGAAAGCCATTGACGTGAAAGGAGTCACATGACCACCACAACCTACTACGAACCCAGTCTAAAGTGAGACTAAATGGTCTGAGGGAGTGCCATGCTCAAGTTCTCTACTCCCCTTAATCGATCACAATTTCTGCCTCCGCAAACAGGGAAGCCGAGAAATGATCAATCATACTATAGCAGACTTGTTCTAGTTTCTAGCGAAATTCCCAGTGATTACTGTGCCCTACTACCTAGTGCCACCCAAGCACCTCACACTGAAAGCAGTTATGGAGCAGATAAGCTCTAGTCCCACTGCTCATTCGTTCATAATTGAAATCAGTAGAATGTACACGGCAGCTTCATGTCAAGGCTTAACCTTCACAACTGGTATCCCTGGGTCAAACAGGAGCAAAAACAAATGTGCTGAGCAATCATAAATAGAATCAATGCAACATGGGGGGCGAAAACAATTAAACAACAAATTTATGTGGGGGTGTATCCTCCATGCCTGTGTTACCATGTGGCCAAGCAGTAGGTGCACAGACCTTTGACAGATGGCAGCTGAACCAACTTAGTCAGCTGACATGCACATAGAGGCTTATGAGCTTATGGAGAACTATATCATCATTGAAATACCAGAGAATGTACAATATTTGACCTTCAATTAGAAAATCCTGTCAATAACGTCAATAACATGGTCTTTTGAAGATAAATAATTGTGCATTTTCAGCGAGTCTTGGTAAGTTTGTCCGGGTATCAAATGTACTTAGCTTAAGAAACTTAGGTTTCAGTAAAGCAGTAACAATGCTTATTTTTGTATATAATGTGATTTATTAATTTTTTTTTAAAGAAATGTACTTTCACACCATTTTCCTGATCTGAAAAATGCTTCTCTTTTGATCTCAAAAAGATAAATTTCCTCAATGGTTTAAAGGAGAAATAAAGGGCAGTGCAGGAGCATTACATACTATGATTAGACTAGGCAAGTTTACATTTATTATTGGTAAATTAACTTAAATTCAGCCACAGTGTTATCCAAAAGGTTTCCCCAGACGACGACACATATCGTCCCCTTGCAATTATCAGGTTCTATCTGCATCGTGAGTGGTTTTTCCAAATAAACAGTCCAAAAATGCATATCGCTTAAACCTCACCATTATGTTAATATGTTGTCACAGAATAAGAATGTGTGAATAACTGAATTTTAACAATAAAAAGTCAGATTAGTACCCACAACTGGTGTAATAATACAATATTTAATAACTGAAGCAATGCATATTAGAGATTCAGCTATGTATCGTGACTTTTTTTTTGGCAATTCATGTATTGTCATACAGTAGGGGGGCTCGGTTCCTGCCTCGGGTCTGTGGGTGTGTGTGTGGAGTTTGCATGTGCTCCCCGTGCTTGGTGGATTTCCACATTGACTAAAGACATGCAAATTGGTCTAATTGGCATTTCCAAATTGTACAGTTTGTACCATGTGGTAGGAGCAAATTATTTGCTAAGTTTGCTTAGAATTGTAACAAAATATAAAGATATATACTGTATATTGAATTGTGATATTTATTAAAATATTATTCTATCAGAATCGCAATACAAACCAAATCTGCACCTAGGTATCGTAATGATATTGTATCAGGTGCTCCCTGGTCATCCTCATCCCTAATGCATATGGTTACAATAAATTAGATTAAGCTTTCTATTAGTTGATTTCTTTAAAAGATGTAACTGACAGTCACCATGCCAAAAGTTGCTGGTTTCTAGATAAAGAGAATTCCTAAATTATTTAAAAGCACTAATTTTAGCTTCAGAAAATATTTCCCTCTATCCTCAAGGGATTATGCATTTGAATCTTGATATGACAGAGCCATACATGGTAGCTGTATGCATGTATGCGGGTTGCCTGGTTCTCTGAATGTATTTTGTTGCCCTGAGCATAAGCAGCGGATCCAAAAGATTAAATTGATTGGCTTTACGCAGGTCTTAGGCCTAGGCCTTCCTAGTTGGTACTGTAGATGTTGCATACTAGGAAAGCTGGCTGGTGGTTAGAAACCCGCAGGTGACTAAATGTAGGGGTGTTAAAATCTTTTTTTTTTTTTTTTTTGCAATTTGTGTGGGGTCTGAAACAAAGGGGTCTGAAAACCTGGTCAAGTTTAAGGACCTCTCTATTGAGTATTTTTCAGCTTCATGTTTATCAGCGTGGTTAGTGTCATGCCATCTGTCAGCTTGGCCTTTATTATTCCAATGAATAAAATAAGTGCCTTGGTTTATGAACAGTGTCAAGAACGAGAATGCAAAGTCAGAGGTTTCAGCAAAAATGCTGCCTATTCAAAGCCAATACGAAATATACAATATTTGGCCTATGAGAATATGGTCAGAAACAATATATATATATAGACTAATCTTTGTTCCTAACTTAAATGTCAAATATATACATTAAACTATGACAGGTAATGCTGTTTCAATGAAATAGGAGAAAGCAGTTACTTTAAATACAACATAGTGTATTTAGTAGAAGCTTCATACCATGATATTAAAGTTTAGATGAGCTAACATTAAGATAACCTAGAGAACTTTGACTCCAGATAAAGGCAAGGTGTCGGACATCAATATACTGCAAGTGATGCCATTCACTTACAGGCTGAGTAATATTTATAACTACTGAAAAAACTGACACCACTGCTGACGCAAAGGTTAGCATAGCTTTCCGTGTGTGGCTTTAAACAGGAGCACTGTTAAACAGGAGAACAGCAACCTGCCTCGCACAGAAATGGGAGTTAAAAATACTCCATTCAGCTTCATGGTTTTTTTTTTTAATTAAAACTTGCCTTGAGTTTTTTCCAAAGTCCTTTTGACTCATTTTAAGCAACAGGCCACATTACACAGTGTCAGATCAGAGACAGATCAGTTCAGTATCAACAACTCCTGAACTGTGTTCATTTATTATCATTATTATTATAGTGACACACTATGAATACAGAAATAGATTGAAAATATATGACCTGAGCAGTGGTTAGTTTTCACCCAAACCCACCTAACCCTTGGAGTTTTATTTACAGAGAGCATCTAAGTCCAACCTGGACCTTTAATTGTGCATAATAACAGATCACAGTTATGACAGTAAAAACTAGCTTTATTAGTACGAGACCTGGGAGTGGATGGCTATAATTTTTCTAAGGAATCCGATCAACGGGTTTGCCAAAACTCCAGTTTTTCACATTCGAAATTTTCGGCAGTGTCTCCTGAGCAATGGATGTAAGATACCACCTGAAAAAAACAAACAGTTTTTGAGTGAAGAGGATCTGTTCAGTACCCATGCTAAACCATTTTGGAACAGACACGGCTGTAAGAATTGACAGAATGCCCTGACAGAAATTCCACTAATGTATGTTTGATGCTTATCCCACAAATGGCTCGATCCATTCAGATTGCAGTAAGATGTCTATCATCTACAGCTGGGTAAGACAGTGGACCATCCTACAGTACAGTATGTTCAAAGGATGAATGAATGTTTTCAGCATTTTGCTCAGGAAAAGTTGTGCACCATTCCACCTACTAGACAGTAACTCCAGGAACTATATCTAGTTTCTCTACATTATCCCCTACAACACTAATGCACTTATGGTAGAAAACGTTTCTTAGTTCTCAGGAGTCATGAGCCTGCTTTATGTCTGAAATGATGGCTTTCCAGGAACTCCTTTAGTGGCCCAAATGGTAAATGGCCTGGAGTGAGGTTAGGACTGTATAGAGGATACGACAATAGCTCCCAGCCGCGCCGCGCCGAGCGTTGAATGTGCACGTGGTGTTGGCGAATGATTGTGTGTACAGTTCGTACAGACAGAAGCACTTATTTCATCTTAAGTTCTTTTTCAACAATCAGATATTCAACTTACTGCATGTTCAGGAGAATAGCTGCAAGCTGTTATTCACTTAAATATGGCCTTCTTTAAAACGTTTGCACCATTCAAATGCTTAACTGCAACTAAGAATCTCATCATCGTACTGTTCTTAAAGTCTTCTGAAATGTCAATCAGTTTTATTCTTTTATTCGGGGGAAATTTCACCTATCATTACAATTTGTATTGTTATAATCATTAAATTTGAACTTGGACTAAGTATTTGCATGTAATGAAGTGATAAAGTGCTTTATTCTAAATAGCTCATTTTTTATTGCAAGATGAATTTGACATGGTTATGGACACTACAGATTTTTTTGGGAAAGATCCCTAATTTTGTGTGCATTTGTAAGTGCTTTAATTTATGCAACATTTTTTACAGGTCAAATTCTTCAAGAAGCTTACACCAATAATTTTTATAATATTTCTTTATGAGTATTGTCAATATTCAAAGAAATATGAATCATTTGCATTGTAAATTATTATTGTTTGAAGCAAGACAGCATAACACTTAAAAATGGACACTTTTGGGGGACATAAAACCATCTCTCCAAAACGACTGAAGTTACAGTAGCAACTTGACATTTTTTGGCACACACATTTTCTGAATCATAACATAAAAAAATCAGCACTAATACTCTGTACAAGCTTTTAAAAATCTTCCTTTGCTATTATATTTTAGAGTAATACACTTTAGTTTAGTTTCACTATATTTTATAGTGTGTACACTGTCTTCTGAAACCTTGAAAATGATCCAGTGATTATGGTGTGAGTGTGAAACAACATTTCACAATGAAACACAATGTAAAACGCTACAATTCAGTTTAGTAACTAGCAAAAAAAAAAGAGAGAAGAAGCTCATAAATACTCATAAATAAACCAGTCTCTAATCATGTTTCATGGACAAAGTGTGAAGACTAATCAACATAGCTTAGCAGGGACATGGTGTTACTCTGCCTCTAAAACTAAGAATGGGGGACCTCGGCTGATTGCCAGAGTCTGGGAACTGCTGGTTATCAGCTGTTACATTCTCCTGCAATTGTGATACAGCAACAGTGTGTGTCCATATTTAGGCAGGCCTCCTTTCTGACACCAGGGCCACGTCATTTACACCAACTGAAGAGCCTTGGCTTTCAGAGCACAATTGCAGCAAACCAAATTGCAGCAAACCAAACCCAGGTCTGGATCTCGATGGCCAAAGTCAACAAGCTGTCAACAAACTAAAAAGTTTTTTTTAAGTGTCTGTTTTAATAATTGAACAAAAAAAAGTTCAGCAGAAACAACCTTCAGCAGAGCACACGTAGAGCAAATTATAGTTATAGAAATCTCTATAATCTTCTCATTTATATATGCAGTGCTTTAGTATTATTTAATAATATAACTATAATCCACTTTTAAAAAAGCTATATTTTAAATTGATTTTATATATTTTTATATATTTTGTATTTATTTTTATATATCCCAGGTGAAGGATAAATATTAAAGGACATAACATAACAATACGGCTCAATTGACGAGGAAAAGAACAGTTTAATACCTTTCAGAAAGTGAGTATACGAGACCGTATCATGGTTAATATCATGGTTAACAAATTTTATTGCAAGAGAGACAAACAGCCTCACGGCAAAGAAAACTACCAACGCAGACTTTATCCCAAAGCGTTTGTTTAAGTCTGCAAAAAGAGTACTGTATTTATTATTTATAACACAAACCTGAAGCTTTGTATTACAGGTCTATATTTTGTGAAACATGTCAAGGCATTGCTAAAAATCACTGAATAAACTACTGTTCTGTTTAAAATGCAGAGAACAAGCCTATTCTTTGATATGTAACCACTCATCAAAGCAAACAAAGCATGATTTGTGATATACGGTGACACATTAGCATCCAATTTTGTACCGCAACACTATACTGTAATTTGAATCCCACCCTTGGAACACACTGACGCGTAATAACACCTTTTATACTGTGAAAAATAGTAAGTCAGAGACCACCGCAGTGAGAATGATCTGCTTCCTGACTCTATCACTGCATGAAGAAATGTAAAAACACTCTTGGAGGATCTTCATGTAGTCTCAACTCAGCCATGATGTGAGAGAGAGAGAGAGAGAGAGAGAGAGAGAGAGAGATAGTCAAAAGCCACCAACATTAATAAATCTACTTGTCTCTCAGGTAAAATATTTAGAGTTCTCTGCGCCACTGACAGGCTCTGCGACTCGTCATTCGGACACTCGCTCTTATAAACAGTGTTTTAATTCCAGGTGGTGAGGCTTTGATAAAATCTTCCCTCCTTGTAAGGAGATGCACAGTTTAAAGCACACCAGCCCTGCTCTCACAACTGGTGGGAACTACATGTACAATTGAAGAAATAATAAATAATGGTTTTTTAAAAATAATAATACAAAGGTTGTAATAAGAAACAAATAAAGAAATAAAGAAAAAATGTCCTTATTGCTGAAATTACAATACAGTGCAATATTTAAAGAAAAAGAGAAAGTTTTATGATTTGTCTATTTTTGTCACTCATGCATGAATCAGACATAAACAACACAGAAGGCCTCTTTCTATACAGTGTTACATTTATTTTAAAGTATAATATACAAAGATATACTACTATATGTATATGTTTTAGGCTGTCTGTCCATTCAAGCATTAGAAACCTCCACACTCTCTGCAGCTTTGTATTGGACATCATGTAAGAGGACTCCACTACAGGAGGAAGACGATGGTCATACATCAAAGTCATACATCTTGGAATGAAACGCTTGGACATGCCTCATTTGTAAAAACAAATCATAGGCTTTTCCTTTTCAGCATTTGTCTAGCTGCCATGTGCATGACACAGAACAAAGACTGCTTTCTCCTCAGTTACGTCATATTGATCGTAGAAGGCACAAACGTGTTGTCTTCACACGAAGCAGACGTTTACCTGATGTGCCCAGACCCAGTATGACTTTGTATTAATCAACATAGTTGTTTTTCCAACCCAGTTCAATGAGTAACCTTTTCATCCTGGTGTATTGTCCTGGACTTCCCCTGGCAAATGTTCACTTGGTTAATCTGTTGTTATAAAACTAAAAAGGGTTTACAACAGACTGGTGGAAATCTACCTAGAGACGAACTGCCGATCCCATCACTGAAAGGTTAGAGGTCACACTGTAAACCACCATTCAAGGTATCCTGCCGCTGGCTCCACTGAACCTGGACAGCAGGGTTATATCTAGAGTAATTCTGTTTTCTAAAGGCCAGACAAAGACCAGTTACTAATTAAAAGAGACTTATGGACCTCGACAAAGCATTCTGTTCTCACTGTGAGAGAAATGTTCTCCTTTGTTGAATACTAATCAATAAGAACGGATTAATTTTGTCTTTAAAATTTATCAACAACTACCGAATAGACATTCATCCATAATTACAAAAATTATGGTAAGCAGTTGTACGGCGGTTATAACTTAAAATCTCATGTTATTTATTGTCCTCATTCATCTCAAAGGGAAAAGTCTGAGAGGTTATACATAGCTCCTTTTGTCGCCTATTTCCTTAAATAAATCAAGAGACTATTTTAACATGTTTGAAGATTGTAGCATGTGTGTGTGTGTGTGTGTGTGTGTGAGAGAGTGGGTGAGATTACATCAGCAGATTTTTCCCTGCTTCATTTTGATAAGCTTATCCAGGTTTTGATAAGCTAAGGCTGGTGTATTTATACAATAAAACCTGCGTAAAGTAAACTTTTATTGTTCAATATCTTTTAAGAACTCAGATACACTGAATTTGTCTTGCACATCAAAGTCACTTAGTCACACATTGACACTGACCTTGAGCTGGCGATTTCTGCTTTCTGTTTGGCAATAGCAGCGGCCCTCTGCGCTCCCTCGACGCTCCTTTCTACTTTCTGCTTGATCTTGGTGCCCTTGAGTTGAATCACCTTTTTCTTCACAGCCTTCACCAGAACATTGTGTACATACTTGCCCTCCTCTTTACCGCCCTCAGCGAAGGTGGTGCAGCCGTAGCCGTGCCTCTGGTTGTCCAGCCACTCGCCCTCATACTTGAGGCCACTGGAGCGCTCACTGATACCGTAGCCTGACCGCTTATCGTTCTTCCACTCACCCATGTAAACCTCAGTGGTGGTGGCATCAATGTCGGCCTCGACAGGTGGGAACTCGTGGCCCTCGCCCTCTGCTTCACTGTCACCCACGCTGATGGTGGAGTTGGCATCACTAGTCGCTGAACTGAGGGCCGACTCGCTGCGCAAGAAGCTGGTCTTGCTTTTCTGGCTGGACAGGGATGTACGGGATTCCGACTTGGTCAGCTTGCCCAGCAGCGAGCTGCGACTGAAAAGACCCTTCTTCTTTGGCTTGGCAAGTTCAGGGTCACCATGTAGACTGAGAGCAAAGCCACCACGAGAGGGCCCCATAAGCATGGATGAGGTGACAACAGTCTCCTGGCCTGATGCGTTTGTGGTGGTGATGATGGGAACATCCTGCTGCAGCAATGTGCCATTGCTGTGCTCACTACGCAGTGAGGTTAGCGAGTTGCGCAAAGGAGAGCGCACCACAGCAGCCATACCATAGGGAACGCTCTGACGCACACCGTAGCCATGTCGCATTCCACCCGTAAACTGGCCTTGGAAGGTGCCTGTCGAGACAAGGTCTAGTGAGCATAAAACACTAACAGATATATCACAGCAGCAAAGGATAAATTGAGCAGTTAATATTGTGCACTACTGACCAGAAGGTTGTAAGTTCAATTCCCAGAACTGCTAAAAACACTACTCAATGGCTTTTTGGGCATTTTCTTATATCTGAATGCTGCCCATTGGTTCAAACCAAAGGTCCTTAATTTAACATTTTTATTAGCAGTGTCAAACGCAAAAACCCATCATGATCAAGATCATTACATTTTCAGGAGTTTATTTTCACTCTTATCTTTCTTTTAATGATTATTCTTAATAGTTTTGGGTAGAAGAACAAAAAAATCTAAAAAAGAATTCTAATATATTTATACTAACACTCACTTCACATAAAAGATCAAGGACGGACAGGAACACTGCGATTTTATATTCAACCCAGACTCTCTCAAACACTTAATGTGAACAGAATCCATTACAGCTTTAATTTGTAATCCCCTGCTCCCCTTTCCTTTGGCAAACACTCCTTAGTGATGGGCATTTACCCAGCAGGCCATCTGTGGTGATGCCATGGTGCCACCTTTATAATCCGTTAAGCGAGTGGGTTTCGGGCAGAATCCCTTACACTTTATTGCTCTCTCCTGAAGACTAGCCATCTTTAAAAATCATGCATGCATATTAAACAATGGAGGATGTGTTAAACTAACCATTAGGTTACTTGCTGTGTAATCATCTGACCTGAATTTCAGCTTCTATTTTGGGTTAAACATGTAGCATATGACTGATGGCCCAGTACTGGCCCATATTTTACCCCTCCATGTAGTCTATATATAAGACCAGATATATATTGCCAGATCGCAACCACTTTCTTACCACTGGGATACTTTCATGTTGGCAAAACTGGAGTGCAGAATATGGTCAATGGATGCAGGTTTCAAAAAGGTCACTTTTAAATGACATTAAAAGTGTGACAGATGATCCTATTGTGGCTAAACTCAACAATTCCAATGCAGAGGTGTCAAGTAACGATGTACAAATACTTCGTTAACTTACTTAAGTAGAAATTATGGGTATCTATTAGGGATGTGCACGAGTACTCGATTAAACGATTACTCGAACGCATCAGCGATGATCGAAACAGCCGACCGATTG
>JAOTQY010000016.1:16899089-16922059 GCA_026413445.1 Dolichallabes microphthalmus | reverse complement strand
TCTAAAGAAGTCTTTTTAAATCCTAGTATCTATACTTCTACTCAAGTAATGAATGTGAATACTTTTGACACCACTGTTCCAATGCAAGAATCATCTTCTATCTGGGCATTGTAGTTAACATCTGGCTGTCGGTTGAATTTTGAACTTTACAAAAAGATTTTTTTTGATAGATTTTTGTAGAGAAACAAAAATTTTCCAATTTCACTGGACGTTATATTGGTGAAGAAAGGTTTTTTTTAAGTCATGCAATGCGATAGGGATTCTCAAACATTTAGCAGTCAGGAACCACTTTGGTTTCTGCTCACAGAAACTTGCGGTACAGATTTGTTAAGATTTTCTGTTATTTTCCACATCCATCACAAGTGTTCTGCATGTCAAAATATATGATGAATTTCCTCTAACATCAGGCCTGTAATGCAAAATGGTTTGGATTTTTCCTTTTTCAGCATGTTTCTTTCAGGTTAATGCCGTTTGTGTATTTCTAGTTGTTCTGTGAGCGTCATAATTCATCATCCATAATCATAAGCCATCATCTTCATGGCGGTTTTCAGATGAGGGTCAATGGAGAGACAACTTATGACAAATCTTTGGTAGTGTCTGAAGTTTTCAATTAAATGTGTGTGCTGCCACAAAGTTGTCAACCACCAATAGGAAGACACGATAGGATTTTAATACACTGACATGACAATATGCGGTGGTGGCAATGGCGATTCCCAAATGAAACCTGTTAATAGATAGAAGCAAATGTTCTTTACTTCCCCAAGCTCACTTTGAAAAATGTTTTGTATTACATTTCAAGTAATCCATCATGTTGAGAACACACCTTATTGAACAGTCTTGGTAAAGAATTCAGCCAAGATCTTATTGTGATCATTTTATACAGTGTGACAAGTAAACACCAGCTGAGATCACAATTTAAAACAAGTTTTTCATAAGAGTTCCTTCACCTTCTTGTAGAACTTTCTCTTTGGATGGTTACAATGGCGCTAAATCTGCATAGCCTTCTAAAACCATAGATGACATCGTCTTTGTTGTTTACAAAAAAACTATTATTCAGGGTCTACTCAATTGAAGAATTTCTAGAACTGAAATTTGCAGATGCACAAATGTAAACAGGTCTGAGAACAGTTCTAGAATTTCACATATTGCTTAATCGAATATGCTCAAGTTCTAAAACTGTTTTAAGCATTTACAAATATCAGTACAATAATTTCCCTATCCACCCTGAACGTAAACCTTGCTTTTAGGTGGTGGTTTTAAAGTTAAATCATCCCTTGCTAGTTCCTGCAACACTAAATTCGCTTTAGAGCAGAAGTGGGAACGCAAAATGATTCGGATTTTTCCTTTTTAGGGTAAAACGTGGATAGAAACGCACCTTACAAGAGACACGTGTTAAATGAGGGAATGTTACGCGCTAAACTCACCGCCATCCGCGTAGGTCTCGGTGCCGTAGCCGTCCTGCAGGCCGTTATTCCACGTGCCCTCGTATTTGGCGCCGCTGCCGAGGCTCATGCGCGTGCCGTACCTGCCTTTGAAGCCGTGCGTCCACTCGCCCTTGTACAACCAGTGGCCTTTGGTTTCCACCCCCAGGCCGTGACGCTTTCCCTGAGCCCAGTAGCCCTCGTAGGTGTTCCCGCTGGGCCAGGTGTACACCCCGACCACCTCGAACCCGTAATTCCATGAGCCAGAGAACTCGCCTTGACCCTTCGGACCCGTGCAGATGCCGTGGCCGTGCGCTTTGCCTCCCTCCCAGCCGCCGCAGTACGCGCCGCCGTCGTCAAACTCAAAGCGACCTCCACTCATCCTTTATGAATGAATGAATGAATGAAAGAAAACGGGGGAAACAATTCTTCAAAAACTTTGATCTTTTCCAAAGTGACATTAAATGCGTATTTCCGCCAAGGGGAACTCTTGTTCTTGAACTTCAGTCATTGTCGGTGCGTCTGATCGCCGGGTCATCTTCTCTTAACAGCTGTTCTGTTTTACCCGAATCCTTGATTGTTTTTTTTTTTTTTTTTTTAACAGCAACTAATCCACAGGTAATTCAAACTTAATGATGATCCTCCTTGTCGGTACAGAGCGGATTTGACTAGGGAGAGGGAGTTACTTTTCTTTAGTTACATGTTTTTTCTTTTCTTTTTCAAGGTGAGTACCATTGAGTCGAATTGGTGAGCCGGTGGTCTTTCATGGCTCTTCCCTCTCCCTGTCTCCCCTATTTTCTCCACCGAATTCTCGTTTAATGCTCCAGCACTCCCAACAAGGCTAACCAGACCCCGACGCTGTATCCAAAAATACAGCCCAATCCTGCCCCGGCTACAGGCCCTGCTCAACGCTGTGCCAGATCACTTGCAGTTGAAGGGGGTGGGAGAGCATGTGGCCATATCAGGTTCAGTTAAATCTGTGCCAAGCTGACTGGGTGTTCCAAAAAGTTGCATTTCATGAAGATTAGATGTAAAAAAAAAATGCATACATATATATTATAAGTTTGTAAATGGGATCTGGGACAAATCATATTCCTCCCAAATAATATACAAATAAATCAACTAATACTAATCATTATCATCAACAACAATTTCAGAATTTCTGAAAAAAAAAGAAGAAAAAGAATAGTGGGAGCATTTTAATCCACATTTACCTTTAAAAGATATTCAGATGAAATAAAAACCTTTTTACATTTGGTGCTTTTATTTCTGAGAGTACACTGAGTAATTTTGTTGTTTATTTAAAGTATATATGTACACTGAGTAATTTTGTTGTTATAAATTACTTTTTATTGTATATAGGTCTGTGTGTGGATTTTGCATGTACTCCCCCTACGTTATGAGTTTCCTCCAGATACTCTGGTTTCCTCCCATTTTTGCAATTTAAGCAGATCAGGTTAATTAGAATTCCCAAATTGCCTGAAGTGTGTGTATGCCCTGCAATAGATTGGCCTGGGATAGATGGATTGGCCTGCAACCTATACTGTATATTTTTGTGTGTTTATTTCTCATCTTTAAAATCGATATTTACCTGGTGGACTAAAGTGTTATTCTAAGGGGCTGATTTGTAATTACATATTGGAATAACATTTTTAATTGTTTTCTTTTTGCCCAATCCCCATCACTACCACCCCAGCACATGATGTGTGTGTTATCTAAACCACAGTACATATACAGTAAGTGGTGTTCAAATGGTAATGAATGTGTCATGATTAGTTTATATGAGCTATTTGTAAATGATTAATTATGTAAAGATTATATCAAGACTGTAAAATTAAGCATGGATATACGCATGTGGTCAAAATTAGATTACATAAGCAACACTTTGTGTTAAGACTGCATATGGATGCTACAGAACAATCAACAGGTCCACACAGCAGCCTGACTTTTGTTCACTTTTTATGTCACACGACTTAGAAATAACTAATGTATTTTGATTTTGATTAGAATTATGTTGTGTCGTGCGTCTGGTCTAATGAGGATTTAGGAATAAGCTAAGGGACATGGGCCAATGTTTATGACTAAGCTACATAATAAACCTTAAAAAGGTGTTAACCCTCTCAAGGCAGGCGTTGCAGATTTGCAACAGTTAACCCATTTGCAACCTTATTACCCCAGGTACATATTTTATGAGTTTTTTTTTTTTTTAAAGTTTGATAATTTCCCCCAAATATCAGATTTTTCCTGTTACTAAAACTTAATTTGAGCCTGAAAGGGTTAAGAGGTAACGTGATGATTTGATGAATAACAAAACCTTGCAAAGCATTGGACCTTATGATATGTTTTTAAATTATATAAAGATAAAGATACAGAAAGACTATATCGATAATTCTGTAGATTCTAATTGACTTTCGCTTGTTGTTCTTTCGGCTGCTCCCTTTCGCTTAATAGTAATAAATGACAACATCGCGCCCTCTTGTGGACATTATGTGCAATTAAAACAATACAATTTGTATTTTGGAACTTTTAATATAGTAATAAATATAACAGTAATAAATAAAAAGTAATTTTATAAGTAATAACAAAACAAGAAATCAGTTAGCAAAAATAACGTTTTATGTAAACTTTCCCAAAATAAAGATTTATTGACAATAGTAGGTTCACAGTATGTACAGAGAATATAAACTAATGGATTCAATGAAACCTAAACTACATGTATGTGGCCTTGAACTAAACAATGCTTGATAAAAGCCAGAAGTTTGCACCTGATAGTGCATCAGTTTAGTGCAATGTGTACTTCAAACAGGGATCCATTTAGGATTGGGCCATTGACGACTCCTGAGTGTGCCTCAGGATCCTAATCCGCCATGACTGTAAGGCGACACCTAGTGAAGCGCACACCCTGCTGGCCAAATAAGATATTGCAAAACTGGAAAGCCTGGCTACAAATGAACGACTTTAGGAATTTCTTAGATGTAGAATATGCAGCATTTAAATATTTCAACTCATACAATTTCTAAAACAAAACAAAACAAAACAAAAACACCACAAAACCTATTTCTAAACGAATTATTTTTTAGAAAAAAATTATTTTCTTTAATATGCCTTAAAATGCATGTAACAAAATTATTGACACCAAATAATGTTTCCTAATAAATTTTTGTAATCATTTAAAGTGAAAGGACAACAAATATGGCAGATAAACAAGTAAAACAAACATAACATAACATAACCATAAAAAACAACAACAATAATAATTCTGAAAACAGACATGCAAGAATTGTAATCTGCAAACATTTTGGACATTCCTTGAATCTTGCTATATTTTGTTAAAACAATTATGTTTTCTACAATTTTTAGTTATTAGTATTTTTTTCTTCTTAAATATAAGCAAAACGTATATATAAAATGGTTACAGCCATAGTACAATAATTACTAATACCTCTGTGTAATTACTAATTACTAATTAATCTGTCTAATGTGTTGCACTGGTAAAAAGTTCAGGAATAAAATGTTTCACATCTCAGTTATTGTAGAGGTCTCTCTGTGAAGAGAGGTTCTAAACCCTTGATGCAGGGCGTCAGAAGTTACTCCTGACCTTTATGGCGGTAAGAATCCAGACATCATCAGATAGTTTTCCATGTGTTACTGCTCGCTCGGGCATCAATGTGCGTTCGTGTGTGCGTGTGTGTGTGTGTGTAGATAAATCCACGCATGAATTAATTGTAATTATATGCCTCGTTAATTAATGGAGCATTTATGGAGCATCCTCAGTTTTGATTGATTTGATTTAGGATGAAATGCAATAACCCGTGGCTGAGGTGCTCGTGGTGGTGAAGATCCCGCGAGTTGTTATTGCGCTCCCTCCTTTCTCTCTCTCTCTCTCTCTCTCATCAGCATCATCCCTCCCCGGTTGGTACTCTTTCTCTCGCACGCACGAGCATCCTCCGTCATGGCGTCTTCCAACCATGTCACCCCCACCAACTGCAGCTGGTGGCCCATCTCTGCCATGGACGAGGACGGAAAGCTCGCGGACGGAGAGGAGAGTCACGAGCCGCCGGTGGAGCACAAGCCCTTCTCTAAAGACCGCCTCGTTTTGTACCACTGGACTCAGTCTTTCAGCTCGCAAAAGGTAAACACAGCTAGCAAAATGGAGGAGCTCTGGTTGTACACTGCATGTTATGCATAAGGACACACTGGGAAAAAATACTGCATTCATTTTTATTCCTCGTCTGTTTGCTTTATTATTATTATAGCTCAAGATGCTGGAATTATACCTGTGCAGTATAATTACATGTATAATTACTGATGCTCCAAATCATTTTATTTTGAGGAATGCATGACCTATTTTGACAGCTTTCACCATTGTGCATGGTCAGGGACTTAGATCTGACTCTTTAAATTATTCATTAAAACATGTCAGCATGGCTATGAGGCGAAAAAGAAAAAAAAAAACTGACTGAGATGTATCTTGTAGTAGATGCCACTGTGAGCATGTGCCTGGCATACTACAGTACTAGTCAGTATGTAGCATGATGAAATCCTGTGAATTTCCTGATTCAGCAGATCATCTCAATATCAAGCTTTAAGACTGGGTTAAGGGAACTGTTCTGCCGGAAGTTGGCATATATAAAGCAGTGAAGCGGCTGGTTTACATGGAAGTCACGACTTCACTCAAGCAAAGATGAGCAGACCTTCTCCCCCAGCGAACTTACTAGCCGAGCTGCATTTTATGAGGCTCAACTTTTAATGTGTCGTAGCATCCTGGACGCAGACACATTATCTCCAGCAAGTCAATGAAATGACTCAACACCGAATTATGACTTAGACGAAAGCATTAGATGAGATTCGTCCATGTTTAGACAAATGGAGAATATATATATAGGATACAGGGCTGGTGTAAAGTAGTCTGGGTCCATAGGCAAAAAAGTATTTAACGGTATTACAGCTAATGCTCAATTTGACAGCCTTCTGGCTTGTTCTCGTGCCTGTACGCTGAATACAAGAACGTCGAACATTGCATCATTGCCCGAAATAGAAGATTGTTGTACCTGTGTAATGTACTGTATCAGAACTGATGTTTTATGCAGACGTGATTTCCTCTTGCAATGCAGTAAATGTTCTGGGCCTGATAAAAGAAAAAATATTCAGTTGTGTAGACAAGATGAGCATTAAATGAGAACCTACTATCAGTTAGTCAGATTGTCTAAATTCAGTGTGCCCCATATTATCTTTTCAGTGAAGTGTTTCTAAAAATGCTAAACACATAAGTGACGTTCCTCTGGTATCACTTGACAGGCGTGGACATTGGATTGTTACACACCAGCAGATAAGGTCAGGTCTATCTGCTGAGTGCTAAGTGAGGATTCATTAATTTGTTAATTTTATTAAAGTCAGTCTGTATTTCTGGAAATGAGAAGGATGACTTCAACACTGCGATTAAGGTAGAAACAGCCTCTCTAAACAAACTGGCAGAAATGGTAGAATGCATAATGCACAACATAATGCAGTTGTCTCCTGTCTATTGAATATTTCAAGGTGTTTATAAAATGAAACATTACACACAATAAAATTATAAGCATTATTTTAAAAATCTACCCATGTCAGTAGTAATAATAATATTATACTATTATAATAATAATAGTTTGTTATTTAATATACAGTATAATACTCGTGGCATTAAAGTATTTGCTACTTCAAATTACTCCTACAGTAGGTGTGAACAAGTGTATGAATGTGTGTGCATTGTGCTTTGTGCTGGACTGGTGTCCTATGAGAGGTTGCATGTTTACTGTGACCTGGTGTCATAATTGAAAAAATATTTTATTGATTATTATTCAGAATTCCATTAATATTTATGCTTTAAAACAAGTGTTTTGTAATTAAAGCACTAACCTACAGTACCTTACTGTACTATTTTTGCATGTAAATGTGGTGCAGAGGCAGGAAGGGCATCTAGCTTAAAAGTTGTGTGAATAACTCGCGGAGCAAATGATCTGATTCGGTGACTCACAGAAAGGGAATAATCTCAAGGAAAAAAAAATTCTTTGAATAACTGGATCGGATTTGTTGTTGCCTCAATACTGATATTGGATATCAGTAACATGTATGGAAACAATTACATTTTTCCAAAGCAACTTAGAGTTTAGAGAAGATGCAGTCCAATTATACAGCTGATGCTTTGCACAAGTTCTCAACTGCAATTATCTGGTAGTTTAAGTATTCAAATTTAAAATAATAGTCATCTGTGCACTGATGTAGAACATTAATCCCTGAGCTTCCACAGCACACTGTCTATATTTAAAATTGTTTCATTTGCCTTATGTGTTTCACTCACACCTCACTAGTAACCTTTTAATGAGTTTGAGCACAATCAGATGGCTCTCTCTTAGAAAAAGGTTCAATATAGCATCTAGACTCCATTAGTTCATATCCTGTAGCTTGTATTCATGGAGGGTAAGCTGTCACTAATGATTCATCTATTCAGCTGGATCAGCAACTATAGATCATAAACACCTTTACAACTTTCTCTCTAAAATCATGCAACATTTTTAACGACCTGCTGATACTTTTATTTTTCACTAGAACTTGTATTGGAGACTTTCAAGTCTTTACACTGATCAGCCATAACAAGAGAAAACTTTTTTTTTTTCGATGTGGGTAAGCATAAAGGTCTGAGAGACTGCGACAAAGCAATTTGTGATGGTTAGAGCATTCCCAGAACTGGTCTTACCAGTCATTCCTAGTATGCTGTGGTTAGTACCTACCAAAAGTGCTCCAAGGAAGGACAGCTGGTGAACGACTAGTAAAGGATGTTTTTTTCCTCAGATTTGAGAGTTTACCTTGAATGCACATGGTGATGTATCTCTAGGTTCAGTTTTGCTAGTACTTAGTTTTATAGCTCATGATCTGCCATCCATGATAAGCTGTTTGTCAAGATATGTGCAGAAACACGAGTGTCTGATGGAGGAAACTTGAGTGTCATCAGCAGTGGTATGAAAACCCATGTCAGGATCAAGCATGGAGCCATGTGGGACATCCGTGAAAAATCTGCATAAGGCAGATATGCATCCTTTCTATGTCTTTTTATATGACAGGAAAAACTGTCAAGTCCAAGTTGACTGTGTCAGATGCTCCTGAAACATTGAGGATGGTGAGATCTGGTGACAGTTTTGTTGCTCTTGGGACATGACGCTTGTCAGAGATGTCACCTAGGGCAGTTCCCGTCAGACTCCAGACAGTTGATTGTAGACAATGTGTCTGGGGAATTTAGAAAGAAACGAGTCAGTAGTTGCTGTTGTGTGACTTATTCACGTCGGTTTCCTCAGAATGAGAATAAGCCCTGCTTTCTTGAACGCACATGGTACATGACTATACTGACTGTATGTTTATGGAGTCATTAATGATAGAAGAGACAAAGAGGAGGAGGGTTTGTGATTTGTGATGTGGTCAGGAGCATTGTGGAAGCAGTGGAATCGAGCTGGCAGATGATGGTATACAGAATGATAAGCAGGACAAGATAGTTAACGAGAGTGAAGTTAAATACAAAATAATTACATGATGAAATAATGTGTCCTAACACTATTCAAATCATTCAGCAATGCAGTTTATCCATTGAAGCACATCAGGTATTTTAGACACACACTAAATACCTCAGCATACAAAGTTTGGCTGGCTATCATGAACAACATGACATGGAGCCAACAGATGTTATAAAAAAAGTTTTTCTGAATTAATTAATTTTTACAAACATTTAATTTCTTGTGTATACTGTATGGAAATTTCAAACTTACTATTCATTTACCAGGTTCAAATTCAAAAGAAAAAAGATCTCAGTCTAGACAGTGTTTTCAGTAGGCTCTCATGACAACTAATAGCATCTGTGTTCGGGGATCTTCTCAGTTCAGGACATGCAGTACAGACAAACAGGAGCCTTTGGCGGATATCAAATGTCACTGATCAAACAACATAAGGGACCGTCTCAAGTGTTCCACTCAGCAATAAATTCTGCATTTAATTCCGATGTGCAGTAAGCTTTATATAAAAAGTAACTCCTTTGGGCATATACTAATGTATAATTGGTTTTTGTATCAGCTGTTATGTTACTGATAATATTTAACTGTCACATAATCTAAAATCCTCCATTCTGCAATGTGTTTTTGTTCTAGATTTCTGATTGGTCTAAAAGTGAGAATCATTTTCCTAAAACAGCAACAGTCTTAGTAAAAGCTAACACAGTGTCTTAATGAATTAATGCTGAATTGGTGTTGTTTTTGTAAGGAGTCTCCAGTGTCAGCACTTTGATACAGTCAGTGAGAGAGCTGTAACTTATATGTAAACATATGGTTTCTCACATAGGAAAGTCTTCAGGCTAAAACGCATTGCACTTTATTATTAACTTTGAGGGAGAAAGAGAGAAAAGGGATAAAATGCAAACATTCCATAACATTCAGTTTAATTATAAATGTATAGAAACTTGTGTTGTTCTATAATAAAAAAAAATTTTTTATTGCTAATAAATGAAATACATAGGAATGTGCTGTTATTGGAAAATAATCAGCTTCAGATTGGTATTTGTTACATCCTTAACGCAACACTGTTGATTTTCATAATTTATATTTTGTTATAGAATATTCAAATAATAAAGCAATATTTCCAAGCATTATAGACTGGAGACACTAACTAAAGGT
Organism: Dolichallabes microphthalmus; assembly: GCA_026413445.1. NCBI lineage: Eukaryota > Metazoa > Chordata > Actinopteri > Siluriformes > Clariidae > Dolichallabes > Dolichallabes microphthalmus. The sequence goes on along the minus strand of JAOTQY010000016.1, from coordinate 16,911,948 downwards.
TGGATTGTCTTTCTCATCTCCTATTCTAACACTGACTTCTCTAAAACAAGCTCTACAATATTTTAGTGTTCCCTTAAAGTGTTAAGTGTCCTTTAAAAATTGCACATACTGTAGAAAGTCTGGAAAGTTTACAAAAATCAAACTAAATCCTAAAAAGGAGAGGTCTTTTTTTCCCTTCAATTTATTGTCAAGAATCCTGTATCTAACTTGATGTGAAAAAATATTAAATATGTCCTTGAGCTGAAGTTTCTTGTCTGGCAGGTGCGTTTGGTGATTAACGAGAAGGGTCTGCTATGTGAAGAGCGGGATGTGAGTCTACCACTTACTGAGCACAAGGAGCCCTGGTTCATGAGGCTTAACCTTGGGGAGGAGGTGCCTGTCTTCATACACGGAGACACTATTGTCAGTGACTACAACCAAATCATTGAATACTTAGAGACCAACTTTGTGGGCGGTAAGTATTAAAATTTTGGATTGAGGTAAGGCTGACAGTCACAAGACAGAGACAATGAATTTAATTTGCGTTTGATTAATGTCAGATGTAAGGGCCTTACACTGAGAGGTAAAGAGCAGAGAGATACATATTGAACAGAGTAAATTATGGGCTTTATACTAAATAGAAAGATAGATAGATAGATAGATAGAGAGATAGAGAGATGGATAGAGAAACTGATCAGCCATAACATTAATACTATCAACATTAAAACCACATTGATTTTGGGTTCCCTTGTGCCACTGGAGCAGCTCTGGTTCCATGGGACATGGCTTTGAAGGGTTTCTCGGGGTGGTGTTGTGGTGTCTGGCAGCAGGACATTGGTAGAGGATCCTTTGACTGCTGTGATTTGCAGGTTGGGGCCACATGGAGCGGAGCCATCGGTGCTCAATCTAATTGGGATCTGGGGATTTTGGACAGATGATTTGGTGACCTTGGGCTCTTTGCCTGCATCGCATGTTCTCGTGTCTTTCTATCATGTCCGGCATTCACGTTTTTGGTGAATTGTGCTGCATTAGCTTTTCTGTGGGATTAATTCAGATGGCCTGGCCTTTAGTTCCTGTGGGCATGGGTGAACCACACACTGGGGCATGGGTCCTCCTGTGTTTGTATTATATCTAAACTTAGCTCATAAAGACTAGTTAAATTATCTTAAGCAGGTTTAGGACCTGACAGTCTAAAGGATGGGAGTGAGTGAGTGATTTGACAAGTTTAATGACCTAAAAGCTCAGACACCCTTACAACAATGTCACTTCAACTAATTGCATACACAGTGACTGTAAAACATTTAAAAGGCTTCTGTTGTGTACAAGACAGCTACGCCCCCTAAGAAAGACTCTTGGGTAGGAGATGTCACTTAGTCATTATAGGAGGAAAAGAAATATTGACATTTTTAGGAAGCTAATTAGAAAGAAGATGGAGCTTTAGCCTCGGTTGTTCTCTTTAACTTACGTTATTTCAATGCATTATTTCTAGAAGCGTTTAAGGGTTCTGGAAGACTGCACTGTCAGTGGACCACTTAAGGCTCTACAACATACACATTACAGTACCAGATTGTGACTCTCTCAAAAGCAAACGTTCCATTTTAAAGGGTAGTGAAGTTACTGACCTGCATTATTGGTTATTAAACACTCAGTGTGAGGTTGCTACCTTTGTGTAGGCAGCGAGTGTGTCACTGAAAAAACCCTGTAGAAGTTCATTGTTCCTGACTAAACCTGTAGACGGTGTCTGAGAGTACTGTATTGAGGGATTCTACTGTTGGTGCATAGGTTGTGAGGTGACCTGATACTCTGAATATTGCTTTCTCTTGATCAGGTAGAACTAGAAAGGGTTGAACTTTGCTAAGATTGTGGACATGATCATTTAATTCATCATTTTTATCAAAGTTGTGCAAGGTGGGAGTATACCTTGTACAGCGAACTCATATTCATAGTTTAACTTAGCCAGTCCATATGACAGCATGTTTTTAGGATGTGTTAGAGAAGCTGTAGGCCTTTGCAGTCTATCCCACGTTCTGGATCTACCAGGACCCAGGAGCTGTAAGGCAGTTACACTACCCATGTCAGTTCAAGTGGGTATATTTCTTGATATTTTCTCTCACCAGCAGAAAGCTGTGCATGGTTCCTCCACCTGTTTCCAGTTAACCACTACATAAAACACTTTGCCAAGTTCAAACAAGTGTGTTAATGGAGTGAAACCTATCCTGCATAGTGACATGGCTTTCACCGACTGACGTCAGTCAATCCTGATTTTTACAGGGATAAGGGGAAGCATTAGGTTGCCATACTCTATGGCTGCTTTGTAGCAGATCTCTCCTCAAGCCTGATGGAGATGTGCAGGTGCAGGGTAGACACTGATTAGTCAGCAGGCTGGAGGATAGCCAGGCTGCTTTCATCCCTTGTCCCTAATGTATCAAGATGTTGTAGAAAGAGCTTGATACTTGTGCCCTGTCTTTCTTTTTCAGCTCCATCTTCAAAGCATTCTTTAGTCCTTTGCGTCAGTTGCATTGAAACAAAGCAAATGTGTCTGCAATGACTTTAATCAAAAGTTGGCTGTTTCTTCTACTTTATTCTTAATGGGTCAATGCAGCTGGTGCACACATGGCTGAAACTGAGCCATGTTACTTCACAGAATAAGGAATTAACTAGCATCTGTGAAGTACTGAATCGTTTCTTTAATATGAGAAGGCACATAAAGGAGCTTAGGTTTACAAGTCAATACTTTCAGCAGTACGTGTAATAAGGTATGTTCTGTTTATGTGTGTTGCTACAGATACAATAGCCCAGCTTATTCCAGATGAAGGCACACCCATGCATGCTCGGGTGAAGCAATATCGAGAGCTTCTGGATGGCCTGCCCATGGACGCATACACGCACGGCTGCATCCTCCACCCTGAGCTCACCACTGACTCCATGATCCCAAAGTATGCCACTGCTGAAATACGTAGTAAGTGATGCCACAATTTAGTGCTTTCTGTTGAAACTGTTTCATTGCAATTTGCAGTCAAAGAGCATAAAGCCTGTTTTTTGGCACTGGGTGTTACTGAATTCTCACAATTTAAAAACTACTTAAAACAAATGTATTGTCTTCAGAAGGAGAGCTGACCTTTCAATGGCATTAATGGCAGCTGCATTAAAATGCTTTGGAACTCGCTGATTTACGTCCGCTGTTATTTGATCAAGTGTTGACCTTGCATTGGCATGAACCTCAGCTGTAAAAGAATGCAAGGTGGTTATGCACACGCCCCTGTTATTGGATATGGCTTATTTGTACTGCATTGCACATGCATTATGCAATGAAACAGACCAGTAAATCAAGCCAGTAGACCTGATTCAGCCCGATGTCTTGTTATGGTTTTTAATGACTACAGGAAAATTATGCACAAGCCCTAATAAATCTCCTTTATAGTAAATGTTTGTGGATTTCCATTTGCTGGGTGAAATCAAATTTAAAACTTGATTTTCAAGTATACAACTCTCATTACAACTTAATTTGTTGGCAAATCTTTCATGAAAAAGTATGCTCACATCTGCCTACAAAACTCTTCAGAATCATAGATCTTATTGTACTCATTCAACTGGAACTTTGTTTAACCTTTCTTCCCCAAAGCATTCTGTTTTAGTATCAGCTCCATTTCCCCCCTTACAAACATTTTGGAAACAAGCACTGATCTTTGTGATCCGGTTAGTGCAATTATGACTATGTTCATCTTACATGCCACATAGTTGAGTTCTAATTTTTTGGTAAGTCATGATGGTTCACATTTATAAAAGTGACTTTTAACTTTTATCCTGAAACGGCATGCATGTGCACATCAATACGTTTTTGCTCGTGTCATCTGGATTAAAATGCAACATATTTGTGCGACCATACATTTGTTTCAAACATTCGATACAATTTTAGTGCTGTTAGATGCTTTTGTTCTGGAGGACAGCAAGCAGTTAGTCTGCTGTAGACGCCACACTTTAGCTGTTTTAGCAGCTATTCCTAGCACTACTAGCTATCCCTGCACTGCTAGTGCTGATTGATGATGTCACCATCTTACACATGCACAGCTATGGCAAGCCGTTTTAACATTTAGTCTGGATATGTATTACAGATATCCGTAATTCAGTTCTTCCTAGTCAAAATGATAATTTCAGATAAAAACAATGGCATTCCTCCTATCAACAATAGTCATTCCAGATATCCACAACGTCGTTCTTCCTAGGACGAATGACGTCACTTTTCCCATTCATATCTATGGAGTGGTTCAATACGACGTAAATTTTTCCCACAACTCTCAAGTGAACGAAGCTCTCGTTCCCCACAAATTCCTTGATTGTGTACGCGTTATATTTCATGGCATTTTCTAATTATTTTGCCTACAACAGCGAACGCCATTTCTTTTGCTAACTGTTCAAATAATTTGTCTGCTGGGTAAATATCCAATGGGAAGCCTTTTATGAGCAACGTACGGACACAACAATACTGACGAGTCAAAATGACGTTTAAGATATCTTTAACTTTAATTCTGCCTAGGCAACCTCAGTTATAGATATCTGTAACTGTCATTTAGAATATGTGACGAGTTGAATATCAGTTTCAGTGACGTCATTGCAGATATCCGTAATTCAGTTTTGACTTTTCAAAACCTAATGGCAGATATCCCTAACTTTCATTGTGACTGTCCAAAATTGAATTACAGATATCTCTGTCATTTTGACTTGTCAGAATGCAATTACAACTAGTCAAAAATATGCTGTTGATATCTGTAAGGTTCTTTACGGATAGTCAAATTTTGCCAAATGTTAAATGGCTTGCCATACACAGCGGCAAAATGTCACAGGCATTCCGATCAGACTGTTCTCCTTCAAGTTGCATGAACAGATATCAGAAATACATATGATCTAGGACAACATACGTAATTGACTCTGATTTGATATGAAAAACATTAGATTTTGCGCATTCAGACAGCCCTAAAAAAATCTGATCTGTGTCACATTAGCAAAATATCAGATTTGAGTCACTTCAGAACATATTATTTTATCATTCCACTCTATCAGGACACTTGGCCAATGCAGCATCTGAACTAATGAAGCTGGACCACGAGGAGCCACAGCTGACAGAGCCTTATCTTTCAAAGCAGAAAAAACTCATGGTAAGATGGTGTGAAATGCGGTTGTTTCAAAACCATATTCTTTGTTTAGCATTTATTTAGTGTGTGAATATTAACCCAAATATGGGGTGCCAACTTGTTTTTTTTTTTCTCTTTTCATTTATTAGACGATATTGTGTTGTACCTTATTATCCTGTTATGGATAAAGTTTAGGTCATAATTATGTCTCTATCACTTCCATTATAGAAAAGCTATTAACAGTTGCTCTCTTTACTCAAGTTAATAAAACACGAAAATAGATAGAGAGATAGGCAGATAGATACTTTATTGATCCTGAAGGAAATTCCAGTGCATTTTGAATTTTCAACTTAACTTATCCTGTTAACGCTCAGACACTGGAGACTCTAGCATCACCATATCGAAAATTACATTCATTAAAAAAATATGTCCACTCCACAAGTAGTTGTGTACGAATAGACTATAAAAAATTAAATAAATTATAACCAGCACATTGTTATGAGTCTTGCAGCCAGAGCTAATGCCTGGGTAACTTAAAAAAAAACAAACTTCGACTAGTGTTTGCCCAATATGACTTTTTCACTAAACAAACCTGTGTAGAATAAGTCAGTCAAACCATCAAATAACTCTACTTCTTAACTTTTAACTTATTTATGCAGCAACAGTAGGGGGAAATGGCTTCATGCACTAAATGTATATATGCGGGGAGTTTCTGGTATGGGGTGTTGGCTGACAGGTCTATCTTGTTCTACCAGGCAAAGATATTGGACCATGATAATGTAAACTACCTGAAGAAGATCCTTGTTGAGTTGGCAATGGTACTAGACCAGGTAGAGGCAGAACTCGAAAAGAGAAAACTGGAATATCAAGGCAAGTTTGTCTTTCTTTTAAAAATCACCTAATATTCATATTTCTGTCTTGTTATTTTGCCATTGTAGGTAACAGGCCACATTATTTCAGTTCAGTATCACGTGGGACAGACAACATAAAAAAAAAAAAAAAGATTAAAAAATGATCGACAGTTTAAATGCAATTCATGTAAAGTTCATTTATCTGCAATGCATTCTTAAAGCACAAAGGAATTAAACATATAGCACATGACTTACAAAACAGCTGAACAGACGTCAACCCAAAATTGTTATAGCTCCATATGGTGCCTGGCATAGATATTCAACCATTTTAATTTGCTCGGCACTTTCTTTTGGAGGGGATTTTATTTTGTATATTAAAACATTGAAGGAATTATGTTCTGATATTAAAGGTTATTACCTTCATAATATAGATATTAAGGTTACATATCATCTTTTCAGTATATGGGGTTATAGCCCTATGGAATTACCAAAGTTAGCTCCACTCCCCCCCCACACCCCGCCCCCCGCCCCAATAAAAGTCACTTTTGCATAGTTTTTAGAATACCTTACTATTACATGTGCAAAACTGTAAGTAGAACTAGAAAAAAAACAAAGCAAAAATCAAGACAAACAAAATAAAGAATTGTTCTGAATTTTCAGTTCTTATGATTTCTGTCTTTCAGGAAGCTTATGTAATAAACAGCATTATGACCCCTAAACGATATTGCCATGATTTCCAGTGACATTTACCCCGATGATGCAGTATTACCAGACCTGCCATTTTGCACTGGAATATTTTAGTACAAGTCACTTAGAACCACTTATTTTTTTTCTCCCAAATAAAAGTTCAACATGTTTATCTGCATGATTAACTTCACTTGATTTTTCCTTGAATTGACTGGTGCTCTCTAACTCTCTCCTGACTTATAACCCCGCTTTCTTTTGCTCACAGGTCAAAAGAATGAGTTGTGGCTTTGTGGACCTGACTTTACGCTAGCCGATATATATCTTGGAGCCACGTTGCACAGGCTTAAGTTTTTGGGACTTTCCAAGAAGTACTGGGAGGACGGAAGCAGACCCAACCTCCAGTCGTTTTTCGAGTGCGTGCAGAAGCGCTACGCTTTCCGCAAGGTGTTGGGAGACATCCACACCACCTTACTGTCTGCAGTCTTACCAAACGCGTTCCGAATGGTAAAAAAGAAGCCGCCGTCCTTCTTCGGTGCTTCCTTCTTAATGGGTTCTTTAGGTGGCATGGGCTATTTTGCCTATTGGTTTTTAAAAAAGAAATACATGTAGTAAATACTCTATTAATATGTTCTGTGTCAGTGAATTTGTGTGAGGCTGCAACTTTTCTGTACCAGATGTTGTGCAACAGCTGGAATTATGATGCCATGCAGAGAAAACCCTATTATCAGAGTGAACGGATTAAATAAGAACATTCCATGACAAGGAATTCTTCTTATCGACAATTTTTTTTTTCTGGTAATCAATGCCTTCATTTGTTTATTTTTTATATTGATTCCCCTTTGGTTTACAAAATGCCTTGTCAAACTTTAATTTGATTTGCCTACAGTCTCAGCGAGACATCACGATCTAAATTAAAAGCACTACAAATTCCTTCACGTGGTATATGTTGGCATTACACATACAGTATACTTATTATAGCATGACCTATAACGATACCCCCTTTAACACTGCAGTAGGAGTATCTCATGTTTGAGGCATTCACCTTTTGCCCTTTAATCTCCGTTTCATTTACGGGGTTCCATACAAAATCCTGATAATTACCAAGGCACTAGATAAAATGTTCAGCTGCAGCCTAATACTGCCAAACATATACAAAATTACTATACATTCACTCACTCTGTGTAGACGACAGCACATTCACAAACGGCACATGGGCATGAAAAGGTTTTTGTTTGTTTGCAGAATGTACCTCACCAGCATTAGCACCCGGATGAGTGGACACTGATGACGTACACTATCGTAAGATGTTATTTTACGACGTGGGGGTAATTATAAAAATGCAAGGGACAGAAATGATTGATAGCCATACTGTAAGTGATTGATTTCTGTTTGTCAGGGTTGTATTTAGTCAGAAAAAGTTGCAGTTCTAGTGGCTTTCCAACATGGTTACTCATTACAGTGGGTAAGCATTTCATGAGTTAAATCAAGTTTGGTAGAAAAAGGAACAATTAATTGTTTAAAACTATGACACTCCAAAGATTAATTTCAACACATTTGCCTTTCAAATATATCCAGATGTCCAAAAATCACTCATATTATGCATTGTCTGGAAAAAAAATGGACCCTTTCAGAATAATCAAATTATTGGCCTGCAACAAGGGAAAGAAACTAAGATTTGTAATTTTTGGAACCCTCCAGTAAATTATTAACACCTGGAAGGATTATATCAACTTGGTGGAAGAAACGTAGTCGGAAATAAAAAATGTTTAGAGATCACATAAACGCTTAATGAAGTAGCATAATAAAAAAAACAATACAAAAAACTTACATTAGAAATCAGGGCTGCGTTTAATAGAGAAATTATGCTCATTTTCACACATACAATGTGACAAGAACTCATTTTTTTGGGGCTAAACTGCAATGTTTCCATAAGAAAAACCACTTGTTAGTGAGACTAATCAGGTATAAATCAGCTTTGGTTTGCTAGGGAGCATATACAGTAGAGTTCGGATAGACCTTATTAAATAGTGATGGGTGTGTCAGGATAAGAAGGGAAGCGCATGAAGCGATGCACCCATCATGCATAGTGCACACTGTACAAGTCTCTCAGGCAGTGTTTTGATCTGGAGTTCAGGTCAGGTCTAAACTCAGCAATGTTACGTGTCAATAAAATGAAGTCAGCTGATGACCTAAATGTACTGAATGACCAGGTTATCACATCGTCTTCTTTTATGACAGGAATATTCTAGGGCTCAGATTGTGAAAGTAATTATAGGAGAACTCTTGATAATCACAGTGTGTAATTTATTTAATTATTTTGGCCAGACAGTGTAAATCACTCACTCATTTGTGATCGTATACTGAGCTAATGCACAACATAAACAGTTCAACATCAATATCTCAGTAGATTGGGAGTTTTATTGTGCATTAGTTATTGTCTGTTTTTGGTTCTCTTATACTGTGTGGTTACAGGAACGTGCTTATAAAGATGGTACAGACGTATTATAAAATAATTACTTTGTATCCAAAACACAGATGATCGAAAAATTATATGTAGTGTTAATACTGTGATAACAGTGAAAATAAATGAAAACTCTACACTGATGATTGACATTAGGCCTATGAATAACACAAACATTGGAAAAATCCCATGCAATTTTTCTTAAAGAAACTGATTTCCCCCCTTTATTAGGAGCCTTGTTCTGCTTCTAAATATAAAAATGTTAAAATGATTTTGTCAGAAGGACGATAAGTGTACAACTGACACTGTACACTATAGAACAGGAGCCTAGCAATATACACCACCTTACAAGTCATAATTCAATGTGTAAACCTAATATAAAAATGACAGATTTAGTCATTTCTGGTGTAGTTCACTGAAAAGCAAACAAACAAACTTTTAAATCATTGTTTCCCTCAAATACAATCTCAAATAAATATTGTATTTTTACTGTGGCCATTACAGTTCACAACAGATTATTTTTCTTTCCTTTATTTATTTATTCATTTATTTATGTATTTGTTTATTTTTTATATCGACAAAATATGCATTTATGGTGCTTTTTATGATGTTTGTTCATAAGCCATAATTTGATTAGTTGCCATGGATTACAATAAACAAAAATGCTCAACAGAAAGCTTTATTACTTTTTTGCAACTTATGAAACACGTAGAAGACGGAATAGCTCTGCGATTAACAAATGTGAAAATACCCAAGTACGCAAAAAAAAAAAAGAAGTGATTTTGCTGTCAGGTTTGGTTTACTTCGTGTTTAAATGTGAATGTTTTAAACAATATGATTGTGCTTTTTATTTGGTTCTATGCATGCACGCTTAAAGAAAAATAACAAATGTGGTAAGACTAATCCAGATGTTTAAAAATGTTCTTGAACACGGGTACTCCTGCTTTTTATTTTAATCAGTTTCTAAAAATCTAAAATAATTATACATTTATACCCAATAATTTACCAATAGAGCTAACTGAGCTATCTGAATCAGAGTATACATGGATAAAACTACAAACAAACTGTAAACAATAAATACTCAATGTACTGGTGTTATTCTTCACTTACAAATTTGGCTATAAAACAACCCTGAAGTGAACAACCATAAACAAGTAACATCATCTTTGGTCTGCTATATCATTGAACACTTTGCCAAAAAAAAAAAAAAAAAAAAAAACTTGCGGCATACAAGCAGCCATTTGACAAAATACTTTATTTTAAAGGTTTTGTTGTAAATATAGTTCAAACATCTATACAGCATGGTGTCTTGACTACTAAACTTGATGAACCGGAAATCCTCTCATCGTCCTGATTAAATCTCACCCTCTCCTTTGGTCCCATCTAGTCGCAGGTCTGCATCATTCTTCCCCAAAGTGAAGAGGCTCACAGCGGCCAGCAAGGCAGCCAGCATCATTCCGGCACAGCCGGCGAACATGTGCCTGGTGCCGCTACCTGCCTCACCTGCACCAGCCCCGGACACCTCACCATGTAGCGCCAGCAAGGCCAAGCATGCCAGCAGGTTGAGTGGCAGACGAAAGCAGACCAAGACTGCAGCCCGGCGCTCCACAGGGATCACACGGCCTTGCAGAAAACTTACGGCGGGAAAGTAGAAGCCACAGGCCAATTCCAGCAACAGGAAAGCCAGGAATGATTCTCTAGGCTTTGGCTGGCCTGGAGCCGTGGAAAATGTCAGCATAAAAAAGGAGAAGAAGGCAAGAAGTGTGGCCAACCCCAGCAGGTGGGCCGGCTGAAGACGGTAGCGGGCTGATGTAGCCAGGCGGAAGAGTGATGATCCTGCCATGCTGGCTGCCATAAGGCAAGAGAAGACGATGCCAAGAGGTGGGCCCTGTGGCTCCAACACAGGTGTCCACAGAAATATGAAAACATAAAGTACACTTTCAAAAAGGGCCTGCACACCACCCAGGAGTACTACTCGACGTTCTGAGAACAGAAAGCGCACACCTTCCAGACAGGCCCGCCGAAATCGTGTCTGAGGAGCACTTTGTAGGCCAAGGTGAGCACTGCTTCTGTCTTTTTGAGCTCCTCGTTCTAGTTTTTCCTCATTACCCCAATTGAAAAATATCATCCAACCACAAGCCACCAGGCTTGGTATGGCAAGCAGAAAGGGAGCTACCGGTCCCAGCTCCAACCATTCTGCAAACAGGTTTGCCACAAGTCCAGCGCCCACAGCCAGCCCGTGATTCCAGTCTGCCGCTTTTGCAAATGTCAAAGGGATCCATTCTTTAGGAAAATCATGCATGTCAACATGGCAGTGCACGTACCAGGCCTCGAAGGCCGTACTGAGAAGTGAAGTGGAGAGTCCACCCAGGACACGACCCAGGATGAGCACAAAATAGTCCCGAGACAATTTGGTGAGGCAGCACACAGAGTAGGACACGCAGAAAAGGAGGCACAACTGCCTTCGACCGAGAACCTGCGGCAGCCAGCCGGCCACGGGGGCAAACAGCACACACGAGGCCAGACCGCAGACATATAAGATGGCAATTTGGGACTCCAGGAAGCTGTAATGCTGGTAGAGCTTGTAAAGGTAGGGCCCCTGCAGCCAGTCAGCCCATAGAGCCAGCAGGTATGTTTTTAAGAAGAGCTTCTGGAATGAGAGGAAGGACGGGTTGGCGACAGTCGTCTGAGTGGACTGTGGAGAAGCGATGCGCCGTACTGCGAGTTCCAGACACACGCACAGGACCACCAGGGCCACGAACGCAAGATATGCAGTCACAAACATGGCAGACTGCGGTCGGCTTTCAGGTGGCTGGTAATATAGGTCTGCACAGCTCCAGTCACAGATCTTCTTCTTCTTCACAATGCCACTTCATTGTTATGTTTCGGAGAGGCTATAAGGAGCAGGGTGCAACAGGATAAGAATTGGTTGCAGTTTTAAAAATAGAACAGCATGAAATAATAAATAAATAAATAAATATTAATATAAAAATACAAGCTTCTATTAGAACATTACAGCCCACGTCTAAATGAAATTTAATACACACTGGATGCAAATTACTCGATATTTACATATACAATTTACGAAAAAACGTATTTTATTTCACATATATTTCAGAAATATCGAGCCAAAGGTTTGTTCAATTTACCTTGAGAACTTTGTGAACTAGCTTAGCTATGGTTACACATTAGCAAGTTAGCTTGACACCGAGGGCTTGAAGTAACTACAGCCAAGGAGTATTACTAAATTTTATTTTTACTTTTTGGTGTATGTTTGCAATACCTGAACAGCCTTGACCTGCTCCTTCATGTCCGGATATGTCTTCCAGTCGCTCATATTACGGGCTTATTTGGAAGTCTTGGAATCGCCATTAGGATCCACAGCCGTTTCCGGGAACGCTTCCTGGTTCCGGGTGGCAACGTAACCAGACGTGACGTAGACGCTTAGAAACGGCGCTCCCCCGGAAGAAGACCAACGTCATAGATATTAAAATAATTTAAAATGCAAAATTATTTGTTTTTTAATAAACGAAAATGTAAACTGCTAACATGAACCAAATTTATTCAAAACGGTTAGGTTACAATATAAAATATAAAAGTCTAACTGGCACACATGAGAATTCAAATGGAGTTTTCGTAGGAATTGAGTTGCTTTGCCTCGTCATGGCATGTGATTAATATTCATTCATTCATTCATTTTCTGTACCGCTTTATCCTTATATACAGGGTCGCGGGGGGCCTGGAGCCTATCC
>JAOTQY010000016.1:16678273-16706003 GCA_026413445.1 Dolichallabes microphthalmus | reverse complement strand
ATATAAAATGATGATGATGATGATGATAACGATGTTAATTGTAGTTCCTTCCTTGGGTCAGGTTCTGTCTGTGTGAATTTTTGGGTTCTCTCTGGGTTCTCTGGTTTTGTCCAACAGGAGTGTGTGGTGCCATCCAGGGTGTATTCCAACTTCATGCTTTAAAGCAGTTACTGGAGATGTATGGATGAGGGAATAAGATATATTTCACATAAAAGAACAAAACATATTATCAATTAGAAATATTGGTCCATACGCCTCTTTACAACCAGGTTGATTTATTACTTGCTCATTACATCCTAGATGTTAATCTGTTTCTAAACAGTTAGCCAAACCTTCCACTTTGACTGAAAGCTGAAAAACTGATACCCAATTTAATACATGCAGCAGTTCTCAACCTTGTTCCTTTAACACCCACTTCACTGAACAAATTAGTGTTGTCTCATCTTATAACACAACTGATTTAACTAATCAGTCAATTAACATAAATTTCCAAATTGAAGTGGGTGTGATACAGCAAGGAAAACACAAAAATGTGCAGGACTGAGTCTTCCAGGACCAGGGTTGAAAAACATTGTTTTAGATTTTGAGAAGAGCGAGCACATCAAAGTGTGACAAATTGTGAGCATGCATAAATGCTAATAAATAATTTGCCACTCAGATGTCACTATACTGTACTTTGATTGGCATTTTTTATTTATTACCTTTAAATGTATTTTATTTATAATACTGTAACACAATGAACAGACAACATTATTTATATTTGCTAAAAATGCAATTTTGGTGTAGACTTCAAATCAGTTTATATTTCAGGCTCCTTGAAAAACAAAAATGCTACTGAATAAATAAAAATATTAAAATGTTATATAGGGAAGCAACACGTACTGCGCTGAATCACGTAATAGAAATAGCACATAATATATATAAACTAATATATGCCCTGAAATCGTATAATTCAATCAATTTCACAAATAATAATAATAATAATAATAATAATAATAATTCCAGAACAAATATCCATATAAGTTATAAATATTAATATGAATGAAAAATATTGACAGTGTAATATTGACAGGACCAAACTATAGTAATAAAAAGCAACAACAATGTTTTCGTTCACTCTTCAACTTTTTTCATTGAGGTGTGTGCCTAATAAAACGTCTTAAATTTGCAACCCACAACCGTTTAGGGCTAAAATATAAAACTACATTTATTTTTGTTGTATGTCTTCTTAAACACAATTTAGTTTATGTTGAAAGATCCCAATGCTTAGCATTGTTACGAGGTGGTCCGTGTAAACGAAGCCATGGCAGCCGCACAAAGAAAGCAGAAAGTTGAAGCAGAGGTCAGTGTGCTATTTTCCAGAGACATAGCCATTCTCACCTCGATGAGCACATCTAAAAATACAGGAATTCTCAGTAAATTTTACCCAAATATATATTTACCCTTGTTTTACTTGAAATGGTCGAAAATGATGATTTGTGTTGGTTTTATATGTATTCTGTTGTTTATTTCTATGTTTAAGTTTGCACATCAACCAGGGCACTGGCTAAGACAATCTCCGCAGTCTTTGTTCAGAGGTCTTGCTCCTTACCACTTACACTTGCCATGACCTCGACAGCTAAGCCTAACATCTTTCTGTAGAGAGAACCAACGGAAATGGAGAGCAAGGGAGTAAGAGCAAATTTAGAATAAGAGCATCACATTATTTATTATTATTATTATTAGTAGTAGTAGTAGTAGTAGTAGTAGTATATTTGTAAAACCAAATGTGATGGACGTTGAGGCAAGTAAAACATAGAAAATAGAAAAGGAAGGAAGGAAGAAAGGAAGAATTTAATTTTATTCCATAGTCAAAATCTGCTGGATGAGGATTTAGTTTTTTTATTTGTTATTATAGACATATAGTCAGATTTAAATCATATTCTTAGTGCATTCGAATATATATATTTAATATGGGGGTTGCTAAACGAAATATAAAACTATATATATTTATGCAAGACAAAGAATAAAAAGTCAAATATCTGCTCATACGGAATATATGTGCATCAATGATCAATCAGACAAATTTATTAACTGAATAATTAGCAGTTTATTTGTCTCTTACTTGATAACACGTTACAGCAACATTTTTGTAGGTTTTATACTGAAATTTTGTGTATTTATATTTTAATGCTAGAACTTTAGCACTTTAAACTTATAGTGCTGTCATCCAGCAAACGCACCAGCAACAAAGACATACTTTTTTAAGTTATGTTAGTACTAAGCTTATAAATTTTTTGCTCGGTTTTTCGTGAAACCAAATTCCAGGAATGAAAACAAATTCATGAAATAACTCGCGGTCAGGGTTCAAATTTGACAGTGATATTATATTCCTCCCTCCTTCAATATTAAGTTTAACTCAATTTACATTTTTCTGACTAAAGAAAATGCGCTGTTAATGCATCATCCATTTGTTACACTTAATTAGAAGCCATTAAACATTATAGCAAACTGCCTCTAAAAACAGTCAAATTAACGAACTTTAGATAGCGTGTGTTACTCGGATTATTCAGCAGTCGTTGCATCTTTTTTTTTCTTAAAAAGAAAGAATTTTTTTTTTTTCCAAAAGTATTTTCCAAAAGTATCCATAAATCTTAGTCCTAATAAATTATTTAAAATAATAGTATTACTATTTAATACGTTCTGGCAAATAAACTCACCCATCTGTCTGTATACAATTTGTTGAAAGTGAATTGTGGTAAAAATAAATAAATAAATAAATTATTTGCGGTGTTTTAATGAAGTCGTGGGGGAAGAGGTCATAGTTCCTTAGAGTTTCTATGTCAGAGGAACAAACCAAACGCAGTCGCAAATAATCAGTGGCATGATTTAATGTCTGGTCTATGTTAATTAAATATCAACAATTTCAACCCTCAATAAGTGTAAGAGCGAAAAGTTATTCTGTTTATCTTAAGTCTTTTAGTTATGTCATGACAAATGGACAAAGAAGAAAACAAAAGACGAAGAAGCCAATAGCTTGTTAATACAGTAGTTCCACGTATGAGAACTGTATCAAGTTAAGGCTTTCAAACAAAAAAATAGGTGTGGACTCTCTCTCCCCCGCTTTCTTTCTCTCTTTCCCAAGATTCAAGATTCAAAGGTGTTTTATTGGCATGACAAATATTTACATTCGTATTGCCAAAGCTCTCTCTCTCTCTCTCTCTCTCTCTCTCTCTCTCTCCCTCTCTCTCTCTCCAGGAAATCCGATAGATTAAGGCGCAAAAGTTTAAGCTTATTATTTAGCGTGGAGAATGGTAAAAGCGCACGCACTGAACAATATTCATATTTAAAAGAACATTCATATCCACAATCTTGGTACAAATACATCGTTATGTTATGGTTACGTTGTTGTTGTTGTTGTTGTTGTTGTTGTTTTTAACTTAAATGACTTTTCTAATTTTCCCTAAGATTATATGTTTTTATATTATTATATTATAGTATAAGATTATATGTCTTGCTTGACTTGATGTGAATCTCATACATACTGTATATACCAGATGGGTTATAGCTTCTTTTTTTATTTTCAAAATGAAATTATAAATTGACAAAACGGTCACTCCTGGACATTGTCTTGCAAATTAATATATAGAATACCTTTTATTACAATTAAATTGAATGGTATGCACTCTTTCAGACTACAGTTATGAAACTTGGGAATTTTCAGTTGTTACTATTCGAAACGTTTTTTCCCCCGTTTGTTCTTTTTACAATATATAATAAATAATTAATTCTTCTAACAGTACAATCTACTTATTTGCTTATGTTTTCAGGGTTTTTTCCCCCAGAATAAGACTCTGTATATAAGGATGAAAGTGTTGTGATAAGGCTAACAGGGTTGACAGCATGTAATGTTTACATGACTATTGTCATTTCACAGATGATATGAGTATTTCCTTCTATTTATTTTTTATCTTTTCAATGTATTGAAAAGATAATGGAACATTGCTAATTTTATAAAGAACGTGCAACTTCCAGCAAACAGAAAAATGTGGAAATGATTTCTGAATTTTACAATATGTCAATAACATTTGATATAGGGTGATAGTTACTAGGGGTACGTGCGATAAACGAATATATATAAAGCTGGAATATGTAATTATATAATTATTGCCTCGTATGAAAATACTATAGTACTTCGAAGTGAAAGAAGACAGTAGTTTAAAGTTAAGGTTAAGGTTCAAGGTTTTCCAGACAAAAAAGACTATGGATTATGGGTACTCGTTTATAGATCTTGAACAGATCCCAGACATTATATCAAAGTTTATTACAGGGACTTATTTGCGGTAATGGCCCATAATCAACCTCCTACTACTAATGTTATCGATATCATTAGGCATGCAGCATATCTTTAAGTAGAGATCTACGTATCCCAATAATAAGTAGAGCACTGGCTTTCAAAACTATACTAGAATATAACAGGGAATCCCGTGAACCTATTGGACACACCTGCTGCAAATAAAATCTGTTTCAATACGAAATCAGTGTCTCTAGTTTTATTTAAACGTTATGCTTTTAACACTAAATAGGCAATAATGAGTGGGTATTGAGGCCTTTGTCCAGTCCGCTGGGGTGTCTATAATGTGTCTAAACGCACGCGGTGACGAGGAGGTCACGAGACGTGCCGCTGTGCGGGGTGATTAATGTTATCCTTTCAGCAGTCCAACATGTGAGTGGCATTCTTAGATCAACATGTTAAGCGCAACCCAAGGACACGTGGACTCTATATGAACATGTTGGCAACCTGGGCAGTAATTGGTCAATTCAGCAAATCCCACGAATTTACTACAGCTTTAACGGGATTGTTCAGTAGGAGCTTTGGTACATCTTATCATTTATAAAATGTTCAATTATGTATTCGTACACTTCCTGACAATATATTACATCTCCTAATATGCTATAATGAACCATATTACGTATGAATTATATGTAATTGACATGGCTGCTGTCGCTGCTTTTTCATTTGACTTCGTAACCTTTCTATTCCCTCTATCTTGCCTTTCGGGGGGGGGGGGAACAAATCATTTAGTCTGAAAATAAACAGTCTGCACAAGCGGAACATATCAAATACTAGCATAAAATGCTTATTATTTCTTTTTTACATCTTCAATATTCAAAGGAAACATCCGTTTGTTATTTAAAATATAGATTTCTAAATATCAGTCTCGGTTTCTGGAAACTGGACAATGTGAAAAGTACAGTCGAAGGATTGTCACACACACACGCACGCACAGACAGACAGACAGACAGACAGACACACACACACACACACACATTTAATCAATAACTGAATAAATATCAGAATTTTCCCACATGGACAAAACTCTCAGACATTCTTGTTCTTGTATAGGGACGCTTAGCCCCTTCAAGATACAAAAACCTGCTAACAACACAGACCCAACTCACCCACCTACTCATCCACTCATCTCATAAGGGAGTTGTTCCATGGACTGTAAGTTTTATACATTTACCTTCAGGTGTCCGCAACTGTTAAAATACTTTATTTTATATAATACAAACCTTGCAAACCGTGTGCTTACTGCAGATCCTATTGGATCCTGCTTCTGTTCATTGCGACACGCCATTTTGCATCATTATGACATCTGATCATTAATATCTTGTCGTTCTCGCTCGCTCTCTCTCTCTCTCTCTCTCTTTATTAGTTCTACTCTGGTTCATTGAAATATATTAGATTATCGTCTTATGTTATTGAAGAAATAACAAGATACGCAGCAGCAAGACAGATGATATAAAAGGCAAAAAGGAAATGAAAAGACAGTATGTCGATTGTTTTGGCTCTTGGTGGTAAAAGCCAGTTAATTGAAATATAGACAGAAAATGTGGACACAATATACAGAATAGGACATGGCAGAAAATCCCATCCCACCCACTTGATCACTCACACACTATTCCCCCCGTTCTGATTTTGTTACCGTTGCCAACCTTTGCCATATTCTCATTTTAGGCCTTTTACACAGAGCTTTATCTTTGCAAGAAATGACTAAAGCGTCAGGGTTTTATCGATGTTTTATGCAGCTGGTTGTGTCAGCAACCACAAGAGCGCAGAAGCTAAGGAGGACTTATAAAAGGGGTTGACACCCGGAGCGACCGGCGCGATTTTGCGAGAGAAAGAAAAATGATTTATAGCAGGCACCGCAGTTCATACAGAGTTCACAGAGAATTGTAGTACACTGACGCAGGCGCTGAGTTATGGTCTTACTGAGCCAGTACATACGATCTTTTTCAGAATCACTGAAGCGGCGTGATGCACGGGAACAAACTTACCTTAACTATAAAATGTCCACTACAACATTTGAAACAAAAGAAAGATGCACATATAATACCTAGTGATTTTTTTTTTGCAAATACAATGTCTGCATAGATATGCATGCATGTCTGTCTGTCTGTCTGTCTGTCTGTCTGTCTGTGCCATGTCTGTCTGCCTGTGTAAGTAGTTGTTTGTTTAGTGTAGCTATAGGCTGAGATTGTAAATTCAGCACAGACGATTTTGGCCAATAATAATAATAATAATAATAATCAGAATAATAATAATCAGAATAATTGTAATAATAATAATAATAATAATAATAATAACAATAATAATAATAATAATATAAAGTTTGCATGTAATTAGAACTAAAGATTTCTCAATGAGAATTTTCATTGGTGATCATAGATCGAGCTGTATGCGCTCTCATTCACTGCACACTTGAGCGCGGTAATATTTCATGTTAATGGCGCTGCAGTTCGGCAGCAGTCGGACTTGTAATATGCATAGTGAATGCTTCTATTTGACAAGGCTTGTGACAGCAATTCACTGAACTCTAAATAACAAATCGTTTCCAAAACAAGATTGATTTTACAACTGATAAAGGACAGACAAATACCCTTTTGATATTTTCCTTAATTAAGGTTTTTGGAATTAACTGTTATGCTCTGATTATGAAAATTTGCCCCTTTAGATATAGTAAGAATGATTTTGGATTGTTTGGCTTTTGTTTTGTTTGATGCTTATCATGCAAATGGAGAATTACTACGGCAACTACAGAAACGAGGCATAACTAATCTCCCTGTTACATCAGAGTTCGTTTTTTATTGGCCACTCTATTTATGCATTAAAGATTACAATGTTTAGTTACTTTTTTGAGCAGGCCCAATGAGATGAACAATGTTCTTGTAATAATTTACTAATACTAATAAAAAATTTACTGGGGTCTAAAATGAATGAATAAATGAGTTCTCGCACACGTGAACCAGCGTTAACACCACAAACAAGGAACGGGAATTACAGCCTCCATTAATCACAAGTTAGAGAAGCAACTGTGCACAGCTTTCAGCAAAGCTTTTAAAGCGCGCATAGTGAAACATTACGGGCAATAGGAGACGATGAGATTAGCCTGAAGCGTTCACTTTGGCTGAGAGAAGGCGATGACGCTTCACACTTCTAATAAACCGTCAGTTATCCAAAATAAAAACATACATAGTACTTGCAGCTCTCATATTTGAGTGCGTAAATGTAGACGATTTTGCAAATGAGTGTGCAAAATGTGACCAGCTACAGAACCAAAATTAGTCTAAGGACATAATGCGCTGTCACCAGAGCGAGAGGTGACGTCAGAGAGCATAATTCGTGCTCTACTAATATGCTTCTACTTTACTTAAAACGTTATTTTACAATAATCTAAAGCAGCACACTGATAACTCCGAACCGGAGTACAACAGGTTCCGGCAATATATGCGATTTCTTGTAAACATATGTAGTGACTTAGTTGATAACGCGCTCTTTGTTCTGCGCGATGTTATTTCTAAAAAAGAAAAAAAAACACTTTGATTGCAAAATGGTACTGGAAAATTATCATCTAGTCTAGGAAACTAAAGACTAACACTGCCTCGCCAAACTTTACTGTTGTGCCAGCAGAAAACTAAGATTTCACCTGTCATCATATGTTCTGGTAAAGTATTAAAAAAAATAATTCATGGGTTAGGCTTTTGTGCTGTGACTGTGATGGTCAAATAGCCTTTGTTTGGCCACACCCAGTTTCGCCATTCCTGTTTTGCTTCCGGTAATAAAGAAAACAATAACACTACTAATAAGTGTAATACGTCACTTGGTGGACTTCAAATAAGAATTGCAAGAGTTAAAGTTTAATAATTTTTTAATACATTTAAAAATAAATTACCATTATTCATTATACAAACAGCCTTCATCACATGGGTAAGATTGTGTTAGCTATCCTATATTTTTCAGCTATAACAGCGACAACAGTAACCATATAAAACGTTGAAGTAGCTGGTAAAAGCCAGAAAACATTCTGGTTGTGCGCATTTATATAAAAAAGGTAATTATGGAAGGTCGATTAAAAAAATGTATATATGCATAGCCTACATATAGCCTACATGGTTTTCTAAAACAGATAGCAAGAAAATATTAGTAATCTATATACACATACATTTAAAATATAAAATAACAATATAAAAAGGAAAAGTTTTTGTACCAAGATTAATTTCACGACGAGCATATGTGGTTTTATGCGAATCCACGGATGAAAAAACAGTAAGCTTCCAGAAATTCACGCACTCCATTTTCTCTCCATCCATTTCTTGCACTTTGTTTTTCCCTTGCCTCTGCCTCCCAACCTTCTCTAAGAACTGTAATGCCTCTAACTTTCTCATTCTTTGTCATTATTTACAGGTTAATCACTGCTGATAAGAAGAAAGCATTATGGAGACAGAGACGGTGTCTTCCTCCGGCAAGAAGTTGCTCGCACGCAGTCACTTTGCAACTCGGGGTTCACGCTCTCCGCCCGGCTATTGGCTATTGGACCGTCACGTGACTCAAGGCTTCACCCGCAACGCCTAGGCAATTAAATGCTGAGTGAGTGTAGACTACTTTTTATATGTCGTTTCGAGATTAATGATTAGAATTAGACAAGAGGCGTTCCAAAATGCAAGCGAAACTATACTCATCAGATAATAATAGCTTCGTGCCCAAAATACTTTTTAAGCATCAGTTTATCTGTTCTGTGGACCAACCGTGTTATCCATGTGTTATGCAGGAGGGCAGTTCTTCACTCGACCTTCACATGGTCAGAGCAGGTCACGCTGAAGGCCGCACGTGGGACTCGCAGGATTATTTTCTTCAGAAAGCTCACGCGACGTATCCTAGTGACAGCCGAATCACGAGTGGGATCCAACTTCAGTGCATGAAGCAGGTGGACCAAAATAAGGGCGTGTCAGTAAAAAGTAACGGAACAAGCAGTAACATCGTCTTCTTCAAGAATGTCTACCCATGGATGAGAGAGAAACAGTCTGACAGTTCAAGTCATGATACACCCAACTTCTGTCAATCAGGTTTGAAAACTTTTTGTTGTTGTTGCTGCGGAATAGATGTTTTTAGGAGTAACTGTAAATCGTATATGAGAATTTCAGTAAAAAAAAAAAAAAAAGAACAAATTTGGTTTGAGAGTATGATATTATACTTAAGTACTGGCACCTGAAAACCTGAAATTAAGCTAATTACGTGTTAAATTGTTAATCATAATTAGTGATCAATCAATAATAATTTACATAGAATTTAGCTTGGTGCAAGTTTGAGTAAAGTAGTACCCTAGAGCAGTAGAAAGTTTTAGTCAGGGTATAAAACATGAAAAAGACAACAAAAGCTAAGGTAATTACCATTTGTGAACACGTTTATATTCATAAGGAACCAACAGAAGGAAGAAGTTCCACTAAATAGTTCAAGTTATTGTTCAGGAATTCCTCAGGGTAAAATGTATATTTGAATACATAATAATAAAGTAGGCTATGAGACAGGTATTTAAGCAACGATGGAATTCTTAAGTGTTTTTACTCCCACAGATAATTAAAAACACAATTATTAAAAATCTCTGAAATGCATGAAGATTTTGATTTGTAGTATTGCTCCAGTTCTTAGGATTATTATTTTTTTCCCTTTTGCCTGTTATTGTAATAAATATATTGGATTTGCTTTAATCCTTTTTAAAACTTTAAGGGGGAAAGCAATACAAGAACTTTCAGAGGAATTAATATTTTATGGAAATTACTCCTTTAACAATCATAGTGGGATTTGCACACAAGCCTAGTAAGTTTGCAGACTGTTCAGCTTGTTTCAACATGAATTATGCCCACAAATTCTTCCGTGCATAGTTTAAAAAAAAAAAATCACAGGTCAGGTCTTCTCAAATATACACCAGTTGAATAAGAGCCTGGTGATGTCATTAGTGTTCAGCATTTGGACTGTGAAGACTGTGCCAGAAGTCCTCAGAATGATTAATATGGGAAAATATGTGAAGCAGCTTGCTGTTTAATGGTACAGCAGAACAAAGCGCTTCGCCTCCAGTCTAAAGTAGAAAATTTAATTTAATAAGTTCTATCCCTGAAGATGAATAACACAGAGTGTTAAAAGGGAAAAAAAACACAATACTTTTCTTGCTTATTGTTTTCCCAAGTCCTGCAATCAGCTAGATTATTACATTTATTATATTAATAGTCCTGCATGTTACAGGATTAGATTAAACATCATAATATTCTGGGAGTTAGTGTATGAAGGTAATTTAGACTAATGGGAAAGCCAAGCAAAGTGTGTGCCAAAACATGGCTTTTGCACTAAATGATTTTAGGCATGTAATTAATTGTTATGGTTGATGTATTCTTAAGTTTTGTATTGCACAGTGTAAATGTCTACAGCAGGTACCAGAGCTCTAAAGTCCCCAGTTCAATACTGAGCTGAGGTCACAGTCTGTGTGGAGTTTTACTTATTCTCTTTCTGTTTGTGTCACATTCCTGCGGCTTCTCCGTTTTACTCCCACCTTCCAAAATCATGCTAGTCTGTGAGCTGGCAAGAGTTTGCTTACACAAAAGCTCACTGGATGTGAATGGTACCATGTAATGGATTGGTGTCCCAACCAGTGTGTGGTCACCACATCATTCCCCATGTTCCTGATATTGTATAGGCCCTGGATAACTGTGAACCTGACCATGAAAAAGTAGTTACAGAATATGGAGTTTCAATAGTTTAAACTATATTTCAGAGACATAGTGTAAATTTTTCACCTCTACAACTCTGTTTTCCCAGGGGCATCATATAACAGTGGTGAGCTGGATTTTCCTGAGATGGCAGGAAGCAATGACATAATCTCCAGTAGAAAGCGCATTCGAACAGCTTTTACCTCTTCTCAACTGCTGGAACTCGAGAAAGAGTTTCACTTCAGTGCTTACCTGTGCCGCCCACGGCGCCTTGAGATGGCATCACTGCTCAAGCTCACTGACCGACAGATTAAAATCTGGTTCCAAAACCGCCGCATGAAGTACAAGAAGGACAACAAGGGTAAAGCAATGGTTTGGTCATCCTATTTAAGTCTTCCATCTTCTGGAGAAGGTAATACTGGTGCAGGGGAAATTACAGCTACAGACTCACACAACCTCCAGTACTTCAGTCAGCCGATTGTGAACCGCTCTCAAAGTGGTTATGGAGATCCTATATACAGAGACTGGTTCCTGCTTACAAAGCCAGCTATACCTATTAAAGACATTTCAGCAGGTCTCAGTAATGCCCCCCAATCTGTCCACAGACCTGAAACTTTGAATTTAGCTTCTGGGCATGACATCTGTTTGCGCCAACCAGATGAAAGCTTCATCCTGGCAGCTCCTGGACTCTCATACATATGACTGACTGTGCCCATTCAGAATCAAGCGAATCATAAGAAAAAATAAACTGGGTTTAGCAGTTTTGCTTTATTCATGTAAAATCCAACCAAATGCCTCTTGCTAGAATTTCTACAGGTTTCACATGAGATTGGGTTGTCATGCCATACTCTGCCACACGGTTGCTATCACTTTGAGAAGAGGCAAGATTTGTTGCCCTCAGAAGCTGAATTAGAGGCAGATCATTGACTTAAAAGTGCTGGAGAGCCAAGTTTACTTTCATGGGCAAAAGGCCAGGGGAGAATTACATTACGTTATCAGCCAGTATGCAGTAAAACTGGGAGGGTTTCTTCTGTGGATAAGTTGTAGCAGGGTCTGTAAAAGTAAAGAGATTTATTAAACATGGACATAAGCCCACTTCTGAAAATTTATCTACTGAACTGAGATAGTTTGGGGGAAAGCACAAGAACCCTCCGAACATAAGCAATAGCATTTGCTGTTATTAACTTTAATGTGTAATACGAGCATGGGTGGAATAAGTAGAGAGAAACTTTGCACAATTGTAGATAGGGCAAATTGTATTACTTTTGTTTGCTATTTGGGGTTGCAAACATTTACAGAATGTTTTTTTTTCCAAAGAGCAAGTATTCTAAGTCAAACAAGCATGTAACCACTGACTATTTTTAGTACTTAGTTTTTATTTGTTTTATTTTATTACGTCATGCTGAAGTAAGTGAAACATTATGTATTGATTCCTATATTATGTATTTGGTTGCTTTATTAACTTGGTAATTATTCAGTTCCTGCAAACTGCAATTATTTTTAGCTAATGCTATATATATGTTTTATGAAAAATCATGCTGAACAATCTGAAAAGGAATTGGCAATACAAGTCATGGAAGAATTATGTACTGTCCCTCATCTTTCTTTGACCTTACATATTTTAATCAGTTTAAACAGGAAAATGCTTTTCATTCTATTATTATTCACTTTGTGTGACTTACATTTCAATAAAATGAAATAACGCATGTATTAAAAAAAAGTACTGGTTGTGGTTACGCTGCATGTTGTCAACCTGAAGCCACTCTCAAAATGATCCTGACAAGTCAGTGACATCTCTCTGTGCATACAGGGTCATGTACAGTATTTGCCCAAAGGTGAACTTTTAAGTTTTTCAGCATCCAGCAGCAGTGCGTTTTGTATTCTGTAAAACAATCTACATAAGCGTGCCCTCCCCCACCCCCACTTCTCATTCTCCTAACATTAATCATTCAGACAAGGCTTCTCATTCCCACTCTGCTGCTGCAGCCGCCCAAGTGGCGAACCCGCTGGGCATCAGCACTGCCAGCTCACACCCCCTCCTACCCTGCCCAACCCTCCCAATCCCAATTCCAATCCAACTCTTCTTCAATAAGTGAAGGAGGAGAGTACTAGATTAGAGAAATATATTCAATAAAAATGTTACTTTTCTATAAGAAACTCTCATGTACATTTCTACATTGTCACTGAGAAGGACACATTAGTGGGTGCTGCAAAAGGGCTTGCTTGGGCTATAGCTCATTTTGATTAATTATGTTTAATTAAGGTGTCATCTTGAGTCATTTTTATAAAACTAATCAAGGAATAGCAAAAACATCTACTCATTCGAAATATCACCTTTAGTTCACTTTTACACTTGGCCATAAATCATTTTCTGATTCAAGCCTGATTGACCTGACTTATTTGAATCAGCATAGTCAACATACAGGACGATACTAGATTTTATTTATTTTTTATTTATTTTTTGCTTAGATGATGAGGATTCTCAATTTTATGGGTAATTCGCAGTTAAGTTACTTAAAATACTGGGTAAATAATAAGAACTGAATAAATCCTATACTGCACTGTTTAGGTTTATTTAATGATTGCATTAAAATGAGCATTAATTTAGTCTTTGGTCTGCTGCCTGCTGGAGAATAGAGGGTAGCGTGTTCATGTCCCTGCTGTACTGTATCCCTACCATCCATCACCACACAGCATATTCTTTATGCAAAGCAGGAGCTGGCCTCCCGGTGGTCTCTTCACGTGACAAAAAAGAGTGAACACTTTATGGAATGCTTGGGTTTATTGCAATCATAAGTATATACAGGTATGTGCATATCCTGATGTTTTAAACTTATTTTATTAGTCCTAAGTTGGATTAAGCTGCATTTGTCAGTTGTAAAAAGTTTCGGACCATATATATAGTGGGGTACAGTGGAAATTAGAAGTGTATTTATTTATGCACATCTCTATGAACCATTTCTATGTTCACAGCAACCAACTGACCAACAGCATGCTTCAGATTTTAGCTGACATTCTGTTTAATCACAGTATACTGCTTGTTAAATAAAACTAGATATATCACTGCATCATTTAGGTATTCCAGATAAAAGAGCAGTATAATAGGGCCACTGCATTCCTGAAGTCAATCATTCAATCCAGAACATCAGAATCAGCTGAAGAGAAAGAGATAAAGTATCTTAAAGTATCCAGGGACAATGCTTAACTAGATGTTTGAAGGAAAAGGCTGAAACAGATGGAAGCGTATTAAATCCTTAGCATTCTTGTGTCCATTGACTGACCACTTTTGATTTATAAGCATGTTAAGAAGCATTACATGATCTCTGGCCAAAGATCAAAGATAAGACCATGATGACGGCTTTCCCAATAAAACAGTCCTATATTTAGACATTCAGGTCTACAAACCAAAAACTCTACTAGATCTTCACAGTACACTCAGCTGCAGCAGGCCTGAATTATGTAGCTTTTTTTTCCACACTGCAATACATGTGGGAAAACCAAATTATAGCACCCCAGAAGCCTGCACAATTCTTTAAAATATATTAATGGCCCTGAGAGCAATCAATGTACAATGTTCTCTTAAAATATTGTTTTTTGATTACTATGATCTATGAATTCATTGCACATAATAACTCATGTTATTCTAAAAGCAGTGGCAAAAAGATTTTTCACTTAGCATGCATGGTAATGTACTAACACAATATCTGCATATTAGAAAAAAAAAAGTGCTCTGCAAAATAGCTACACAACCATGTGGAAATGTCTGTGTGTCTGTGTGATGTGTGCGGTGTGTATTTCAAGTGCACAGATACACACACAAAGAGGCGGGGGGAAGAGAATAAAGCCGAAGCTCCAATAACCAGCTACAATCGCACATCAATTGCAATTTTGCAAAAATAATAATCATTTCCTATCTGCTGTTTATTTGTTGATGTAAAAGAATTACTTATATACCTATTCATTTTCGAAATCCTAATAGGTTAATGTTTCCTTTCTAGCTATATCTCATGCTGCTTCCTTTCTTGTGATTAGGTTTTCACATTTTCCTCAGCAAACAACGTGAACTCCTAGACAATTTTATTACTATGTGATTTTAGAACAAATAAATGTCACATACTGAGCTAATACTCATGACTACAGAGACTACATCACTAGTTTGTACATATTAGCCTGCCGAAAGCAGAGATTTTGTTCTGCATGAATCCAGGAGTTTATGAGACTTACTGGACCAAGAATGAAATTATAGAGCACTCACTTGATAAAGGTCTCAAGAGATTATTTATTTTTTAAAATCGTACCGTGCACCATAGGACCAATAAGACACCATCAATGCATCACCTTCCAGATTTAGTTAGTAATCCCACAATCTAGTTAAGGATCTGGAAATTAGATCTAATCAATTAATTCTACAGTCAATTAGCATAACAGATGGTCCACCAGGCATTAAAATTCACATTTTGTCCTCAGATATCTCATGGCTGACTACACTTTAAAAACTGGAGTATAAAATAGAATGGATTATAATGGAATATCATTGCAAATACCAATTAGAAGAATTGGTGATCAGCTCACGTGCCTAAGCTATTCCTGTTTAAATTGCTATTAAGTTTCATCAAGCAGATCTCTTTTTATGTGACCTAACAACTGTACAGGGAACAACCGTACAGTGTGTCTGCATTGTGTAATTAACAGCAATTTGACATCAGAATCATGTCTGACCCTTTGGACAACAATAATAAACATAGTGATTATTTTTTTAACCACCCCATCTTCCCTGTTTAATTTTTTTCCTGTCTTCTTCTCCTCTCTCACTCACACGCTACCACTCTTTAAACAGCTTTCAGTTCATATTGCTCAGAGGGACTGTTAAGTATCAATTCCCAGTGTCACCTTTATGGCTTTTATTTATTTGTCTGCTTGCTGGTGTGTAAAACGGCACACACATCACTCAGGGAGATGGGTTATACCTTACCTGTTAGCCCTCATCAATTTCCACAATTTGACTCCCTGCATCATGTACAACTGTTACTGTCGTATTAAAGAACGGCATTATAAAGATCAATGAGTTTTTAAAAGTGATTCAGTTGAAGGTGATTGCCAGTGATGAACTACAAGTTGTAATGATGGCTGTTGTTCAGTTGTCCCTAATATGGTCCATCATTTCTATAGTGAGGGCTACAGTAACATTTACTTTATTACTCTAATTGCACCAATCATTCTTTATATAATGAACAAAACTACAAAAAAATATTTAAAATGAACTATGTTGTGCATTGTAAGCTGAATCATCACTGTGATAATAAAAAAAATTGCTCACATGGATGAAAAAATTCTTCACAGTTTGCTTTCAAATAAACATAATCACATGGCAGTATGAGGACAAGAGCATTGCTTTCCAGCACATGTTAATGTCCTATGGTAAGGAACTCCGGAAGCACAGTGCAACGTGTGCTGATATGACTGATGGCCTATTGTCACTGTGTTTGGGTTATGACCTGCTGAGCTCAAGCAGGAAGTAAGAAATCCAAGCATTCATATCCTTAGAAGAGTCATAATATATAAGGCATACACTCTTATATAAAAAAGGTGTTAAGCAGTACTTCATGTTGTGAATTATTTATTGATGGAATGATACCCACAAGCGTACACCTGTGCAGACAATATGTATCTTGTAAATACATAGAGTGTACTTTTATATACATAAATTCTTATATTCCAAATACATATTAAAGGCACAAAAGATAACAGGTAAGACAAGGAAAGGTAGCATTTTTCTGAAAAGAGGCACAATAGAAACATCTTTATATTCATAATGCTGAATCTTTATATGAGAATAGACAGACCAATAGAAATATAGATAATACACTGCCTATACACATTTATCACCATACGTCTTCCTGGATGTGACCACTAAACCCACAACCATTTTCTTTGTGTCATCAAAGACATCAGTCTTAATTTACAACCGGCAAAAATCAAAGAAACAAAGCACTGGCTTTCTGATGACACCCATTACTTAGTGCTATTGATGCTATCAGTAAGTATGTTTCAAAGGCTTCCCTCTATGTCTTTCCTCTTCCCTCCCTGCATGGTACAGTGATATTCCCTAAGCCACAGTCTCTGTTGTTGCCACGCCTAAGATGAAGTAAGAGGAGGGTGCAGGCGCCTAGAACTGCCCAGCATTAACCAATCATCCTCGACAAGCCCACACTACATTAACAGCGGTGACCTTTTTGCCTGTGCTGACAGTCATCTGTCAGCAGCGCCTCTCTGTTGGCCTTCTCTGCTGCCTCGAGAGGAGAAATAATTAGATCAACGAGGTCAATACAGGGCTACATTGTTTGAGACGGTCCTTGGTGGTCAGGTGTCAAAACAAGGTAGTGAAATGATCTGGATGTGAGGCTTCAGATCATTGTGGAGGGATGTTATCAGCAACATATCAGCAAGTCACTATGAATTCACAAAGTATGGATTTCATGACTGTCCCATGATGAGGCATTTCCTGATTCTACCACTATAAATTCTATTTCTTTCCAATATTATAATATTATAATAGGATCATATAAATGAGCAACAATGGAATTACTCATTTTTCAGCCTGAAAAGAAAAACAGACAAGCATATGCACACCTGTTTTTTTCTCTCCCTTTTCCCCCCATCTCCAAGCCAAGCACTTCTGCCCCCCCCCAACACACACACACACACAAACATACACAGTCTGCTGAAAGCCATTACAGAAATACAATTTCTAATGCCTTCACACAGGTCTGCAATCGACTGCAAACAAATTTATATTCAGCTCGTAAACAGAGAGCTGCAGAGATTTATTTATTGAGCGGAGAGGAGAGAAACAAGCTAGCGCATGAACCTTGGGTAACCCCAGAGCTGACATAAAGATGGATAAGTATACCATGCAAATGTACGGAGGGAAGGGATATATTGCACTCAGTCATTCAGCTGCCTGTAGAATTCCATTAACTCCTCCAGCTGCGACCATATCTCTGGGCTTGTACGAGCACTGAAATACACTGATGATTATTTTCAATAGTTTTTTAATCACTGCCTGGCAATAGTAAGGTTTTTCCTTTTTTTTTTTTTTTTTGACTATAAGTAGATGTTTCCTCTTTTGCTTACTACAGCAGTTCATACACAGGGTAGACTGTATGGATTATAAATTATGCCAATCTATAAATGAAAATACATTTTAGTACCATATTTTGTTATTTTGTTAAATTGTTTATCATTCACACAGCAGATAGTAAATGAATCAGGTATAGAAAAGGCAAAATAAATGGCAACACTAAACAAGTTTTTTTTTAAATATATTGTTGAATGTGTATATCCAAATAGATATTACATGTGTCCATGTATGTGTGTGCGCTTTTAAACAACACCCCCCCCCCCTTCCCTATTTTTTTTTTATTTGCTGTAGGGCTGCATACATTATTAAGCTGATAGCCAGCTCTTGTAGAAACTAGCGGGCTATTCTAGAGTGAGTCAAAAAAGAGTTTATTAAAATAGGATTATGGCTTCCCTTTTTAGTGTTAATATATGGACAAATTTCTGCCGGAGAGAAAATCATCTTTGCAGTTCTCTGATTTGTGTCTGTATTGACCAAGTTTTTGAAATAAATGCAAGGGAAAGAAAAGGACTGTTGAAAGTTTTGGTATGCTGTGATATTTGTGATGTTTGCTATAATGAGATAATGAGTAATGAGAATTGCAAACAGAATAATTTAATTATCTACACATTTGCAAAATACAAAAAGATGCATAAATTATGGGATAATGTATTTGTAAACAGATAACTAATGGAGTTACATTTATGCAATATACTAGTACTACCAACGATTTAAAAAATTAGGGAAAAAGCCTTGGACTTGTATTTGTTGTCTAGAATAGAATTACATTCCATTGATATTGTCTTATTATAGATACAATATGCATAGCAGATTCAGCAGTAAAACAGAAAATTAAACAATTTTCAACTGTACACTATAATGTGAACTCAAGTGCTTTTTCACTCAAAAATCTTTTACAATTTTGTAATTTTGGACAATCTTTTGAAACTTAGTATAGTATAGTATAGTATAGTATAGTATAGTATAGTATAGTATAGTACAGTACAGTATAGTACAGTATAGTATAGTATAGTATAGTATAGTATAGTACAGTACAGTACAGTACAGTATAGCATAGTATAGTATAGTTTAGTATAGTATAGTATAGTATAGTATAGTATAGTATAGTATAGTATATAGTATAGTGATCCTTAATTATTTTTCATTGCAACCTTTATTTAATGTGTTTTCTTGCAGTGAAATGTTGTGTAAGCGCTTAACTCAACATATTCGCGCAAATTTATATGAGCCAGAAAATGTCTTATTTATAATCTGTAAATACTTTTTTTTATATAGAATCTGCAGGTCTTCCTTTTGATACAGATGACAGTTGCTGATTATCATTTGACCGGTGCATGACCTCCGAGCACCAGCTGCTTATAGCTCACAGCAGAACACACCATAATCAAGTGGGTATGTTTAGCTAATTTAAAAGAGAGAAAGTTAAGAGTTACAAAAGTAACGAGCAACTGTGACCTTCAAAATCAATTAGTTAAACTGAAGGTCATCTGTGATTTTAGACTTAAAATGTAGATAAAAACCTACAATATATACTTCCAAAAAGGTGTTTTATAGAGTTTGCGGATCATTTATGGTCATGTTTTTGTGAGTTTTTATGGCTCTATAGTGTAGGTAGCCTGGCTAGTCAATTATAAATTATTATCATGAGGGGAAATTGAATCCGTATGGGCTATAAAAAAACGAGAACTATCCACATAAATAAGCACTAAAACTGCGATTAGTGATATTTTCTTTCATGGGTTCGACCCATGCTAAAGACTTTAATTCTTGACTTGAATTTATTTGACATCTCAAGCAAACATCTGTTTTTATTTGGATTACAAGGCTGTACTGAGTACTGAAGGACAATAGAGAGTACACATATATTCGGTGCTTTTAAAAATATGGATATTCACACTGATGTCTCACTGTCTTTGTGGGACCCTTAACCTGACATATGTAATACACACACCAAATTTCTTTGGCAGCTTTATTTAACTTTTACTTACTTTTGCACTTGTGTCTTAGTTTTTTCTTTTATTTTTTTACAGAAACAAAAACTCTAAGCACATAGCCTGTAGGCAACATGTTAAAATATTTCAATTAATCTGTGCCTCTTTACTGCAAATAAGCAAAATTCTTTGGGCTTCTCCAAGATACATTATATCCCTTACTGTAAACAACACGTGCTGGTGCATGAGAAGTAAGGGTATTGTTTATATAAGTTGATGCTTTCTGGCCTGGGATTTTAGTAGCTTTCCATACTTTTAGGTCAGTTTTAACTCAAGACACAAAAATTGTTTAACAGTTTAATTGGGAAAATGTACTGAACAAAGTAAATACATTTCCATCCTCTTGCTGTTTGATGTCATGTAACATGGGTTACGCCTTGAGTGCTTGCGTGCAAATGGCGTGGGCCATTTTTTTTCCTGAAAAATTGTGTTTTAACAATTCAATAGAATTGTCGGTTTTCTTTCTTTCTTTTTTTAAACAAATACCAACAAATCAACCAATCTAAGAAACGACTTAATACGATTACTTGATTTGTGTTAACTTAATCAGCTTCTTATCCGAACGCTAATTTTAAAGTGACCTTCCCAATGGGTCAAAACTTATTTGCTTTGGCTAGCAAAAATTCAGACGAATTAGATGTCCAGCTATTGGCCACGAGTTAGGAGGCACGTCATGCCCATCAATCACGGATCCAATGGTTCTACAAGATGCGCGTGTGTGTGCGTGTGTGTGGGCTCGGTGCACGCGTTGCCAAAGTAGATTGGGTTACTATCGGATATAGGCTCGGAGGTTGAAGGACTCATGTGCAAGGGGAATGCTGTCATGACTTTTTAGGAGTTCGCCAAAGGCAACTTGACAAACAAGCCCGCGCGCATGGATTTGTATCCAAGCAAACTTCAAATAAAACTACAAGAACACTTTCAGGCGGCGTTCCACCGTTCAGAAACGGACACGGCGCGTGAGAGGAAAGCGATCCGGACCTAAGCCCTCCAGCTCAAGACTATTCGTTCTTTAATCCACCGCGATAGAGTGAACGGGTCGTTTCCGGGCCACACGTCTTCTTGCACACTTTCACAAGAAAGTTTTGCGAGCTCGGCCCCAATCAACGCGCACGTGCGATGACCCAAGACATCAGTTCGCTTTTCTGGATACCAGTAGCACCAGGCATGCTGGTTTTACAAACTTTCATGGAGCCACGGAGGTGGAAAAGCCGATGAACTCGATGAAGGAACCAAGCGGACACCGGTAAGTTGTAAAGTTTTTGTGAACTTTAGAACTTTTTAGAGAAATGCTGGATGTGCCAAAAAGAATTGCACCATAACACAGCAGACACATAATTCACTTACAGTGCATCTAAACATAGATTACGAAATTATAAAAATTAATTAATAAATTCACAAATAAGAATTTCATTACGGTAATGATGCCTCATTGTTATCTGTATATGACAATAAAACTTGAAACTTGAAATAAAGTTAAATAAATACATATCAGGTTATAAACCTTGAGGCCCTTTATTCAAGGTGTGTACCTCGGTTATTTTGAGTTATAACTAACGTTCCTTAAAAACTTTTCGGACGCTTGTTTGTTTAAAATTTTAATCTATCATGTTGAAAAATGTGAATAAATATGGGTATGTATTAATAATATATAAATAAACGTTTTTTTCCCCTGCACTGAATGATTTACCATGCTAAGATTAAGACATACTGTACAAGTCCAGTGATCCTGTTTACAAGAGGATGTGGTGAGTGCGAGTCTTCCTAAGGCCAAATTCAAGATCTACACACTTGGCAATGTTTGAGTCATTACTTTTCAGATTAGGCTTCCCATCAACAAAACCTAGTGATGAAAACGTTTATGAGAAAGTTTAAGGAAAACAGACATAATGATCTATAACGCACTCATACCCTCTAGTGGGTCTGCTTTCCCTCGTCTACATTTCTTAGTAGGTCCCTGTAAATAGCTAAGAGCCTATTAAAGGGAGTTCAGCTCCCCCTAGCTCCTTGTCTATTAAAGACCAAACAAAGTCCAAGGGAACTTTCTTAATCTCGATGCTTAATGCAAACCACTGTTAATGATCAGTTTCTAAATTAAACTACTCCTTTCTAAGACATCTCCTTCTAAACTGCAACCCTAGCCTGTACAGTAGAGAACTAATAAACATAGGCACATTTTCTGTGGGTTTAGCTATACCTTTGAGTTTTTCTCTCTGTTAAATGTCATATGGGGTAACAATCTGTCAAATGTATTTTACATTTATTGGAAGTATACAATGCATGTGGTGTCCATATCCTAAGAGGAAGAATGCTCTTATATGCAACACACTTGATGTTAATTAACTCAAAGACATATCTGTCAGACTAAAGGTCTTGCTCAGCTGTGTTTTCCTGAGATTGCAGTCAGGAGAAATGGGTAGGGAAACTAGGATGGGAGGAAAGGCCAAATGCCTGTGATTAGCTTGATGTTCAGGAGCATCTGGCGTTTGTCATTTTGATCTACCTTCACTAAAACTGCACAAGTGTTGAGAATTACAGGTATGTTTTTAGCAAGAATGTGGAGTACCCCATTCCTCAGAAGTAGAGAGAGAGAGAGAGAGAGAGTGTGTGGTTTAAATCTAGTTCTATGATTGCATCTCTGTCAGCACTTACTTATTGGGTGAAATATTTAAGTATCTAATGCATTACAGCTTACAGAAAAATCATGACCTATGACCTATGGCCATTTTATTTGCCGTTGATTTGGATTTTTTTCAGCTCAAAATACTCTTCATTTAATCAAGCCAAGTAAATATTACTGTAGTGTAATAATTAGCAATATTGTTTACAAACTGTCTGCATGCTTATTTGTTTATTTTTAAGACATATTGGACTCACTCAGTGACTCATTAGCACATCATGTGGTGGGAAGCAATTCCCTCCGGCTATTGTGTTGAAACACCATGTTCTAAATCATACAAAAGAGAGTAAACTATATCTGATCTACATTGTATAATTTTATATCATCAGATTTCTGCTGTTGGTTAACAGGAATAGTACTATATGTGGTCTTGTTGTGCCGTTGTAGCACATCTGGCTTTAGGGACAGCATAGTACAGTATGTGTTCTAAGGTGCTTTTCTTCTCACCATAGATGAATAGAGTGGTTATTTAAATGACCATAGGCTTCTTGTCAACTTGATCAAGAATGTGTCTTTCATCAGCATAGTATTTTCACTCTTGGAAGTACAACAGAATTACAACCCACCTGATGTTTTTTGTCTTTTTCACCATTCTGTGTGAACTCTAGAGTCTGTGTCTATCTGAAAACTGTGTCAAAATTCCAGGAGAGCAGCATTTTCTGGAATACTGGAATAACAAATCTATCCAGCACCAGCAAACATGTCACAGTCAAAAACTCCCAAAGTTCTCCCATTATGATCATTATGTTAATATTCCCCGAAGCTCTTGACCTGTAACTGCATTTTTTGCATTTTCTTTTTGACACATGCTTGGCTGATTGGATAGGTCATGAACAACCAGGCGTTTTAGTTAATATGAGCAGTGTGTCTGTCTGTCTGTCTGTCTGTCTGTGTCTATGTGAGTGTGTACAGATTATTTGTGTAGATCAGCAAAAGCCCTTTTCAACTCTGTGTAACCAGATCCTTCAGCATTTTGTACATATTCCCACAGCACCATCCTTCAATTACGGTATGACAGCACCTGAATTACAGTGGGTTGGATGTCCAGATGACTAAGGCAATCTGGATCGATCTTTGCTGCTTTCTCTTCTCCGGTCACTCGGGGTTAGTCGGCATCGCCATCCCACATCTCCAAATGAGCCTCTCCAAATCAATCCTAGTTTGCCTTTTTCTTTCAGAAGCAATTTTTTTATATTGTAATGTTCTTGATTTGTGTAAACAGAAAAAAATAAAGAAAAAAATTGTTGCAGGGTTTGAAATTTAATCTTTAAGGGCTTCTGTGTAAAGTGTGATTTTTTTTGTATCATTAATGGTTACTAAGCAGAACCTTTTTTGACATCAAACACCTTACTGTTATTTCAAACCATACAATCAATTTTTGGAAGAACTTTAAAAAATGTGAATGTTTCTTTGTTCCTGACAGTCAAAGGTGACATTAAATTCACTTTTGCTTATCCATTATTTATTTATACAGTTTGATTTAATTCATTGTTTTAGCTAAAATTACAAAGACCCTTAAACAGTGCAAAGAGCTGTCAAAGACAATCCATATTACACTACAGTCCTTAGAAAGGGCCAAGTTTATGTATTTGTGTCAGGGAGAGAGAGAGAGAGAGAGAGAGAGAGAGAGAGAGAACTTGTGTGTATATGTATTTATTTGAAGCTGTAAAGGTTGCCTGAATGTGTTTGAGGTAAATTACTAAAAACAAACACAACTGTCCACTGTCCTTCACCTGCAGTGTCAGACATTATATATCAGTGGTTTGCACAGAACCAGAACTTTTGTCAGGCTCTATTTTAATCTCTTGCCATTTTAAATGAGTCTTAAATGGTGGCACACACCTAAAACATCTATTGCTGAACTGAAACTTTGAATCAACAAACAAACCAGATTGAATGAGTGCTCAGCATACTGCATACGGTTGGTAACCCTGATTGAAACTAGTGATCTATGATCTAGTATATATTTATATTATATTAACAGAATTATGATTATAAGTTATTTAATCACTAGTTCCATGCTAAGACGGGTTCCTCAGCCTAGGATGGCTACCAATTCTTTCTATTATTCTAGTATTACAACTTGATCCTTTTTGGAAAGAAAAAAACACTACTGGTAGCTTTTGTATAAAGTTGGACATCTCAAACTGTTTACATTGCAATGTTTAGACCATTTGTTTCAAAGAATTACTGTCTAGTTTGTGCATACATATTTTGTTGTCATTCAGGGGTCTTCAATCCATTCAGTTGGTGAGACATATACATGAACAGTATGCAAAAATATAACCATGGAGAAGAATCCCTCTGTTAACTCCAATTTTTAGCTGGCCATAACTGTCTAGCTGATCACTAGAAAATCAAACTAATTGGTAGACACTATAACTATATAAGTATATGTGCGCTTTTGTGCTATCTGGTGAATATTTGCTAGCAAAAATAAATTGCATTACATTTCATAGAGTTTCACCTGGATATTGCTTATCAGTCTAGATGCGTTAAAAACTAAGTTTTTTAAAATCTACTCTATTGTTTTTTTTGTTTGTTTGTTTGTTTTTTTTAATATTCTGTTGAGCTTCACTTTTGTATTAACTTCACCTGAGTTGATGTCACTTACTTTTATGCTGCATTCAGCCAAGGGGTTATAACAACAATGTATGAAAATACTCTCATTTGATCCTGAGAACTTAAAAATCACTCTAAGTTACATAATGAGCATTTTTTTTCAGCATTACTGCTTATAATTTAACAACCATCAAAATAATGGTAAAAAAAAATAACATGCTGTTTTACTGTTTTCCTGACAATAAAGATTAAAATCCCTTAAATCACTGCTTAAATCACAGGGAAGGTTTCTCTGAGGTGTCTGCACCTAACGGAATGTGTTCCATCCAACAAAATGTTCATGAATGAATGGGTCTGACCTTTCTCCTTTGAATAGGTAAAAGGAGAAAATCTGTATCATTGTTTCATCGTAATATAGACTTCCACCAATAATACCAACAACGTTTTTTCGTTTGTTGTTTTTACATAATGTTGCTAGAAGTTCCTTCAGACACATGTTGGTGGATAGCGACTCTGTCTTGCAGTCTGCCCTTAGCTACCACTGTCTAGACCAAAGGTGGAAGAACACCTTCCTGTTTAATCTTCAGCTCATACAGAATCACAAACTCCCACAACATGATAATGTCTAGAGCATTTAAATTAAGAATTTGAATAATCATTAATTATTCTGAAACAAATGTAAAAAATTATACTAATAGTCTTAACTGCAATTAGAACAGCTCTCATTTTAAGTAAAATGTCGAACTTTTAACTTAAACAGTGTGGCAAAATAAAAAAGTGACTAGTTCAGTATTTCATGAGGATTTGAGAAATGTCCCCAATAAAAGTTGTCCTTAATACAGTATATAGGCTACAGTTGGAAAAGATGTGGTGTAATTGTCTAAGCTGAGGTTGCTTACAAAAAAATTTGCTTTTTCATCAGAGTAAAAATAGATCAATTTTACTTAAATATAATCACATTTTATTCTGAGGAAGAAAACATAATTAAATGGATCATCAATTTTGGTGAAGAAAAATTACTCCTTATGGGTAAAATAATTATATGAACAAGTCATAGAGAATTCAAGCTACCGGCTCTTTGGGCATTCTATTACAGAAGCAGGAACGTTTAAAAACATGCTTTTTAAATAATGAATGTGACATATTAAAGTACAGAAAACTATCGATATATTTATATGGTGAATAACGTTGTTTCACACAACATAAGGCAGGATCAGGAGATGACCTGATCTTCAATTAGAGACCTGTTTTATTTTTCATGCCATCTGTTCGAGCTAGCCAGATCATTTTGTACAGACGTTGAATCCCAAGGAAAATACTGAAACGTACTATAAATTAGGGGGATTCTTTTTGTGACAATTTTATTAAATATACTGGCATCACACCTGCACAGAAAACTCGTACTCGATCCACACAGACGATTCAAAATGCAAATTGAACCATATTATTTTTTTTACATCAGAATTTTCTACGGGGATTTTCATGTTCATGAACGTTCAAATTTCATGACAACAAAAAAAAGTTAATTTATCTCATTTTCTGCTGCAGAGAAAGCCTGTCTACCCGGCGTAAAGAGTTTCCATATGTGAAAGAGGACGGTGGACAGAATGAAAGCGTGGACAGTCCCCACACAGTGTCCCGGAGCAGCTTCAGATCAAAGCAGCTCACCGAGTTGGAGAAGGAGTTCCATTCCAGCAGGTATCTGACGCTCGCTCGGCAGCTGGAGATCGCGAGAGCGCTGCAGCTTCGTGAGGCTGCAAAACAGCCAAATGAAAGCGAGGAAAACGCAGCGGCTCATGGACATATCCGGGAAAGGGAACGTGTCTGAAATTACATTCCAACACAACGGGCATGTGCGCGCTTCCAGAGAAGAGTTAGTGCTCAATTCATTGCTGTTAGCAATATAAGCGTTACCCCCCTCCTGCGCGTATTACGCGCCGACGTTATAAAAAGATTAAGGATCTGTAAGTCAGAAAAAAAGTAGTCTGAGAGAAAAATATTTTCATGATTATAATACTGAAAATATAGGAACTGTAGAGATTTTGCAACCCAGCGAGCATGTCTGGTGTCCTCCCTAACCTGTTGAAAACGTGCTTCACAAATGTACTTCATTAATAATAATAATAATAATAATAATAATAATAAAACAATAATGGTACACATCTATCTATTAATACTTAATAATAATACATATGAACATATAAACCATTTTGAACATATATGAGCATATATGAACATATAAAACATTTTCTTTGTCCTTTGTTCTTAAATTTATAATTCCTATCCTTTCTGATAAAAAGGCACTAAAGTGTAGTATTTCTTGCTTTTTCATAT